>JARHVA010000053.1:0-532500 GCA_037957365.1 Torreya grandis | reverse complement strand
CTTAACCAACACTCCTCTCCCTCCAACAGCTCGATGCTCTCTAACATGATGGCCCTAGAATGCTAGGACCACCAAAGGAGCTATTAGGTATACTAGCATAAATTATCTAGGAATGTGATCACATAGATGTAGCTCCACTTATTAGGTGTAGTGCCCAATGATCCAAATTTGTCCTTATGCTTGTAATATAGTTGGCCATGATGGCCAAACATCCATAATACCTTAGTATAATGTCCATATAATTTAGTTCATCTACATGGTCTCCAATGTTAGTGTGTGTGGGACCACTTGGATCACATGGTCCTTTGCCCACCTCCTCATTCATGGGAGGGCATCATCTATAACATGATGTAATATTGTAGGTCTATACATGGGTAACCTCTCATAAATCTAACTACCCAAAAGTATTATTGGTCATGTAGTCTACTAACCTCTACTCAAGATGTCGTAGAAGTCATGTACTAATTATACCTAAATGATGGATCCTAGATCACATAGTGTGCCCTAATCTAGCATCAAGTGACACAAATAAATAATATATAATGGATTGGCTATATATGACTTATGATAGAGCACCCTCACTATCATAATCTTGATCAAAGCCTTTATAATGCCAAATATATATATATATATATATATATATATATATATATATATATATATATATATATATATATATATATACCTCAAATATTTATACAACAAGTGTCTACATGTCCTAATTGTCTGAACTAGTAGCCCATTGGGCTAGGGATAGCCTTTCATTTATTATGTCATGGGTATCTCACACCACTAGTGTGCCTGTGATCGATAACCTTACTATCGTAGGGACCTCCTCTAACACAGTGGCCACCTCTATGGTATCCCCATCCACCACCCATATGAATGTGTCTATCAACCTCTCTCATCACCCAATAAACATAGTGATCTACTCTACATTGAGAGGTATTAAATACATCTCCATAATGTTATCAAAGATAATTATGATCAACTATGCCTAATCAACTTTTGATAATATCTCTAGTATATTTAGCAGCCATATCATGTCCAATAGCCTCAAAAATATTTATCATCTCTAAAAAACCTCAAAAAACAAATAAAAAATAGGGATTTCATCCTAAAAGCTAAAATAAATGCTTAACATTATTAAATAAGCATTCTTTTAATTTTTCTACTGCATTGGCTACTTACTATAGTATTGACCAACTTTTTTGTCTACTACATTGGTCATACACTACTTTATAAACCATGCTTAAATTCATTGATACTACATTGGCCATTCATAAAACTACATTGGCCAAGTTTACTTCACAATGCCATTGGCCAAATTCCATGGTATCGACAAGTTTAGTTACCTTCAAACTACATTAGCCATGCTAAACAATATCAGTCTCCACTTCTCATAACTACATCAAATAATTCCTACAATATTAGCCACAAAATTTTCATCTCTCTTTTAGATTGCATCATCCTGGCTGATATAGTCTAGTGAGTATAATGGTTTCTTCCTTGGCACTAATAAATGCCCCCAACATAATTTTTGACTTTTTGTCTCTTACCCATTATTCATCTTATTTTTAGCTCATTTTTTGCACTTTTGGGGAAAATTGTGTTACATAGATTTGCCTTGACACTTAGATATCTAGTTTATTTTTTTCCAAAATGATAAAAATAGATAATTAATTCATTTCATACCTATATGACTTTGGTCGTAACATCAATCTATCCTCCAACAAGTCTACCTCATCGTCTACAAACTATAGTGTCTTAATTTACTAGTTTTGGATAGTTAAAGTTCTAATTTTTCAAAAACAATAATTGCATAAATGAATAGTTTTTATGCTTTTATAATTAAGTTTTCCAAATTTTCAACCTTTAACTATTTATCGATAGATTCCCTTTTTTTCCTACATATTTATTTTTGTAGGTCATTTTCATGAAAGAAAATAAGCCTTATAATCCTGATGAGATAGAGAATTTTAAGTGCTAACAAATTATTTAGCAAAAAATTAAATTTTTTTCTAATTTTTTAGGTCTGCCTCTTATTTTTCACATTGGGAACCATTCATCACTTGTCATACACACAACCTCACCTACAATTAACAAGGCAATTAAAGTTACGTATTTTCATTTTATTTACTTTCCTATAATTTTAGTTACTTCTAAATTTCATTTTAGTTAGCTCAGCTATTGTGTAGCTATATTTTTTCCCAAAACACCATCCCAAGCTTCAGGTGGGGCATTTATATACACATAACATTTTTCACTTTTATCATTTATTGATGCTTTCACTTGCACTTACTTGTCAAGCTTCAATCTCTATGAGTGCATGACTTAAAGTATACACTAGGAAAGGGGTGGGTAGGCTTGTGCTACTTTTCAAGAGATGATGTTATATGCCATGAACATATCATTATATTACCAATCTAACTTTCTTAGATTGTCTTACTACCTACCTCCTTCTATCCTATCCTCATGTAATCAATCATTTTTCCTATAACCTATGGCATCAACCAGGCCAATACCAGTTTCAACACTTTTTCCATTCTTATACTGTATCTACCAACTCAATGCCATTTTGAGCATGTTTTAGAACATTCATATTGTATCATCTTGGTTGATACTATCATGTGTCAACTAAATTCTCTAAATTATATTAGCTTAGTCGATATTGTCAGCTTAGTGTTTGAGGTTGGTTTTAGGTCTTGGTTCATTATGAGAGTCATATTTCATTCCAATAATATCATATGCACTCTATTCACTTTGATTTCACTCACACTTCTACCCTTAGTCATAGTTGGAGGAGTTAGGCCTATAATCTTATCTTGAAGGAAGCTTGGCTTGTGGAATTTTTAGAGATTCAATATGAGTATTTTTTGTCTAGAGCCTGATTCAACCTTTGAATCCTTCAAAACCACACCATATATTATAAATATTAATTAGCCAAGGGGGAAATTTAATCTCAATAGGTCCACTCCAAGACAAGTATTTCTAATTTAATACTCTTTCTTTTATTTACTTAGTAGATTAGATGTTGCTTGTTGCTTAGTGAATGAATTTGTGTGTATCCTTATCTAAGTTATATCTACACTGAATAAGTTGGTGTGGCTATAGGATCACTTAGAATTTTCATATTCAATTTTAGGTTGCCCAGACCCCCATTTTTTTACCATGACATATTACCATTTATGATCATTTTGACCCTTCCCCTCTAGTTTACTTTGCTTTACTTCCACAACTACTTACATTACCTTTGGAAATGATTTAATTTCATAATTGAGATAGTTATAAGTATTTCCTTATGCTATAGGCTTAGGATTTAGACCCTTTCCTCTTGGCATTTGTGGTATAGGCAACACTTTTCTATATTTGTGGATCCATTGGTCATTACATGAACATCAAGTATCATAGGCTCTATTTACTTAACCTTATTTGAGTTTGGATAGTTTGATATAAGATAGTTGTAGGCTATGTTGGATTGACCATGATCTTGGATCCTTTCATAGAAGATTGAATAAATCTATGTATGGAATAATGAAATCACAAATAAATTTCAAAGGAGGAAGAAGCTTGTCTTCACATAACAATATTATAAAATATGTTTTGTTTGCATAAAATCGTATTAACCTATCTAACCTTCTAAAGTGGACAAGTGGGGTACATATAGGGAAAATTAGGGCAACATGAAGAAGCCTATAATTTTCCTAATTAGATAATTACATTAAAATGAAATTAGCCTATGTGACCCTTTTATAACTAACCTGAGGAAGCTTAATTGACATAGAATGGACATAAGTTCATGTAGGTAAAACCCAATGGAAAAAATTACTACACTAACACACCCCTCAAGCATATCTTAGGTGAGATGAGAATTGGGTCTCGACATTGAAAGCCTAATGAGGTACCCAAGTACATAGTGAAGAACCTCCATAGGAGGAAGAAGAAGGTGGAACAACCCTAACCCTAATGAGAGCTCATAGATGAACAAATTTACTCTTTGTAAAGGGTTTTGTCAGAATATCTACAATCTAATATGATTTTGGATAGTACCAAAGATCAAGGACTTGATCATTGATAAGATCCTTGATGAATTGCATGTGAATCTCTATGTGTTTGGTCTTTTGATGGAGAACTAGATTCCTACAAATTTAGATAGTGCTTTGGTTGTCATAGTGGATGATTGTTGGCTTATGAAATTAGATACCAAACTTAGTGAGAATCCATTGAAGCTAGATTTTATTAGTAGTCACATTGATAGCCCCTCTATATTTTTCCTCTGTAGATGATAAAGTAATTGGATACCAACTTATTGGACCTGAACCAACTAAGAAACTATAGCTTAAAGTGAACTTTTGACTCTAAATATCTCTAGCCCAATTTGAATCTATGTATCTAATCAAATCAACATATGTTCTTACTCTATAGTGTATCCCATAGTTGTGTGAACCTTGAATGTAGTGTAGAATCCACTTAGCTACTTTCCAATGTACTTCATATGGCTCCTACATAAACCTAGAGACCATGTCAACTGCATAGGATTTGTCAATTCTAATGTGTGTGAGATATATAAGACTACCCATAAGTTGTTGATATGGAGTTACATCAACCAATGGTATAGGATAATCAGTCTCAAGATTCATACCATATAAGAAGGGAGTAAGAGTGAGCTTACAATCAACCATGTTAAACCTTACAAATAAATCAAGAGAATACTTTTATTGTGATAAAGTTATCCTACAATTTGACTGAATGATTTCAATCTTGAGAAAGTAATGTAGCAATCCCATGTCTATCATTGAAAATATATCTGAAAGTGAAATTTTCAATACTGAGATGGATGATCATGAGCTCTTTATAATCAACAAGTCATCTAGATAGAGAACTAGGATCAATAGAGAATCACCTTGCCATAAGATATAGACATTCATATCTAAGTGGCATCTAGTGAACCTAACTGTGAGGATAAAGGAGTCCATATTAGCATATAATGCTTGAGGGGCCTATTTGAGTCTGTAGATAAATTTCCCAAGTCTACAGAATAAGGAAGAATCTTCCACAAAGCTTTGTGGTTGCCCCATGTAGATCTCTTCTTTGAGGTCACCATGTAGAAAATCACTCTTGACTTCTATTTGGTGAACATCCCACTGATGTGTAATTCTGATGGCTAGAGTGAGTCTGATAGACATCATCTTGGCTATATGAGAAAATGTCTCAGTGTTGTCTATGCCAAGAACCTGAGAAAACCCCTTTGAATCTAGATGAGCTTTGTACTTATCAACAAACCCATCTATACCATACTTAGTCTGATAAACCCATTTATAATGGACCAATTTTCTTCCTTTAAGAGGAGGACCAAGTCGCATGCTTTGTTCTTGATTAGATAAATATACTCCTTCTACATAGTATAATCCCATTCTAGAATTATAGATACCTCATGAAAGGTTTGTGGATATGAGGTAATGGCCAAGTAGGTATGTGAAGTCCCCTAAAACTATGAATGTGTCTGCCTTGTATCTAATGATTTCCAACCCATTTCCCAACACTTTGAAGTGTTTATTTGGCCCAAGTGGAATTATAATTGTATGATATTGGAGAATTAGGAGGTGATTCATCATCATCTAAATTTTGAGTGTGTGATGGATGGGGAGAATCCTTGTCATTGCTCTCATCACTTGAACTTGAAGAAGAAGAGTCATCCTGATCAAGTGGATTTTGAGGTGGATCCAAGTCACTATTTAAGGTGGAATCAATGTTCAGTGAGACTTTTAAAGAGTTTATAGTACTATTAGTGAGTTCAAGTGGGCCCTCATGAAAATTGACACTCCTTTCTATGAACAACTTACGATTTTTAATATGGAGAAGCCTGTATCCCTTAATACTCTCTGAATACCCCATAAAGATACAAGACTGACTTTGAGGGTCCATTGCCTTGCATTTATTTTTGGGAACACATGCCATTATTGGTGATCCAAAAACGTGAAAGTGATCCACTATGGTCTTATGACCATCCCAAGCTACAAAAGGAGTGATTCCTTTCAAGGCTTTCTGTAGAACATGGTTCTAAATGTAGCATACACAGTTGATTGGTTTAGTCCAAAACTAAGAAACAAGAGACTTTGATTAAAGCATACATTTGGAAATTTATTTCTAGTCACGGTTCTTAAATTCATACACACCATTCTATTTAGGATTGTATGGAACTGTGTGTTGCATCTAAATCCCTTATGATTTGTAAAACTACTCAAACTTGTTGTTGACATACTCCCCACCATTGTCAGTCCTTAATATTTTGACGAAACAATCTGACTAATTCTCCACAAGTGCCTTGAATTCCTTGAAGTGATTAAATACCTTAGACTTATTTTTGAGAAAAAACACCTAGGTGTACCTTAAAAATTCATCAATGAATGTGAGCATGTATCTAGTCTTATTGAATGAAAGTTTTGGAAATGGACCTACTATGTCACTTTGGATAATTTCTAGCTTCTGTTTGGATCTCCTTGCTTTACCCTTATCATATTTATCTTCTAAATGCTTGCTAAGAATGTAACCATTACATAGGCCATCTGATAATTTGACTTTAGTCAACCCTAAAACCATGTCCTGATGATTGAGTTGCTCTAGGTAATGGTAGTTTAAATGGCCAAACTATTCATGCCATAGTTTACTCACTCCATCTGCATGAGTAAGTAGTACAACTAAGGGCTGATCTAGGACAAATTGTGAGAAGGAATACAACCTATACTAATTATTAACCTTCCCATAAGCTACTATGATGTCACTATGTAGTTCCTTGATACCACTAAATCAGGTGTGAACTTAACTCACTTCCATACACCTATGCGAGTGATTTGGTACTCGATAGAAGATTGGTGGATAGTGAAGGAAAATAGAACATAATTGAAGGTCCGATCACTTACTTCAATTGATCCTTTCCCGTTAAATTCTATCAAAGTGTCCTTACCCATGAGAATTGAAGGCACATAACATGGCTCTATTTCTTAAAATAGATCCCCTGAGGAGGCTATGTGATAAGAAACACTCGAGTCAATAACCCAAGTCAAAGGCTAAGAAGCTACTAAAATAAGTACCTTGACCTTATTTTTACTCTTTTTGTCATCTTCCTTTGCATAATCTTGTGTAGATGTGTTCTAAGTTAAAGATTCAGGAGCACTGATGTTGTTATTCTCAAGCATCTTAGTCAAGGCATCAATCTTGTTTTTCATGCACTAAGATTCATCATGCCCAAGTTTCTTACAAAATTTGCATTTGATTTTCTCCTTCTTAGGTTTCCCACTAGAGGAGGACTCATTGATGATGCCTTGGGCTTGGCATATGATTTCAAATTCTTCTTATACTCATGATCTGGTTTAAACTATTTCTTCTCTTATTTACCACTACTAGAAGACTTCTTCTTATCCTAATTGACAATCAAGGCATGTAATTTTGAAGACTTTGGTGTACGCATTTAAACCATATTATCTTGCACCTAAGTCAAATCAACAAAAAAATCATCGAATGATGGAATTTTATAAGTGCACACTTGGTAGCATGAAATGTAGAGATGAAAACTGAATAGTCAGGACCTAGTTTTGTAAGCATAGATAGAATCAAATAGTCATCTATTTTATCAATACCACATTATTTCAATTGTAGTATCAATGATTTAAACTTTGTAAAGAAGTATTGTATGGTATCATAGTCACTTGGGATCAATTTGATGAGCTCATTCTCCAACTCATGACCCCTTATGATGTCCTACACTCTAAAAAGGTTGTCTAAGATGGTCCAAACTTCATTGGTAGTTTTTGTAGATTCAACATGAAATATGAGGTTAGGATATTTTGACAGGCATAAGAACCCATAGTCCTCATCACATTTGTTATACCACTTAACTTTTTTTACATCTATAGATGGATCAGTTTCCTCACCTATAGTGATCTGATAGAGTCTTTTACCTATCAAGGTGAGCTATATTTTAGAATTCTAGTCAAGATGGTTAAATGGTCTAAGTGGTTCAATTGAGTTTAGATCCATTAGTGCATATTAGATTGAAACAATTTAAATAATTGAGATGAAAGTAATGAATATATTACACATAGTATAAGTACCCCCTTGAACTATCAACAAAACCCCCCTTAAATTATAATGTAACACACTCAATATTAGATGTTAGGCACCACTGAGAATGCGTCTATGAGTAATTAGTGTGAGAGAGTATGAGAGGGATGTTGGGCACAATCGATAATGCATATAAGAAGAAAGGTACAAAAAGTTTGAAGCATGAATAAAATGGATGTTAAAAAGGGACTAAAATAATACCACCAATTCATAAATATTGAAAAAATATGCACTTTCAAGAAAAATAACACAAAAAATGGAGTTATGGATTGAAAGTTATGGCACTTACAAGTTCTTACTTCTACACATTCCTAGACCCTTTCCAAAAATGGAAAATTTTCCACACTTTTTGACAGCAAAGATAGAAATGGAATAAAATGAAGTAGAGGTACCCCACAACTCTGAGCAATAATGACTAGTTGAAAGTCCAATTCGGTCTTGAAAGAGTAATTAGACTTCCTAGATTGCTTTGCTAAATGGAAGAAAGTAGTAGTGGTACCCCACAACTCCAAGTAGTAATGACCCTTTGAAATTTTAGGTTGATATCAGAAGAGTAATTTAGACTTTCTAGACTATTTTTCTTTTGCAAGTAATCGACATTTGAAAACCTAAGTAAGGAATAGATCCTTGTAACTCTGAGTTGGTCTTTCATAGTGTATGCCAAGGTTTTAGACCCGCTTTGCTTGAGGGAGGTAAAGTTTCAAGTAATGACCACCTATAAGTCTGAGGGGTATATAGTAGTGTAAAGAAACTCCACAAGTCTATTTTTTTCTATGAGAAATTAAGTGGACTTATCAAACAACTCAACTTAAAAAAGTGAAGTTACTCACTGCTGAAAGTTCGATTTAGTCTACTGGCTAAGTAATAGCCCTCTAAAAGTCTAGATTAGTTAGCAGACTCTCTAATGCATAAAACATGAGGTAAATCAAATATAGATATAAATTAATGACCGTCTACAAATTCAAGTAACGTAAAGGTATGATGGCATGCAAATCAAGGCAAGCTAAGAACATCTAAAATACTTTAGCGATAGAAATTTTTCAAGAGATCCATTTGAGATTTCAACCTGAGGAAGAAAACCCATAAGACATTTTGGCATAGCAACATAGGAAGTACATATTTTTGTAAAAAAATAAAATGGGGCCTTGTGATGTCAAAAAGAAAAGAAAAATTGATTATTCTAGAACTAGGTCATGTTTACAGTCGATCCATGGAATTTGGCACCTTCTAAAACCAATGGCACAATAATTTTTGAGATCTGAAGCTCAAGTATAATTTTTTGCATAAATTCTCCAAGGAATCCCACCAAACCCTTCTTTATGCTAAAATAATGAATGTATGTAATATTTCACCACAAATATTACTATAGTACTGGCAAAAATAGCTCTGATACCATGTCAGATTGGCCACGATCTTGGATCTTTACACAAAAGATTGAGCAAATATATGTATGGAGCAATGAAATCATAGATAAATTTCAAAGGAGGAAGAAGATTATCTTCACACAACAATATTGCAAAATATGTCTTGCTTGCATAAAATTGCATTAACCTATCTAACCTTCCAAACTGGAAAAGTGGGGTACATATAGGAAAAATTAGGGAAACATGAGGAAGCCTCTAATTTTTCTAATTAGATAATTACATTAAAATGAAATTAGCCTATGTGACCCTTTTATAACTAATCTAAGGAAGCTTAATTGACATAATATGGCCATATGTCATGTAGGAAAAACCCAATGGGAAAAAGCACTACACTAATAGGCTAATCCTAACCTGTGCATACAGAATATGTCACTTATTACTATAAAAATTCCTCAAATATGTATTGCATATGTGTCAATATGTCAATCATTCCCAATCTAAATAATATTTTATCCCAACCTGATCATAATCTATTTTAATCTAACTCATAATCTATTTGATAATCATATTTTTTTACTATCAAGGCCTAAATCTCTATGACAAGTCCATTATTATTCTCCCCTTTTGAGGTGAGGGATGAAACATGAAAATCAGTCATCTAAAAAAATAGTTTTACCCATTATGTTATATATAAAAGATGTAAGCATGCAAAACATGTGTGCTAACATGATTATATTACATCATCATTTAAAGGTTTGATAATTCATGCATAAATGAAACATATGACCCAATGTATAAAAGTGTCATGTCAAGTAGGTATAACAAATAGACATGTAGTAATAGTCATTAAAATCATAATACTCACTAATAATTCACACAAAATATGTGTGATATCAATCATGACATATCACACAACAGAACAACATGTGATACAAATTATGACACCACAAGCTCAACAACTAGATACACACACATATGCACACAATGTCATGATCATTATGCACATAAGCATTGGAGAAATGAGTTGACTACAAATAAAATTTGAGCTGCCAAAAAAACATGGCCATGACATGGACTATAGGATCCTTAACTCAACTAACACATGACATGACAACACACAATAAATGCACTCATAGAAACACATAAAATAACACTCAATGTAACACACATGAATAGCCATGTTGTTAGGTAAATTTACCATCAACCTTAATTTTAGTCTATTCCACTCACACATACCCTAAAATTAATACTCATTGCACTAGAATATCATGCAATTGAACTGTGTGTTCATATGAGGTGCAGAGTGTGTACCATATTTTTTTGGGTTAGTTGTGAAGATGATAGTTTATAACATTATTCACTTATAATATGGAGTGAACCAACACTTTGTAGTTTCTATACTAATAAATAATTATACCAGGGCTAAGTAACTAAACACTAACTTGAACATTATCAAACTAAATGGACATAAATATAACAAGAACCATTAAAGAAATAGTTATTCTCTTTTCATTGTTCATCAGTTTGTAAGAGTGCTCAATACTTGGTAAATTTTATAATGGAATAAAATACGATATAATGATGTCACCAATAATTTCAATAACAACGTCATTAGTGAAGGCATAAATGATGATCTCATCAAAAATAAAAATATCAACAACCTAATATATGAGGCAAGGTGGACTTTTATAGACCCAAACCACCACCTTGTGATTACTATTAATAAATGTGTGCCCAAAAATGTGCAAAACAAATTTATAATAATAATAGTGTAAATAATTTACATTAAATTATTTTAAATAAATAAACTCTTATATTTACATGATATTATGCTAAACTTTCTAAGATTGTTCCATGTAACTAATTGTCTTAATGTTGCATGCCTAAAGACTTATTATGTCAACTTCTCAGATTGATGATCATTATTTTGTGCTTTGTAGTTGACACAACCTCATCCCTATTCATTTAATTTTGTGTTTTGTTCTAGATAAACCTCTACCATCAGCACATTTAGATACTTTGTAAGTCCTTTTGTTCTATATGCTTTTGGGTTTTTAGTTACATCTATGCAACCAATTCCTCTTGCGTTATTGAGCCCGATGGAGCTTTGCTATGCTTTATCAAAAAGGGGGATTGACATAATATTCCTATGGCTTGAGCCCTTTGAATTAGCACATTATTCCTTAAAAATGTGTGCATTGCTTGTGCCCTTCAAGTGTTTAACAAAAATAAGTAAATTCATATACTTGGCCAAAATTGGGGTTTAACATCACCCCACACCATTTATATTGTCCACCACTAGCCAATAATTATGTTTTTCTTGGAAAAATTCATTCCCATCCCCTCAGATCTATTATTCAAAAATTCTCCATCTTGATAGTGCAACTTGTATTATCTCCACCCTAGGTGACATTTCTAATGATAATTTTTTAAGCACTAGTGGCTAGTCTTTGATTTTATGTGTTTTTAGCTTGGAAGATTGTATCTCTAGAGTTAGCCCATCACATACATCTCATACAATAGTATCTTCATCTATTGCCTTGTCTTTAATTACTTTAATCTCTTTTTCAAATCTTGACACTTATTCTCTTTCTCTTCTCCTAGTTTATTTGCATCCTTGAGGATTTTGTCCTCCCAGATCTGTCTTTTGTATAGATTACCTTTGATTTTACTTTTTTTACTTCAACTGGTCATTATATAGGCATGCATTGATGACAATAGTTTGGTGAGAAAAATAATGGAACCCCTAATCTAATAGGTCTCTTTTTCCTTGGAGATTGGTAAGCAGCTTTATAGTTATTCATTGAATCTCTATTGAGCTTTATCCTTCTCATTCTATTATCCTTCTTCTACATTGGTGCTCCTTATTTTCTTCTTAAATAATCATTTGAACATTAAAATCATTTTTTTGATGTCTTTCATACCTTTTTTGGGTCTTTTTCCTTAACTTCACATAACTAAGTATTAATTATGCACCTAATAGAAATAAGGTGCCAATAAGCTTGTGTGCCACCATATCACATGAGAAGTAACCTCATGCACTCACTTGAGGCATGTAGCTTGGACCAATCCCCATCAATTCTACCATGTGATGGTGATTAGACAATTTATATTTAGGTACTTGAGTTACTAATTTTAGTCATTATTATTACCAGCTTTAGTCTAGAGTCAGTCAGTCAATGAATTCATACATTACATATCACTAGTATTGTAAATCAAATTTAACACTAAATATATTCATCACACCGTGGCTCATAGAATATTAGTTCTATTAATAAAATTGATATGATTACATATGTACATCATTCTGTATATGCTCTCTAGATCTATACCTTAATAGTAATAACAAAACTATATTCAACAACCACAACTACTATAACCCAATGGGATATTTATACATAAGTGAACCCCTTCCTTAGTTCATAATATTAATACACAAAAGATGATAAGCCAATGACTATTTCAAAGAAAGAATTCATGATGAGCCATTACAATTAAGATCCTTTCGAATCTATCCTAACAACCCCTATATACCCTCTTTATGCTAGATATTTGTGTATGTTCCTCCTCTTTCATGGAGCGGTGCTAGATTTGGATATCATTAATCTTTGATACTCCCATGAAATACTTTATAACTACCTTTTCTCCCTATGATCTTGTCTTAGTCTTACACTTCTCTAAGTCTTGCATCATTTACTCATTCTCCATTTCCTTATCTTTCAAAACTCACCCTTCCATGCCTAGGTCTTATGTACCAATCCCTTATGTTTCCCTCTTCTATGTCATAGTTTTACATTCCTACTCTTGAACCCTTGTTATTTTGTGCTTATGGTTCTAAAATAATTAGAATATAGTTATTACAAAATTTGGGGTATAATATCACCTCATACTGAATTTAAAGTCTCTCTAGGACTATTTAATAGGTTACTTAATGGTAAAAAAATTGGGATTCACCTCTTAGAATTTGTGTTTGAGTTCCTCCCACTTATTGAGAGTTTTTTGAAGATTGGAAGAAACAACTTCCACTTTGCCCTTTAATTTTTTTAACTCCTCGAGCTGCTCCAAAAAGGTATCATCTTGAGTTGTCAAAGTCCCAAGCTAAGCACTCATAATATTATAATCATCCTTGAGGGCCCCAACCTCTACCAAAACTTGTCCTCATAGTACTGAAAAACTAGCATTTAGCTATCATCAATGGGCATTTATTTATGCTTCTAGTTATTTGATGTCCTAGAATAATTTTATGCATTGGGCTCTGTCCTTGATGCTCAAAGCATTCTCAACCAATTGTTGGAACTATTTTTCCTCACGTAGCAATTGTACTTCAAAATTTTTACTTATTCATGCCAAGTTAAAAAAAACCCCATCAATGATGGGAATGGTGGTGCCTAGTTTATTTAAAAATTCATGGTAGACCTCCATGGCCTTATAAAACTTCTTAGTTAACCAAATTTTCTCCTGTCTAGGATCCACTTGATTTTTACATTTAGTGAGTAGAAGGTCCATGACTGTCTCCAACTTATTGATTACATTTATAGTAATACAATCTCCATCTACAAATGCTATTTCTCTTGTCAAAATTGTTTGAAAAATACCTAATGTCCTAAATCAAGCCAATTCTATTGTACTCAGTTGGTACTTGAGTTATTTGATTTCCTCTTCAAGATTTTGTGTGTTTCATGTTCCTCTTTATATAGTTGCATGATCTCTTGATGTTTGGTGTAGATCTAGATCACATCATGGATGTTAAGAATGTTTTGCCTAGAAACCTCTAGGGAAAAATTGATAAGTGTCACACTCAATTGCATTAGAGATCAATCATGAGACTCATCCAGAGTGTGTCTAGAACACCTACCACTTATGGGTTTATGTTAATACTCTCCATTGAAATATCAAATAAATATTCATCATGATACACTTCCATTTCAAAGGACATTTCAAACTGAGTTTGTTCTATGGACTCATGTTCATGGAAAAATTTCCAAAAATAAAAATATTTATTGGGCATTTCTTGTTAGAATGTGGTGTGAATGGGAGGTTATTGATTTGGATGTTATTGTTTCTCTACCTCCTTCATCGATTCCTTGACCTTTTGGGGGTGGTTCTCTAAATCAATGATTCTGGGACTTTTTTCTCATTACTCATTAGAACTGGTGCTAAGGTCTTCTTTGTTGGGGCCTTCTTCCCTATCTAATTCTAATGTTGGACTTCTAAGGTCCACTTGATAATCAGTTATAGGATGTTCCTCATTGGGAAAAATAGTATATTCTTCACTTTGATCATGGGGATACTCCTTGATTGGCTCATGAGTGGGTTCTTTGATAGAATGCTCTTCTGGAGATGCCTCACCCATGTCCAAAATTATAAAATGAGGAACTTCTTATCCAGGTTCTACTTGAGTAGTAGGATGTGTAAAGTCATCCTTCTATCCTATCAAAATCTCATCAGATTTTATCAGTGATGCAATTATCCTTTATCATTTGGGCTTCACTTGAATAGTCAGTCAAGATGTAGTAATGTCTTTTAGATCTATAGGCACCCCTAGGTCCTTGATGGTAGTGAAGCATGTTTTTGGCATTTTGGGATGACCCTTAATCTTACTTGAATTAGCGACCTTAGGTCTTGGTCATTTCTCTTTTGATCATGCCCTCACCTCTATGTGTGTATTTGGTTGGGAGGAAAGTAGTTACTTCTCTACTTCCTAGCCTCTTGATGATTTATTTTATGCCCTAAGCATATAAAAGATGGCCCATATTTTCCATCACATGACTATCTTATAGGGATTAAGGTTAGTCTTGTTAGATTCATGCTAATCCCCACAGGTGTTCATCCCTAGGTAAACATAAATATTGTGAAGAGAATGGATCTGAATGTCAATCTTGTCCACATTAAAATTCATAGGCCGCACACCCAAAATTTAATTCAATAAGTCCATGAAGTATTTTGTGGTGAAGGCATAGGGTAATTTAAGCCACCCTAACAATTTATCTATGTTTACCATATATATATGTGCAAGGGAATAATGTTTCTTTATAACAAACTATGCATAATATCTCATCTTCATGGGTAACTCTTTGGGTATGCACGATTCATTCCTAAATGTCTCTTTCATTCCATAAAACCAACCCTTTATATTGTATTTGTTGGAGGGTGTGATGGTGTCAGGGTAAGTAAATTACTTGAATTGTTTAGTGGGGGACTTATGTTTTGGTGGGTAAATCCACTACAGCTCTTTGCCTGAGTACTATGGGATGCCAATCTCATAAAATACTATAAGTATAAAAATTTCACCCAAAGGAAACTTGTGGTTGGGTGGAAAATGTGCCTTCTTCACATCTTACTCAATCTTCTCTACAAAATATAGGGAGTAATTTTAATTTGATCCCTTAGCCATTTGGATGGAAAAATAGAGGTATGTCATGTCCACCTCCTTTCATCAATCTATGCCTCCTATCTTGGTCATGGAAAAGCATGTAACTACTTGAATTAATATATATTCTAGGCTATTAATGTACATAGCACAACCTTTTTTATTATACTTTAGCACCATTGTTGTTTTATTAATTGTTGCTTGATCTTTAGATTTATATCGAGATCATCTCCAAAAAAAAGTAACCCAATTACTCTATTGATACATTTAGGAGTGATCCTCATTTTATGCCTATAAAAATGTAATTATTAATCATGAGCACTCAATATTAAGAAACAAACTACTACCTATGGTTTTACAAAATATGGTAGGTTAAAGAATTGGAACACCCCCACATCTTCCAGCAAGTTGTAGACCATGAGATCATAAGTGATATAATTATGGGTGTTTTAGAACTCCACTAAATAGTAATTTTTTAAGCTAATATTATTTATAGGATGATGGTGATTTTAGTCCAAGATCTGATAGGTGGAAACCTTATACTCCCAATCATCCACATGCAACACTATCTCTGGGTATTGCATCTCTTCAATCAGAACAAGGGAAGGAAATGGTGTTGTAGCGACATTTTTCCTTATGTGTGAAATTTTTGGTGTTGGTATAATAGGGAACCTTTACCTCAATCATTTTATGCCCTTACCCTATTGATTATCTCACTAGAACCCTCTTCCTGAATGAACATGGGACCTCCTTCCATGCCCTTAAACTCTTCAACTTTAGGAATGGCGGGTTATGGTTCTCTACTCCTGTTAGATTTTTAATTCAGTTGTATCAATGTTTTGGGTTCCCAAAGGTTAAAACATGGCTAACAAACACTCCCAAATGAATATATCTTGAATCCTCTTCATTAGACATAAAATGATTTAGTTCCCTACTCCACCTTCCTCTAATGGCAGACTTGTCGCGTACATCCTATAACTTATATTTTATACTTATGTGGACATGTTTTTAATTTATTCTCCCTAAATTTTCATTGATTTAATCTCTATTTCATGTTTTTAAATGAGGGCATTATGTAACTTACTTCTTTGTCATTAGTTTTTCCTTGTTTGATCTTCTATAAGTCTTCAAGTTTTTAGTCGTAAAAAATGGAAATGAGAAGCCTTATAGACTTTTATAAGATATCTCAAATTTTTACATTAAATCCATATTAAATTATTTTTTATTCACACCATCATCCATCATTTAAATAATTAATGCTCTAAAAAATATGCCTTGATGTCTATTCAACATGCTTTCCATTCATATAACTTCTTTGTTAATAACATACATGTCCCATCCTTCTTCTGAGAATTATTACACCTTCCCCGTAGTGCATGCCAACTATATACTAATTTAAAATTTTAATTCTCATGGTAGGAATTATATTTTTTGATTTAACCCACTTTATGATAGTGTTTATTTTGTCATCTTCATTCGATTTTCTAAGGTCATCCACCATATCTTCATGCACCTTACGCTACCTTTTATGTGCATTCCTCACATGCCCTATTGTATTTTTATCTCTAAGATCATGTGTTATTTTCCATTATTTCCTTCATGTGCCTCTTCTATGCACTTCTTCTTGTGTGCTTCCTTTGTTCACCCCTCTTGTGAACTTCTGCTACTTAAGTAGTATATCCATCCTTAAAACCCACCCCATATTAAAATGTGTGCATGGTCCTCCACATCATATTATAGTGTCAAGAAATAAAAAGGAGAATGATAAACATAAAGTATAAAAAAATGTTAAAGCAATTATGAAAGGGCATGAAACCAATGTGATTCTTATTTAAGAATTTAACAAAATCCTAGGCTAAACTAGTGGTAAAAGCCTTATTGTCTAAATGGGATAATTACATATAATCATAGGGCCAAATATGACTACCATTGAAATAGCCTAGTAGGAATTGGTCATCTAACCTATTCAATTTGTAATCACTTATCAGATGGATAACATGAATAATAATTGAACCATCCCAATGGATCCAAAGTTTACTTGAGTGGCACATAAACTTAGAATCATAGACTATGACATGCATACCTGGATGAAAAACCTTGGTTTTGATATGTTGATCATGTTAGGATTTTTATTTCTACTTCTCAACTCCTTGGCTCTAATGTGTAAGGAAACATGATTCATCAAGTTGAAGTAGAGCATCCAGGCATGCTTTGAGGGATTCTTCATCATCTAATAGGCAAACATGTTCAATATGCAAAGAGGGAACAAGGAATTCTTCTTGTAAAACTACTTCAATGCCAAAGATAAGCTTGAAAGGAGTATTCTTGTTTAAAATTTTATATGTGGTTTGATATGCCACAAGACCATAGAAACTCAATCATCCCAATAAATGTGATTGATGTTGCAAATATTGGTAGTGTATTACTTAGGATCTTATTGAAGGCTTCAACTATAAAATTAATTTGAGGGTGGTATGGTATGGTATTAAGGTGCACAATCATGAACTCAACCAAGAGGATGTGCATGGTTTCATTGAGGAAATGAATGCCAAGATCAATTATTAATCTTAACAAACATCCATACCTAGTGATGATATTTTCCCATAGAAATGAGTAGTGGTTACAAAATTAAAATCATATGTGGGCACTAATTTAGTCCAACATATGAGATAGTTTATGGTAGTAATGATGTAACGCATGTCAGTCTGTCATATAATTTGTTCAGTGGGCCCAATAAATTCAATAGCCCATTTCTCAAATGGTTCATGAATAAGTATTGGATGGAGAGGTATAACATCCCATCAATTTGGTTTTCCTATGCATTGATAGATTCACATTGGCACACATAAACTTTGTCATCTTTGAATAAGGTGGGTCACCATAATCCAACTAGTAGAACTTTTCATGTTATTATGTAACCAACATAATGTCTACCTGTGATACCATCATGAACCTATTTAAGGACCTATGCATGCTCGTGTTGTATGATGCACCTATGTAACACCTCATACTAGCCAAGTTTTTATAGGTCTTCATTAATAAGTTGTAAAGGGGAAACATGCACAACTAGTTACTTTTTCTCTTGGGTGCTAAGGTGATCTAGCATTGATACTATTTTGATAAAATTCATAATTTCCTTTAATTTTTTAGGTACATACGTGACTTGAAAGAGTTTCACATTAGGTAAATCATCCTCTAAGGTGCATGCTAGTTAACCAAATTGAACGTGTGAGAGATGGTCAGGTCTAAATTTAACTTTTCTTGATTTGATGATGACAAAGAATTAGAATTATTGAAAAAGAACAATCCATCAGTAGATGCATTTGTGTAACATAGGCTTATTGACCAAATGCTTGAGTGCTTCATGATCTGTATAGAAGACAAATAGGGTTACCAACAAATATTGGTGAAACTTCTAAAGTGCATAAACCATAGATAAGGCCTCACCATTGGTTGTGGAATAGTTTCATTTCACTAGTGTGAGATTTTGGATTGAAAAATAAATAGGATGATCAAGGTTTCCCTCACTAGGTTGTGTTAGGATGCTGACTGTTGTGCCTAAAGCATCGACATGCACATGAAATGGTTGGTTCTAGTTTGGGAACTAAAGAATGGGTGCACTAACCAATTTCTCCTTCAAGGTCTCAAACACTTGTTGATGTTGATCCATCCATAAGAATAGGCCATTTTACTTAAGTAATTATTCCAATGGCACTACTATGTTGGCATAAACTTGAATAAAATTTTGATAGTACTTTGTGTGACCTAAAAAGGTACATACCTCACACTAAGTGGTTGGAAGTAGTTGGAAAATAACCACAATCTGGGTTGGGTCCACTAGTAGTCCATACCAATAAATCATATGCCCCAAAAAGATCACAAAATTTATGGAAAAGATGCATTTCTTAAGATTCAAGGAAATTTGAAGTTCGTGACAATGCTAAAAAATGAGGTGCATGTTATCATAATGATCCTATACTAGACCATAAATGTCCTAGTCATCCAAGTATAGTTGAAGGAACTTGTGAACAAAATCCTTGAATGCTTACACTACAATGCATGAGAACAATGTTGGTACATTATTTAGGCTAAAGGGTATAACATTGTATGAAAATAAACTCCATTTAGTAACAAAGTGGTCTTGGTCTTGTATTCCTTAACAATTTTGATTTGATGATAGCCATAAATGCCATTGGTGAGGTAGATCTCACACCCAATAAAAAATTATAAAATTTCCTTGGTGAAAGCTGTCAGGAAAGGATCTATTACACATATCATGTTGAGTAACCTATAATACACATAAATTCAAATAATACCATCCTTATTTATTCTTATCACCTTGTGACTTGTGACTAACATATTTAGATTCATCAATGGGAGTAATATCTCCAACATGCTATCAATTTCCTCTTTAACCTGAGCATGTAGATTTGGGTTCATCTTATACTATCATTTCCTCACTGGTTGAGTTACCTCAACTAGCTTGATATGCATCTTTCCCAATGATAGATGCATTCACTTCATTTATATGTAGTTTTAGGGGAAAATGTCCTAGTATTCATACAATAGTTCAATGATTATGGTTATCTCAAAATTAGACTAGTAATTTCCCCATAGTGGTAAATTTAGGTGCATCATTCATTCTAATGTTCTGCTAAATCATTTGGAGTGGCAAAGAATTTGGTTTCTATTTATATTGCATTATATCTCTGACATCACGCACCCCACACTCCATATGTATATTTAAGTGGTCAAATGATGGCTCTAGTTAATCAAAACTGTTACCTTCATCAACTTGGTATATGACTTTTTGCTTGCCCTTTCAGATTCATTCCCTATGTGTATGGTCTGGCTGAGATTAAAATTACAATGGAACAATGGTAGGAGTATCAAGTTATTAAAGGATATTTAGATTTTCCTTGATGAAGCCATGCATATTCCATATTTGGTCTTCAACTAGTTCCTGATCACCCATAACTACTTGATAGATCACTTGTAGAGACATATTTAAATTAACTCATGGTGAAGAAAATGTAAAGGTGGAAAACAAACCATGTTTGGTGCATTTCCAAGTATCTATGTCTCTATGAATTTATTAGTGAATGTACCACACCCTAACCTAGGCACATAAGGTACCATAGAATGCATGTACCCATAATAATTTTGGTAAAAATGTTTCAGAGTCACTCTAAAGGAGTTAAAATTATGTTATATGTTGTTATAGTGAGGTAATACCACTATAAATTAGGGTGGCATGAACATGGTTATCATGTTGGAAATTATAATGCATGGATGCGTGTATTTGTTCCCATGTATCCAACTGATACCAATGAGTAGACCACCATCAAGCAGTTTTCCCTTAGAATAGAAGGGTGATTACACATAAAATTTCATCCTCATTAACATAGTAAGACTAACTATTATAAGTACTCTCAAACCTCCATCTATCCATGAAACTTAGGTGCTTGGTCCAACTATAAGGATGGTCTAGCTTTTAGGATTCCACCAATGAGGTTAATAATTTTGTGGCACTGAGTAAGCTTTGGAGGGGAACTTAGGTGGTTTTCTAAAACACCATAGATGCACCTTAATATATAATATGTGCCTTGAGCCCATTGGTCATAAGTGACACTAGTAATGCCAAAAATAGATTGCACATTATCTCAATGTAAGATGCCATTAGGAGTAGGATCCACATTTTCATATCCTTGATCAATAATGTCACAAGTTACATTAACATCCTCGTCAAAATCAATGGGTTCTACAAAGGGGGTTCCTTGGTCATTATTTAGAGGTATGATTATGCACTGAGTGTCATTCTCTTTCTTTAAATGCAAGTCAACATTATTCACATAACACCAATGTTGACCCAAAAGAGGTGGAAAATCATTAGCTTCAACAAACTCAATCACTTCAATATCACCTTTGAATAGGACACCCAAAATGTTGATGGTAGCATCTTTAAGAATGCCTATGGGTAGTGTGTGAGTCTTGTTGGAAATGAACAAGACATGTGAAGAGGGTTGAAAATTGGGTATCCCCATATTTTTTTAGGTGCCTTTGCTTAAAACATTAACTTCCATGCTAGTGTCTACCAGGATGTCACATATCATCCAACCATTAATGGATACTTTGACAAGGACCTCTTTATCACACTTGAGGTTTGGTTGAATATGGTTCTCTTGTTGTCATGCACAGTTTAAGTAAATATCTTTTGAAGGTTTTGATGTTTGTTGTCATAGTCAATTCTTGAGGAGGGGAATGCTTTCCTCAGTAAGGAATAATTTGCACAACTCCTAGAACTCATCGTCCTAAATACATGGGTACCATATCTCATTGCATCTCAAATTGCATTTTAGCATCCTTATCCTTTAAGAACTCAATTTTGCCTTGTAGTTCCTAGACTAAGGCTATTGTGTTGTGAGACAATTATTTATATCATTAAGCATCAGGACAGTGTTATGCATAAGGCTCTTCATGTTGCACCTTTTTAGCAAGTGGATTTGAGACTGGTTGGGAATGAACACCACTCTATGTAGTGATGTTGACCTTGGGTGTATATGGTAGAGTGATAGGGTGCAATATCCACTAAGTATTAATAAATTTTTCAACATGTATAATCCTGATGTCCTCATCATTTTGTTCTTTTGTAATGGAAACATACAAATCAAGACATTCTTCCAGATGATGTTCATTTTTAAAAAAAGGCACAAGTTAGATAGACCATGTAGTCATGTTGGTAGTTATCCTAAGAACCACACTTGTAACATGTCCTAGGTGGGAAACTATGACCTTTGTGTCAATTTTCATGCCCTCAACTTCTGAGAGATTGACCTCCACTAGCCTCCTAGTTTTTAGCTATGTAAGTTTGGTAGGTACCTCATGTGTGTTCTTCATGAATTTAATTAATAACCTAGAAAACATTAGTATCATGTATATATGCATCACATATTTTATAGTATATAAATACTTTAGCTTGGGTGTCATGTTGAAGAAAAGGAAAAATCCTTACATCATAATCTTCATTGAAAATCACATAGGATTTTTTTGATACAGCATGAACATTCCTCCATGAACAATTATTCTTTCTATGGCCTTCCACTTTGTAGTTAATGCACCAAAAGGCACTATGAGTATTATGAGAATTATTGGCTATAAGTTTATATAAATGAGAATCCATCATAATGATCTGAGCCTTCATAAAGGGGCTGATTCTATATCTATACTTCCCACATCTTTTGTGTGGAGGGTGGCTTCCAATGCTTCATGTGGTTTAATGAACATCTTATGAGATAAGGCTCATTAGAATAGAAGTAATAAACCTCCCACAAACCACTAAGCACTCTATGATTGGTTAAACTCAAAGGATGGCTTTGAAAGAATCATGTTGAAATGTGCATCATATGTGCACACACTATTAATAATCTCTTACTTGATATCTTTCAGTGCAATAATACTTTGTTGCTCAAATTTAGGGATATCAAATTCTTGGAGAAAAGCAACCTTAAATAATTCATAATTCATAACCACTTGTTGAGGGTAAAATTTTTGGTATCATTTGTGTGTGCAATCCAATAAAGTGTTGGAAAAGTAAATGGCCTTTCATTTTAAATAAGTGATTCCCCATGCTTGTCAAAAGAGTCCACACTTATGAATGCATTCTACCACATTTTGACACCTCAATATCCAAGAAGATGAAGTGTCATCCGGTAATAGAATGTAGGTACACTAGTTGGTTGTATTGGACCTTATTGTGGTGCTCCTATAGTTCCTCATAAACCTTGGGTGGTGGTTTTCCAATGCCTTTTGCACCACCTCCTAATCTTATATCTCTAGTAGAACCACCATCGGTACTACCTCTTGCGCCTCTTATAATAATAGGTGTATAAGAGATGATGGACATTGGGGGAGATTTATTAATTATTGTTGATCTTATAGTATTCCCACTAGATAGATTTGGTCCAACAAACATTCTAAGGTGAGCCATAGGTTACTCTTATAATAGAAAATTAGAAACCAATGGTAAACTATTAACTTAATCTTGCACTTCTAGAGACTCCTCTATGATTTTGTTTTCATATTCAAATTTAGATTCTATACTGTCAGTATCCAAACTTTTAACAAAAATTATATCAAACTCAAATACATGAGCATGCATTATGGTGGGGAATTTGGTTTATTTAGATTAGGTTTCACTATCAATGTTTGTCTTGCTTCTTTCATGCATACATGTACCAGTGAAGGGTAAAAATATATGGTTAGGGAGTAATAACCATGCCTTTCCTCCCTCATGTATATTATCACAACATTCCATTATCCTCTTATCTACTTATGGGATCATTTCATCTCTTAGCCTTATGCCTTACCTTATCATACTTATGCTTCTGTAGTTCTCACCATGTAAATTCCATACTGAACTACCAATCTTATACCAATGCATATCCTTCATTTCCCAACTAGTCATGTTGCTCATATGTGATAGATTTTAGTCATCCATACGGAAGTTATAATTCTCATAATCAACCATAATCTTCTTTATCTCTAAATTAAATTACTTGAGGTACCTCCTGCATGGTTTCCTTAGAAAGTTGAACTATGCTTCTTTTGGATAAGAACACATAGAGACCATGTATTACATAATATAGATATTAATTATTCCCTTCCACCAAAAAACTATCACTTGTGTCCACATACTTTCCAACTTAGTTACGGTTTTCTAATGTTCTACTGATTAGGAAGCCTCCCATCTATAATTTATATAATAGTCTTGCACATATGCCAAAAATGAAACATAGAAGTGAATGGGTAATTATCAAAAGAATGTTTCATACAAATAATCATATAGGTCCTGCTCTACCCATAAATACATATAACTCCTAGTTCAAGACATGGAAGTGAAAAGTTTTATTCTACAATAGTAACCCAACACTTGATATTTTCCAAAGATAGTCGCTCGAGATATTTATACTATCATGCTAACAAGTGCAACGAGTCCCAATAATGGAACCAAAAATTTAGGTCTTTTTCCTTAGCTTCACATAAATAGGTATTAGTTATGTGCATAATATAAATAAGGTTCCAAAAACCTTTCCTATCGGCATATCATATGAGGAGTAACTTTGCGCACTCACCTGAGGTGCATAGCTTGGACTGGGCCCCATCAATTCTATCATGTGATGGTGATTAGACAATTCATACTTAGGCACTTGAGTTACTAAGTTTAGTCATTATTACTACTAGCTTTAGTCTAGAGTCAATCATTTGATGAATTTGTACATTATATATCACTAGTATCATAAATAAAATTTAACACCAAACATATTCATCACACTAAGGTTCACAGGAGATTAGTTCCATTAATAAAATTGATAAGATTACACATGTGCATCATTCAATACATGTTCCATAGATTTTTGATTTAATACTAACAACACAAATATATTCAATAACCATAACTATTACAACCCAATAGGGTATTTATACATAATCAAACCCCTTTTTTAGGTCACAACATTAATACACAAATGATGACAAGCCAATGACTATTATAAAGAAGTCATGGTGAGCCATTACAATTAAGTTCCTTTTGAATCAGACCAAACATCCCCTATATACTCTCTCTATGCTAGATCTTCATGTTCATGTTCCTCTTATTTTATAGACATTTCTAGATTTATGCTCTAATTAATCTCTACTAATCTCACAAACTAATTTGTAACTGCCTCCACTCCATGTGCTCTTATCCTAGTTTTATGCTTCTCTGAGTCATGCATCTTCTATTCATTATCCATTTCCTTGTCTTTTTTAACTCACACTTTCACACCTAGGTCTCTCACACCATGGTCCTTCACACCTGATCTTGTGACCTTATTATTTCACACTTATGGTTCCAAAATACTAAGAATATAAAAATTAAAAAAATTGGGGTCCAACAACCTTCCAAATCAAAATCATTCATTAGGATTAGTTCTTCCTTGAGGATTCTTGTACAAAGTTTAAAAAATTTCAGCTCCATTATTATTAGTTTATATTCCACTAACATGCCTTATTTTTAGCCTCATCTAATAGTCTATTATTATTCCTTATATTTGATTTGTTAAGAATAATTTGGTGTAACACTTCTATAGCCAACCATACTAGTGCACACCCTAATTAAATATCAATCATCATTTTTGGGTCCACATGCATAACTTCCATTTTTACATCCATTGTATATGGCTCCTCCTACATGTAATTTGTTGGCACTTCAAATTATGCCTTATCAAGTTGATTATCAAGTATCAATGGAACTATTTTGCATATTTGAATTTACTTGCTCTCCTCTCATAGTTAACTCCATAAGAATAAATTTTCATTAGCTACATTCCTTTGGGTCATTTCCATTTTTAAATTATTGTCTTCTCCAGTACTTTCTTCGTTGATTGGCACATATTTGCACATGGAATCTAATGTTGAGGATACATACCCTAAGTTATGTGGCCTTCCTAATTTTTGTGTGCCACCATTGATTCCTTTGTGTTGTGATGCCTTATCATCATATACTTCATACTTCTTATCCTCATCCATTTCTTCCTCCAACATTTCATCTTTCTATCTCTCTTCATTATCCTCCTCTCCTTATTTTAGGATAACATCCTTGAACCCATACAACCCTAAATACTTATGTAGGGTGTTTAATTCCTCTTCTAGAGATTCATTATTTTATTTTGTACTCTCATCCCCATACATAGGTTCATCATCCAATGCAACTTATTCCACAGACAACCCATGGGTATCTGATGTGCCCTATAGTCATGCATTATTACAATTAATGGATTATTCATTAGATATTGTGCCTTATATTTTGTTATGGCTAGGATATATTGCTGGGGTTGGTTCAGATCCACATAGATTAAATAAGGAGCTGAACACATAGATAATAAAACATAAGAAATATTTTAAACACAAAACTACTATATTTTTCACTCTGATAAAAATATTCATATAGGAAGATATAAATATATATAAGAAAAGTGTTTCCTATATTTGGGGAGATCAAATCTCCACCAGAATATCTGTAAATCTCTCCCAACAAATAATGACTAACCAACCCACTATATTCGAATATATTATGACTCATAATATATTCGACTAACTAAATAAAATTAACCTATTAATTATTAACAATGAATGTAATATTGTTATTAAAATAATATTTATGTCAGTACATTAATAATGTGAACACACTATACCTTAAAATTCACCCCCTTATAAACATTATTAATCCTATCCTACACCCCCTTAATGTGAACATAGGGAAAACAACTCTCCCATATCTGCACCTATACTCATGACTTGGTATTTTTAAAGGATAATCATAAACCTCACATGATGGTTTTAAAAATGGTTGACCAATAACCAAAATAGTGGTTTTACAAGTGGCTAACCAGAAACCACAAACAATACCTGATGGTTTTATAGATGGCTAACCAATAACTAAAACAATGGTTTTATAAATGGCTAACTAGAAACCACAAAGCAATGGTTTTAAAAGTGGCTTACCATAAACCACATCATGATGTGGAGTATAGATTATAACTCTCTTCATTTTCACATTTTAGAGAAATTACATATGAATATATAGTTCACTTATGAAAAATGTGAACAAGCATACAACTTCTATTCTTATTCATACCACACTATGATGAAAACAAGCACACCACACAACTAAAAGAAAAATGCCACTAAATCAGAAAGCAACCCTATTGCTAGTGGCTAATGAGAGGAGTAAAAAGACTCCTACCTCCATTGCCTCTAACCTATAGTAGATGAAGCTACTCACTAAGTAAATTTGTGTTTGAGATGCTCTGATGACTCTCGTGGGTTCTATATTGATATTAGTTTCCTGCATGAGAAATGGAACCTCCCACAATATGGATGTCATGTACACATGATAATTCATCCATTACAAGATATGTAAAACTTTTAATTTTGACAATAGATGACATATTTGACTTGGACCGACATGACCAAATATATTATCTTGATGTTCTGTAAATGATAATAAAATGGACCCATAATGCTTTATACATGACACACCTCTTTTTTTTTTTTCTTTTTCTTAAATGACTCTTTTGACACTTAAAATATTAGCACATATTAAAAACAAATGGACTCCTAACTTATAAACTATTGAATAATCTACTGAGAAATAACCTAGGCCAAATAAATGCCTTTGGAATAAAAGGCCTATTCAAAAAAATAACTAGATATATTGATCAAATAGTTGATCAATCTAAACTTAAATAAAATGAGTCAAAGCTAATTGACTTAGATTTAATTATAATAACCAATTTTTTTTTAAATTAACTATTTAATGCCCAAAATAAAAATAAAATGACTCATGACTCCTAAAGAACTATTAAATGCCCAAAATAAAAATTGACATACATACCAACTACCTTAAAGACACGACCTCTACAAATTTTATTCTTGTGCATGCAAAGATTTGGTTAATTAGTGGATTAAATAGATGGAAAATGGATGGAGAAAAAGGTTGGCACTACAGCTGAACATAATTAGGAAGATATTCCCATGGTGGAGACAATGGCAATGATTGTTAGCTTTGTTCACTATATTGATGTAGGTAAAGGCTGAGCACTGTACAATTGCATAAGGTAAGATGCCATGCATAGATATCATATATTACCAGCTACTATAATGTATAAAATGATCTCATATGATTGAGTTAAATATATGAGCTCATCACAAAGAGCATAAAACTAACCAATGTCAATTTTAGATGTGTGAAACCAAATAATGAAGCACGCATGGTATATGGCAATGTTAATGATTTTTATTGAAGTAGATCTACATAAAAAAATAGGAATATGATTAAATATGTCATAGAACATACCCTTTAATGATGAGGAAGATACATCCTTGGATAACTAGCTGAAATGATGATATTTAGAATGTGATCTTGATCAAAATAAAATAGGTCTGCAACATTGTATGGATTTAATAGAAAATGGTAGTGGTTGTACTTGGCTCATAGAGGATAGAGATATGAAACTATTCAAAATGGATTGAAGATGGCATTGGATTTAGAATAATTCTTGTGTAGAGATTCTCTTGGATAGTGATTTGAAAATGTAAAGAGTTGTATGATTGATAAGGCCATAAGTTCCATTAAATGAAAGACTAGGCCCGAGAAAAACTTAAAACATGGTAGATGCCTCCTCATAGACTCTCATGATTGAATCGATATGTCTCTGATACTAAATGATGGGGTTGATTTATATCTACATGGATAAATAAGGAGTTGAACACAAAGACAGTAAAACATAGGAAACATTTTAAACACAAAACTATTATATTTTTCACTCTGATAAAAATATTCAAATGAGAAGATACAAACATATAGGAAAAGTATTTCCTATAATTGGGGAGATAAAATCTCCACTCTCTCCCAATAAATTCTGACTAACCAACCCACTATATTCGAATATATTGTGACTCACAATATATTTGACTAGCTAAATAAAATTAACCTATTAACTATGAACGTAATATTGTTATAACAACAATATTTATGTTAGTACATTAATAATGTAAACACACTATACCTTAACATATCTACCTTAGGGGGTGTTGGAATAATGTGTAACTTTGCTTGTGATGGATATATGGCATGCTTAGCTATGTTTACTATTGCTCATTTTTTTATAAGATGTTTCGGTGATGATGATGCAGGCTTCTTTGGTGGAGATGGAATAGGTTTCCTTAGTGGTGACTTTGTCATAGGTGAAAATGGTCATCATAAATTAGAAAAAAACACATTTTCCTTTTCATCCTCATCATATATTTCATGTATTGAGGCTATTCACTCAAATTCATCAGTGTTAGGTTGCACCTTTGCCTCAATCATCGTGCATCTCTTGCCTTGTATTTAATTTTTAGATCTATGGGAAGATGTTATGGAATGTGGTTTCATAGCTTTCTTCCATTTAATTATGAGGAGTAATCCTTTATCTACATCCTTATCTATAATCAACTCCACTCAAGCATTATTTTATCATTTTCCTAAGGTCACTTGAATTATTTGTGAGATACGTTCCCCCTTATGTTTTCTTGGCTTGAGGGCATAATACATGTGATACATTTGGTGGTTTTGACCCATTCCTTCCATCTCAACTAGAATGAGGTTGATTAATTTCCATTCCTCATATGAACTAATATAGTCACTCAGTGATGCCTTTTTATGGGACTTGTATAATGCCTTTAATAGTAAGATATATTTATCAATCTTTCTACCATTTACCATAATTTGTCATGCGTTAGGAGCTCTTTTGATGGTTCTCTCAAAGTTGTGTGTAGAGAAACCATATTAAATTTTAAGCCATGCTAATATGTTACCATTTTCTAATCAAATATTTTTAAAGGGAATGATGCCTCATCACAAAAAAATTGGCATAGTTACCACATGCTGCTAGTATTCCTCATGGTATGTGCCATTCATTTCCAAAAGATGCCACTATGTTATCATGCCATCTGTCAAAATTAATATTATATTATCTAAGGAATATATGGTTGTTTTACATTCTCACTAGTGACATATCCCAAAATTGGTGGAACCATAAAATATCACCATAGTCATCAGGAATTCAAATTTCATCTAGTACTACAAAAATTATAATTGCACCTCACTAAAATAAATTGGTTATTTTGTAGACTCTTATGGTACTTTAAATAATGCCATCACAATTATCTATGATGTTAAATCATATGTTTCTATTATCCATTTGTGCATAACTTGGTGCTCAGTAGGCATTCCACCACATGTGTTGCCTTACCATCTAGGTGATCAATGAGCAAAGTTAATTTTTTTTTAATTGTATCTCAACATCTTGACCACCCTCCCTGCATCCTTGGTATTATCCAAATTGAGCTTGATGTCCTCACAAATTTAAGTAAAACCTATAAATTTGATAGCATGCCTTGAATATATATTCATGCAATGCCCCACAAAATAAATTAAATTCTCATGGACACACAAATCCTTCCCATCCTCCTACTAATAACCAATTTATCAGGATTTCTAAAATAAGGTAGCACAAACAATTTTGATACCCTAATATTATCCAAAGTGGTTATTACATGCATGTTAGATGTTATCATACCATTTACACTTACCTTATTTCTAGACACTATATAGTCTATCTTTAAATCTAACTCATTTTTTGACACTCAGTGGTTATATTCCTCTACTCTGCGTTGATCCACCTTCAATTCCACTCCTTATTGTGTAAAAAATATTCAATAAATTACATTTATAATATTTCCATTGGTACCTCTTCACTCTTTCCCTCTAGTTACTTCTTTAATGACAACTAAGTCTCCTCATTTGGCTTTGTAAATCATGCACACATCTAACTTAGTAATGCCATAACAATTGACTTGCTTTTAGGTGACATCATGGGCATTTGTCCTCTTTATAAAAATATTGGCTAGTGAATTCTCCCATAACCATCTATTTTTATTTTATCTCTAAGCTTGAGAAAAGTCTAATGGTAGATGTTCTCTTCTACAAACCCTACTACTTTAGATTTAACCTTTCTTCATTTTCTTTGCTCAAATTTCACTCATAATTATTCTACGCTCTTTTGTTGAATAATTTATTTTGCCTCAAATTCACTTAAAATATAAAAATTTCTTATGATTTCACTTGACCTATGTTTTTAGTGGGATCTACACTTGTGTCTCATTTAAACTCTTCAAAAATGACAAGTGTTGGAAATGACATGTGATGAATAATTTTTACTTCTTGTCAACATTACATTTTCCTAACAACACATGCCATTTCATTTAGTCTATCATACCTGATATTTCAATTCCTTCAACTTATTTTTTTGTGATGTCACTCCTATGTGGCTTCTCATAGGCATACTATATGCCTTTACCTCCTTGTGTTCTTGGGTACCGCCCATAATCCTCTTTTTCTTACCCCCATGTCCCATAGACCTCATGTATTTGAATACTTGGTCAATGTTTTTTACATGTCCACCAGTGGCCTCTTTGATGATATGATCCTTTCTTTACCCTTCCCCACACTAAATATGTGCATGGTCCTCCAATACATCAATTTATTTGCCATGTCCTATGTTAATGGTACGTACATGCATTCCTTAAGATATAATTTTGTTAGGAGCTTAATATTCACATTATTTGTGTGAGAGGATATATTTTATTATAATGTGTATGTGAGTGAACATTCATAAGGGATTTTTTAGGGATGTTAGTTTATTTATTTTGATAAGATTCATCTCTAGGAGCTCATCAAACTCTATATTATAATCTATGAATAATAATAAAATAATATTGTTGTGAATTGTATTATGTATAAGCTCTACCAAAATTATTATTTGGTATCAGAGCCATGCCATAGCTTGTACTTAGAAGATTAGGGGCACACCATATCTTACATTATTTCCCCATTTTATGAGCTTCGTGATTTGATAAAAATGATTGTAAAATAGTTTTATAAGCATTTTTTTGAGGTATTTTGTGTCGTAATTATAAAAATCATTCATGACTATCATGTGTATGCTCCATACTTTTTAAATGCTTGCTTCCATTCATTCATGCCTATCATGTGTTTGGGTTCATCTCCTTAGGCCTACATCATGCAAAGTTCCAACGTGTCAAAATAGCTTATGCTTTAGTGTTTGTGTTGATTAATGTGTTTTTGATTATATGATCAAGTATATTAGTTTGTTATTTGGTATTAGTTATTGTTTTTAGTTTGTATTAAGTGTAACATAAAATTAGCTTATCATTTGATAAGTCAATAGTAGTAAATGTTTAATTGATTAATTTTTATGTTGTTTAATATTTATGGGATTAAATTTTAGTTTGTTAATTATATATATTAGTCATTAATGTGATCTAGGAATTTGACTCAAGAGAGGATGGTTAGTATGGTGTTAGTTCCAAAATGAAAACAAAATGAAAGAAACACACTAATATCATAACATCTTTAGGCCTAGACACTAGGGAGAGCTTAGTTAACAAAAACAAATGAAAAACACAACTAAAAAGTAAGGAATAAAATAAAAGAATTATTTCACCTTCCTTGGATGATCCAAATGCCTTTGTAGTAGTGGTTTGTGTGGTTTTATGCTCATGAAGTTCTTGGCAATGGAAGCTTAGCTACTTTCATCTCTCCTTGGAACCTTTGACGTGTGGCTTGGCTTGGATTGGAATAAATTTGGCATGGTAACACTAGTTTCATGAAGCTTTTATAACCAATCCTAAATTATAACTTTTCATTCTTAAGTCTTATAAATTATGTGGTAAGACCTCTTATTTATAGTTTTTTGCAAATGTCTAGAATCAACTTGAACCATCCATCCTAAGAAAGAGATGTGTGGTTGAGGATTAATTCAATTTTTGGAATTAAGTTTGTAATTATCCTCATCATGACATTGGAAGAATGGTAAATTAAGAGGCATGTAGGTCATCATGGAAGGCATTGATGAGGCATGGAGGGCATGAATCCTGATATTTATGGCATTTATGGCCTAGGGATGTCTTCTCAAGAAATGAGATCACTTAATGATGAAAATATTCAATGTTCATTTCTAAAAATAAGTTTTCAACAAGTTTCCATGGAATTCTTGATTAGGCCTTGATTTGGGTTAATTAGCTCTTAAACATGATTAAGCACTTTGTGCACAAATTACTCAAATTTATTAGAATGCCTTGTTATTGGTTCAAAATTTGATTGGATTGGAATTGGAAGGTAAAGTTAGATGCATTGGATATGTATTCCCATTTAGGATGTTACCAACAATAAATAACAAAGGCATGTGTCTTATGTAAAAGATTTGATAGGAAAGAGCAATCCAGAGCACCTAGGTACAAAATTGGCATTTTGACTCAGAATGATATGATCAAAGTTAGCTAGCCCATAAATTGCATTGCCCCATTTAGGGACACCCTAGCCAAAATTGTCACTTGAATATGTCATTTTCACATCATTTAGAATGTTTTAGTGTTTTTAGGCCAAATTATGCAGTTTGGATGGAAATTGTTCAAAAGCTTGATTGGAGGTTATCAATGGCTAGATTTAGGTGTTTATAGTTTACCCCTATTTGGGAAGGCATTGAAAGATATAATAATAGTAAAATATTCTTAAAGAATGAAAAGGTCATGTATGCCTACAACTACAATGATGATAAACTAACTGTATGATGCCCCCTCAAGGGAATGGTTGGCACAAGCAGGTCGATAAATGGTCCCTCAAAAGGAAATAAGTGAAATGAGGGGACCAAAGAAAGGAAATATGATGGGGTGAAAACATAATGATACTTAAAAATTAGTCAAAATTATTGAGAATGCAAGGGGGATGGTGTATAATGGTTTTCCCAAAGGTGGTTATAAACATTGTACCCCGATAGTGGTAACGTGGTATGATAACACAATAATTTGCCCAAAGGTGATTATAATCATTGAGAAGATGGAGCTACCCTAGTTAGGATAAATAAACAAGATAAAAAAATTCCCCTATATAGGTAGAAAAAGTAAAGTGGTGATAACACAATGATTTGCCTAAAGGTGGTTATAATCATTGAAAAATGCAGGTGGGTTGATGTACAATGGTTTTCCCAAAGGTGGTTATAAACATTGGACCCCAATTATGTAAAACATGATAAACATGGCCAAGGATGATGATAACTTAACATAAAGGGTAATGATGAATTGGAACAACCTACTAGTAGGGAGATGCTCATCTGAACTAAAAAAGGTTGAAATTTTTTCATGGTTAATTACTCTATTTGGGATATGATTAGGATTGAATCAAGATGTTGGTGCCAAAAAGATGCTACCATTGCTAAATAGACTTCTTAAAGATTAGGTTTGTTGTATCATGTGTCAGTAGGTATCATGGTATAACATCATGAAGATTTGGCCAAAATATGCATAAGGACTGACTCTCATAATCCAATACTCAATAGAAAACAATGCACCAATGATAGAAACCATGATGATAATGTAAACATATGAATATGGATGGATTTGAGTATAAGTGTGGGCAAGGAACCACCTAATGAACACACATAAACTAAATCAAGGCAATAGTGCTGAAAGCAAACAAACAAGCAGACAAATAAACAAAATAAGTAGAAAGAAACAAACAAATAATGCAATAAAAACCCTATGAACATTATTCCTAGAAAATAGGTGACAACTTAACAAATGAATAAAATGGGGGAATAGAAAAAAAGGAAGGGGGTGGCCGAGCTATCTCCATATGCACTAGGCAAGTGGATGTTGCCTACATAGTTCTATGGATGTAATATCCAATAAAAAACTTTAGGTCAAATGTAGTTCTCCCAGGGAATGGGAAGAATGTGATAATTTAGGAAAACAAATAGAATGAATATGATATAAGAAGAGAAATGATCTTACAAAATGGCAAGTGCGTGAGAGAAAAATTCTAGAAAGGATGGGGAAACTAAATGACAAGTGATTTACTTGTAACTTAGTAAGGGTTCTTAGAATCCTTAAGACAAATAAGTGGTCAATGTTTTTATTCTTTTATAATGATTTTTCAAATGTTTTTAGAAACTTTTTGGAGTGTCTCAACTCAATCGATAATGATGAGACACTAAATAGTTCAAGCTTGTAAAACAATGAGAGCATGGATTAGGTAGCTCACAAAATGGTGAGAGCATTTAAACTTAGGTTGCTCACAAAATGGTGAGAGTGTGGCTTAGATAGCTCACAAAATGGTGAGAGTGTTCAAACTTATGTTTCTCATAAAATGGTAAGAGTGTGGATTAGGTTACTCACAAAACAACAAGATCATGGCTTAGGTTACTCACAAAATAATGAGAGTGTGGCTTAGGTTACTTGTAAAGTAGCAAGAACGTGGCTTAGGTTGCTCATAAAATGATGAGATCGTGGCTCAGGTTGCTTGTAAAAAGATTAGAGAATGGCTCAAGTTACTTGAAAAAATATGATAGCATATGGAAAGGGGGACTGAGGTAATCACAACAACTATCGAGCACTACCTACATAGTCCCAGAGTAGGACCTCAATTCACTGTAGTTCCAACCTTACAATGGAGGAATTTGACTAGTGTAGCAGTCAATTCAAATAAAATAGGCACAACTGGTAAAAAGGTATAGTACAACATAAGAAGTGGTGAGTTGGTATGTCAAGGCATAATGCTGCCCCTAGTTTTCTCATAAGTGGTTATAACTAGGACACAATGACATAGATCAATGGTACTAATTTTCCCAAAGGTGGTTATAATTAGTAGCAAGATTGATGGTAAGAAAGGAATAATAAACAAAGGATGTAACTACCAAAATTTCTATCATACTGTCTCAAAATACAATCTCTATCTAAAGTACTTGAACCAACTAATGAAATAGATCAGATACCTTGATGCTAAAATTGCATAATGGATGGAAAAAACCAGGGTCAAATGGGATAGGCTTTAGAACACACTGGGATAATAAGAGGGAAGTGAAAAGTGGATACGGTGAAGAGGATGGATAAGGATTGTATTTGTACAAAGAATAATAATGATAAAAGGGCATAACTGAAATGGTCAATACAGACAATAAACCTTAGCACTTAAGAATAGTACCACTTGAGATGAATAATATTCATCAGCTCAGGAAGTTCATCTCCATCTGGTGTGGAAAGCCTATATTTTCCTAATCCATAATCTACAGTAATGATGAAAGGCCCTATCCAGTTTGGTCTGAATTTTCCTTTGTGCTCTTTGTCAACCATGGTATTCTTTTAGTTTTATTTAATAAAAAGATCACCAAGTTCAAATGTTCTATACTTAACATATTAATTATAGTGGTCTTTAAGTTGGTTCTGATATACTTGAATATTGTTGAGCATCATTGTGTATTTCTCATCAAGTAGGTTTAGCGCTTGCAGGCAGGCTACTTGATAGTCATGATCATCTAAGACATGCTTGAAAAAGATGCATAGTGAAGGTAACTCAACCTAAATGGGAAGGATGACTTTAGTACCATAAACAAGTAAGTATGGAGTGGCTCCTATGGGGGTATGATGATTAGTATGGTATGCCCAAAGGGTAGGGAATATCTGTAAGTGCCAATCATGACCAACATCATTGACAATATTTTTGAGAATATTGACAATGGTTAAGTTGGATGCCTCAGCTTGGCCATGACCTTGAGGGTAATATGCTAAAGAAAAATATTGTGTGATGTTTTATTCAGTACATAATTGGTCTACATCCTTGTTCTTGAATGATCCTCCATTATCATATATAATGTCAGAGGGGATACCATAGGGCAAATGAGATGGTTGAAAATGAATTTGGAAATTTACTTTCTAGTCACGTAAGTGAGGGGTATAGATTCAACCCACTTAGTGAAATACTCAGTGGTGGTAAGGATATGTTTATGGACATCAGATGAAGTGGGGTTGATCTTCCTAATGAGGTAAAGTCCCCATGTATAAAATGGTCATGGTGTCAACATCAGTTTTAGAGTTTTTGCTGGGGCATGAATTAGATTAGCATGTCGTTGAAATTTACCACACTTTTTTACATATGCAATGGCATCTACGTCCATTATGGGCCAATAATAACTAGTATGCAAGAGATTTTTGGATAGGACTACCCCACTAGAATGAGATCCACATACTCCATGAACTTTTCTTAATGATAGTGTAGACTCTGTATAAGTTAAAAAATGAAGTACAGTTCCATCAAAACTATGAAGCTAAAGGGTGGATCTAAGTAGAGTATAACAAGTGGAATGATGAATGAAGGCTTTGGTTTATTTTTGAGATAGGTTAGGTGGTAGAAATTGGTCATGAAGGTATTTGTAAAGGTTTGAGTACTAGATAGAATTAGGACCAAAAACATCACAAATCATGGCAATAGTTAAAGGTTTATGAGCTGGTGTTGATAAATTCTTGACGAAGAACTAATACTCTCTATATTTATCTATTATTGAATCAAAGAGCCAATAGTAGTCATGGCATCTATAGTTATATTACTAGCCCTTGGTATGTGCTCAAACTGAATGTTGGCAATTTGTTGTTTAAGAGTGTCGACCATGGCTTTATATGGAACCAGCTTGTCATCTTTGGTCTAAAAATAATCTGTGACTTGATTGATGATTAACTGAGAATCACCATAAACTTGGAGATGAGATATATTCCAATGCACTACTTGTCAAAGTCCTACAATAAGTGTTTCATACTCAGCCATGTTGTTTGTATAAAGAAAGTTGATTCTGAATGATTTAGGGATTAGATCTCCCTATGGTGTAATAGACAATAGGCCTGCCCCTGATCTATGTGTAGTAAATAAACCATCAAAATATAGCTTCTAGGGCTACTCCTCAAGGGGTGTGTCAATGATGGTCATTATGGATTCATCAAAAAACTAAAACATGAGTGGTTTTGTGTGTATGAGAGGTAATTTAACAATTTAATTTGTAAGAACTTGTCCCTTGATTGCCTTCTAATTGACATATTCTATGTCAAACTAGCTAAGAAGCATGATACATTTATCCATTCTACCTTACAAAGCTATTTTATATAGTAGATACTTGAACATATCTACCTTTGAAATGACCATGTTCTTATTATTCAACATGTAATGACATAGTTTCTAAGCTATGAAGACCATGGCTAGACAAGCTTTTTCAATAGGTGCATAGTTATGTTCATATTTAACCAAGGTATGGCTTAGGTAGTATATAGTGTACTCCTTTCCATTATCATCATGTTGAGCCAAGAGTGCCCCTAAAGCATGGTCGGTAGCTGATAGGTATAACAAGAATGGATTTCCTGACATAGGAGATAATAAAATAGGTAGATTAATAAGATAGTCTTTGAGTTGTTGAAGATTTATTTGGTAGTGATCATCCCAGTGAAATGCAACTCCTTTATTCAAAAGGTGTGTAAATGGATGAAAATTGTCTACTAACTGAGAGATGAAGTGTCAGATTTATTGGATATTACCCTATAAACTATGGAGTTACTTTAGATTAGTTGGTGGCAACATCTTGATTATAGTATGGATTTTAGCTGGATTGACTTCAATACCTCTATGAGACACGATGAAGCTGAGTAATTTTCTTGAGGTTACACCAAACACACATTTCTTTGGATTGAGTCTAAATTTGTACTCTCATAATCTTTCAAATATCTTATGTAGTAATACTGGATGGTCAACCCTAGTTTTGGATTTTCCTAATATGTCATTAACATAGTCTTCAATAATATCATGCATTATATCATAGAATATGCCAATCATGGCCCTTTGATATATAGCTCCAACATTATTAAGGCCAAATGGCATTACCTAATAATAAAATGTTCCCCATGGAGTGGTGAATGTTGTTTTATGTTGGTCTTCTGATGCTATTTTGATCTAGTTGTATCCTAAAAATCCATCCATGAGTGAAATAATTTCATAACTAGCCATGGAGTTGATGATTATGCCAATATTAGGTAATGGAAAATCATCTTTAGGATAAGCTTTATTGATGTCTCGAAAATTAGTACAAATTTTGATCCTTTCAGGATTTTTACTAACAGGTACTTTGATCTAGGAATTTGACTCAAGAGAGGATGGTTAGTATGGTGTTAGTTCCAAAATAAAAATAAGATGAAATAAACACACTAATATCATGACATCTCTAGGCCTAGACACTAGGGAGAGCTTAGTTAGCAAAAGAAAGTGATAAACACAACTAAAAAACAAGGAATGAAAACTTAAGAATTCCTTTCACCTTCCTTGGATGCTCCAAATGCCTTTGTAATGGTGGCTTGTTTGGCTTGTGCTTCAAGAGGTCTTCTTCAATGGAGTGTGGCTACCTTCATCTCCTCTTGGCACCTTTGGCTTGTAGCTTGGCTTGGAATCAATTTGGAATTATAAAATTAGTTGCTTGAAACTTTTTAGAGCTAATCTTGTATTATAACTTTGCACTAATTAAGCTCAGAAATGATGTTGTGAGGCGTCCTATTTATAGATTTTTGGATTTGATCAGAATCAACCTCAATCATCTATCTCAAGATTGAGATGTGTGGTTGAGGATTAGTTCAATTTTTGGAATTAAGTTTATATATATCCTCATCATGGCATTGGAAGAAGAGGCAATTAAGAGGCATGGAGGGCATCATAGAAGGCATTGATGAGGCATGGAGGGCATGACTACTGATATTTGTGGCATTTATGGCCTAGGGATGTCTTCCCAAGAAATGAGGTCACCTAATGATGCAGATATTCAATATTCATTTCTAAAATAAAGTATTCAACAAGTCTCCATGGAATTATTTATTAGGCTTTGATTTGGGTTAATTAGATCTTAAACATGATTAAGCACATTGTGTACAAATTACCCAAATTAATTAGAATGCCTTGTTATTGGTCCTAAATTTGACTAGATTTAAATTATTAGTCCATGTCAGATGTGTTGGATGCGTATTCCCATTTAGAATGTTTCCAAAAATAAATAACAAAGGCACAAGTCTTGTGAAAAATATTTGATAGGAAAGAGTAGTCCAGAGCACGTGGGTGTAAAATTGTCATTTTGACTCGAAATGATCTGATCAAAGTTAGTTGGCCCATAAATTACATTGCCCCATTTAGGGATTCCATAGCCAAAATCGGCATTTGAATATGTCAATTTCACATATTTTAGCATGTTTTAGTGTTTTTAGGCCAAATTATGCATTTTGGGTAGAAATTGGTGAAAATCTTGGTTGGAGGTTATCGATGGCTAGTTTTAGGTGTCTACAGGTACTACATTAGAGATCCATTATGAGTAGTCAATGGATCAAATACATTGTGATTCTAAGAGTTTTTCCAACTCTTTCTTTAACAATACAACAATATAAGGATGCATCTTACATAGCTTTTGTTTTACCAGTTTGGCATCAAGATTAACCATAAGGTGGTGTATAACCAAGGTAGGGTCTAAACCTGGCATGTCCGAAAAGGTCCATGAAAAGATATCTAAAAATTCCCTCAATAAAGATGTAAAGACATCACGTTCCTCTTCAATGAGGGATTTACCTAATTTTATCTATTTTAGGTATGATGGAGTCTTGATAGTTACCTCTATTGTATCTTCAACTAGAAAGGTCAAACCATCTTCTAGGATAACATGCAATGACTTGAATTATTTAATTATGTCAGGGTCCTCCATTAGGACTTGCTCTTCAAATTCTCCTAGGCATGATGAATCTGAGTCCCCTAATGGGAGATCTAGCCATGTGATAAAAATAGTTGGAAATTCTTGAAGAATTTGATAAAATACTTGTTATTGATCAAAGCTGAGCTTGAATTGATAGGCAAGTTCATTGTTGGTGGTCTCCTAGTTTAAATTTGAAGAATAATGAACACCCCCATATAATGGCACCTAAAACAGGTTTCCACCACTAGATTGGCCTTTATATTTACTTTTTCCTTGGTCAGAAAGTGCCTCAAAGAAGTTTTCAATTTGGGACCTCAATGTTTTACTTATTTATTTTTGGCTAAGGGTGTTTACTTACTCTCCAAAATAGGCTACAGGATATAATGTGATTGAGAATATTGATTTGTGATCTCCGAATGGAATGTTGTCTCTAAGGCCTAAAAATTCATAGAATGCCTCATCATTCTGGGACTCATCAATTGGTAGACTAGATTTTTGTTTGTCCCAATCTATCAATTGGGGATAATGTAATGGGAATGGGTTGTGATGAATGGTTAGGGTAAGCGTATAAATGGCATTGTTATCAAATAGGTTGGTTTTAGCTAGGCCATCAAAGGTGGGATAATGTTCAAACTTTGCTTCATTTTTAGCATCATCATCACTAGTCACTGGTGATGGAGTTTGAATAAGATATGTGGGGTCACTCCTAGGTGGTTTAAATCTAAGTCTATAAGATATTTCATACTTAGTCATGGAAATTGGCTCGATAGTTCCTTGTTGATTCAATCAGAGGCCTCTTCATTCATAATTGTGATGCTCCATGATCGTATTAAGAATAAGATACTTTGCATTTTTATAAAAATCATCTTGGTTATCATTGTATAACCATGATTCATCCCATTCAAAAGGGTCAGGTCCTAGGCCAGATGCTAGTACAAATGTGATAGGTCCCTTATTTTTGTTCTTTTGTTGCCAATGCATATGTGGGGTGACTTTAGGTCACCCAAAGGTTTTTAGATTCTGAGGAATATTGACAATATGAAATGTATCATGGGTCACATACTCTCCCTATCCATTATCTGAAATGGTGAAATGATTAGAAGCTTCAGGAGGTGGCATGTGATAAAGGGAATCCAAGGTATTAAGATCTATGTAATTATCTGGTGAAAGATCAATAAGTATAGCCTTTCCTTTATCCTACTTGGGGCTTAGATTCATGTCTTACTGATAATTGTAGCTTTGAAATTTTGTCTCAAGATATTTGTAGTGTTCATATGGGTGTAAATCTCCTAGAATATTCACTTCCATCCCTGAGTGGGAAAACTTGATACATTGGTGCAATGTTGATGGGACTGCATGAATCTCATGTAACTAAGGCCTGCCTAAAAGCAGATTGTATGATAACTCAAGATCAAGCACATGGTAGAGTGTGTCATGGGATAAAGGCCCAATGATAACTGGAAAACTAATGGTGCCTTGTGATTTTATTTCCTGATTATCATAGGCTTTGATGGTTATTATTTCTAGCTGAAGATCTACTATTGTGTACCCAAGAAGCTTGATGAGCTTTAGAGACACTATGTTGAGGTTGGATCCATTGTCTATAAGGACATGTTTCACTTTATGCTACTTTATTTAAAATTCTATGTATAATGGATTATTATGAAGTAGGCCAAGAGAAGACATATCACTTTGGTTGAATGTGACTTGTTGGGCTGGAGCTAGGTGTCTAACCAAAGCTTGAAATTTATCAAGGGATATGTCACTAGCAATAGTGGATTGGGTCAAAAACTCATTCCAGATGTTCTTGTGGATTATTGATGTTTACAACAAATCTAAAATAGAAATTTGTGCTAGTGTCTTATTTAATTGTCCCACAATATCAAATTTCTTATCTTGGTTAGTAGTGAATGGTTTATTTTGAGGTTGAACAATTGGTTGAATGATAGGCAAAGTGGTAGATGGTTGTGGACCTAGGATAGTAATCTTTGACCTCTGATTTATGATTACATAATCAAGATTAAATAGTGGACCATTATTTCTAACCAATATTGGGAATGGTGTGGGACTAAATAGGACAAATTTCAATTTCTAGTGCACTCGCATATGGTCACGTGGTAAGAATGAGTTGTTGATATAAGGTCCAAAAGGGGAAGTCCTAGTTTGATGGTTTGCTTGTATGCATTCCTAGGTCAAAGAAGGATTATCCATGTAATTTGGTTAAATGTTGTTGCTTAGCAATGGTCTAGGCTGATTAGTGCTTGGTCTAGGATTAATGGAGATGGTATTAATGTTACCCCTTGTAATATTACCCACAACCCTATTGTAGTCATGTGCAACTATATGGTAGGTTTTTTGGTTGTTACCATTCTGACCTTAGTTTTGTCTATTGTTCTGTCATTATGGGTTTTGCTAATTTTACTGGTTTGGCCTTTGATTTTGATACTATTGATTTTGTTGTTACACTAGCCATTGTTGTTGCTGGTTATTTTTCTACTGCTAATTGTTATGTCAGGGAAAGGGGTTTTGATAAATCCTAAGAGTTTGATTAGAATTGGAAGCACCATTATCAAATTTTATCTCCCCATTCTCCAACATATTCTCAATTAAATGCTTGATTTAGACACATCTTCATAGATTATGCTTGTTGACCTGATGATACTCATAGAATTTATTTTCAGAGTACCAATTAGGATAAGGAATGCTTTATGGATAATAATTTGGTATAGGCCAACTAATCAGATTAGTGGTAGCAAGCTTGTGAAATATAGACTCAATATGTTCTCCTAAGTCACTAAAGACATGATGTGTAGGCACGATTCTCTTAAGAGGAGGGGTTTTTAATGGTAACAACTTTTGTATTTGTTGTGCATGTCTTGGTTATTGTGATTGTGGTATTGGTTGGAGAGGTTACTTGGTAGGAGTAAGCTAAAAATGTGGTGTAGATGATGTTTGTACCATTTGTACATGATGGGATTTATTTACTTCATTTCCCATAACATTCCTATTATGTTTGAATTGCTTCGGTCTTTCTTGGTTATTGGCCTATGCCAATTATGATGCTGGTGCTCTAATAATATGTTGATGTTGGTCATTTCCTTGATTGATACCTTGATTTTTATCAATTGAATTAAGCTTGATGAATCCTTTATTGATGAGCACCTGCTCGATCACTAAACCTTTATCAATGATTTCTTTGAAAGTATGTACACATTGTAGTTCCAAATGATAAGCTATCTCACTATGCAAATTTTTGGTAAACACAATGACTAATTGTTTATCTGGTAAAGTATGGGTGAAATAGCTTACAAGGGCTCTCCATCACTGTAAATATCTTGAAAAACTCTCACCATATTTTTGCTTTGCATACGTTAAGTCCACTAATGAAATCTCATGCTTGAGATTATAGGAAAAGTGCTACATAAACTTATTAGAAAGATCATCAAAATCTGTTATTGAATTTTTGGGCGACTTTAAAAACCACTCCAAGGCTTGTCCAACCAAGCTTCTTGGAAATAATAGCAAAAGGTAAATATCACTATATGCCACTGGTTGACATGTGATAAATAATTCAGTCAAATGAGACTTAGGGTCACCTTTCCCTTTGAGTTTATCAAATTTTGGTGGTTCGTATCCTAGAGAAAATGATATCTATAAATACTCCATGTTGAATGGGTAAGAACACATGTCATCTAATTTGAACCTTTTAATCTATTTACCATCTTGAATGGCAGCAATTCCATCCTTCATCTATTGTAATTCTTGGGATAGGAAATTGGAAGGAACATTGGTTTGAGGGAGAATATTGGTTTGGGAGGTCAAAAGTGGGACACTTTGACTAGGGTATGATAGAGATACTTGTTGGGGTATATTGGTTTGGTTAGGGAATGGACTAGGAATACACATACATGGATTAAGATGTACTTGAAATTTTATATTTGGTTGTGTGATATTTTGGTTTGGGTTGGCAATAAAGGTTTGACTTGGAGGGTTTTGTGCTTAGGATAGAGGGATATAACTATACTGTGCATACTATGGTTGAAAAGGGACATGTTTTCAACTAATTAGACCTTATTGTTGAGTGGGAACTTATGGACCAAGACCTTGTCTCTAGATTTATGGCACATTTTGAACCAATGGTTGTCTAGTAGGTACTTGCAAAATATGGGGACCTCCTTATTGCATGAATCCCTGTGAGGAAGTGAAAGTAGGTTGCAAATTTGGAATCTATCATTAACCATTATTTTCATGTTGTTGACTAGTCATTGCTTGGTTTTATATTGGCATATTAGTCTATGACTAAAGAGGTATGTTCATCGTTACCTGGTGAGGTGGAACATTGGTTTTCCCTAATTGAGGTGGTAATATATTTATCCTTTGTTGCATTGATACACTTGATTATGCCTATTGTTATGGAATACTACTCATTACTTATTGAAGAGGAGTATGATTCATCACATTTTATCATTAAGGCATGATATTGGCCATTGTTTGATTACCTAATCCCATATGTTGTATACTTGAGGAAGTAGCCTATTGACATTGAGGTGTAGAAACTCCTATTCCTTGGTATGATGATCCACTTATGGGATGAACTATAGGCACATGTTGTTGGCTAGTTTTTTGTGCATTATTGCCACTTTGATTGGGATTAAAAGTTGTTTACATATTTTCCACTACATTTGGTTCACTATTTTGTGTAGAGGTTGAAGACATTTATTTAATAATAGGTATAGGCATCAAGTTATCTATCAAAATAGTTTGTACGAATGGGTCAGGATTCAAATTTTCTTATCCAATTAACTCTATCAACACTCCTATTGAAGGAACTAGGTCAATGAGAGGCTTACTCACCATGTTCATCTGATTGAAATTACATGCTAGATTCAAGTAGGTTTGATATGCTATCTGCATTTGGTTAAAGTAATCTTCCATGATGTTTTTTCCTTGATTAGATATATTAGGATCTTGGTACGATGTTTGGACTAGAGCCATAGGATTTCTAGAAGAACCTTGTTGATCGTAAATGATATTGTGGGGCACTCTTACTAGACTTGGTAAATTTTCATGGGGGAAGTCTGCTGGAAACTTATCCCCTACCATTATGACTCTAATTAAAATCTCATCTTTGTTCTCTAAAAAATGTCACTAAAAAAATGGATCATGCGTGGAAGCCGTATGAGTAGAATATGACTGTTGAAGTACTGGCTCATCCATTGTGGGTATTATAGCTAGGTATTATGCAGTTTGTTCTTGGTCTTGTTCTAAATAGGGTGGTGTGTTAACCAAATAGTTAGCTAACAGATCTTAGATTTGTGCCCTTGATTGAGTATGATAAGAGGGATAAGAATCCATCTCATAAGTAATATTATCTGCATAGGGGTCTTACACCATTTCTTCCTGTGCCACCACATTACTAATCCCTGGATTGTACATGAGTCCACTATGAGTGTAAGAATACATGTTGGGATCCATAGTCAATGTTTTACAATAAAAGGTCAAAGAGTTCTACAAAATCTAAAAAGGACAATGTCTAAAATAGGTGATGTTCCAACTTGGTCTAAATTCATCAAAAGGATCAAAAGGTTTATGCAAAGATTTTGTGAGGAAGCAAGCTAGTGTGAAGTACCTAACATTTCACTGTTCACATAAAGATAAGCAAGTAAATGGACCAAAAATTAAAATACCAAACTCTAAGGTTCAAGTGTTTCAAATCAGTCTAATATAGGAATTTAAAAGTTGCTAGGTCTTTTGGCCAAATGTAGCATCGAAATCTAGGCGCAAACAAGTCATGCACTAGGACTCTTGGCCAAACAATATCAAAAGCTAGACTTTGAAATAGATGAAAGTTTTAATCTAACATATTTGAAACATTTTTAACAAACACTAGGCATTTGATTCTTAGACATGAACTTGATCAAATAGGTATAAGGTATGAAACAAAAGGTACTTTAGAAATAGTTTATTTTCTAACAAAAAATGGTATAAAACTTGGTTCTTTTGACAAACAAACTAGACAAAAGTGAACAGTATAACTATTTTAGATAAAAGATCACAAAATTACACTTGGATTGGTCTAAAATGTAGGAACAAATTTGGAACTCTATGCAAGAGGGTCTTTGAAACAATATTCAAAATGTTTTGGGTAGCGTAATGATTCTATACTACCTAAAAGGTCTGACAAAAAAGTTTATTTCAAAAACTCTCTAAGGCACAGACATTTTCCCACAATTTTGACGACATAACACTACTTTTCTTGATTCACAATGTTGTGGTGCATAGACTCAAAGTGAAAGTGTTTAGCACAAAATGGATTAAGTCTATAAAATGGTGATAATGATCTTGAGTCTAAAATGGCGTTCAACCCAAATTGGAAATTGAACCTAAGTTCCCTCAAGTTTAGTGAAAATGGTGAACCCACTTAACACATCAACTTTATGAACTTATAAAGGTGAAAATTTGAATTTAGATGATACGTGAAGGACTTAACAACTTTGGTAAAGGTTTAGACTCAATTGGGTAGCATAACTACACCAAAGTGGGTGATATGACTCTCAAGATTTTGATGAACTTTTGAACAAGGCAAATTGATGATCTCGCGTAGGTAGCATAATGCCTCTTTGTTCAAAAGAAAATTTGGACTATGTGTTTGGTTTAGATTGTTTGTTTACAACAAGTTCTGACCTCAAATAAGAATTTTATCTAGGACAAGACCAATTAAACCACTCTTAGATCCTAAACTGACAAGGTTGCTTGGTATTGTTGGAATCCATCAATATACATCATCTGAGAGGATTTTAAGTGTTCATCCAAAAGTAAATGCACATTATATAGTAGGGTTTTTACACCCCCTTCTCTCAAATTATAGTACTATGATATGGACTTTGAGGTGCACCTTGCACCAACAATACTTCCATGGAAAGTAGGGATTTTTCTAAGATCTAACAAGTTTCTGAACGATCTAGGGGAATCAATTACACAATGATTTTCATGCTAAAAAATGCAAAAGAAAAGAACATATTTTGGGTTTGTATCACTTGTCTTGTTGCAAAAAGGTCTAGTCCTTTTTACAACCACTACATCTTACTATTTTCTCAGTATAGTGCGATGTCTAAAGTGCCACTACATCTCGTGTGCAACTCTAATTAGGAGCCAAATGAAGTCAATGTTAGGAGGTGAAACCCCAAGTCAAAGATTCCCTAAAGAACTCATAGGAGGTGATGAAGTCCCCCTCACAAGCTAAGTTTGCATAAAAATAAATAAAGCATGAAAGTAGAAATGTTTTAGGGTGATTTTCAAGGTCACCCCAACTTTGATGAGTTTTTGGGGAGTGATTTAGATGACTTTATTTCTAAGCTTTGGACTAGCTATTTGAAATAGAAATATCACTTTTGATTCCAAGGGTTCCCTAAAGGGTATAAATAGAAGAACATACATGCAACATTCCTCTTTTTTCCAAACAAAATCTAATTAAACAATTATTGTAAACAAAAATTTATAAGTGTGTTCAATTTTAAGCCCAAATGAAAGATTTGGTGGTGATCATTTGACCCCTTGGTCTTAAGGTTATGAAATTTGAAAAAATTCATCTAAGCATCTAAATTTTTCATTAAACACCAAAACAAAGTTCTTAATTAATTTTTAAACATGAAAAAGGTGATTTAAAACATGTTTTTAGCAAATGTCAAGCTTGGTCCTACATCAAAAATGTCAGCATGTCTTTTAGATTTGAAGCTCTTTTTAGTTTGACACAATGAACTTTAGGAAAAGAGCTCTTAGGTCTGTGTTTTTAAAAAAACATAGTGACTGACGTCATTTTCTATAATCAACGATGGTTACATTTTTTAATTGATGCCAGTTATCCAACTGACATCAGTTATACCAATATGACCGATGATAGGTATACAACTGATGTCATTTTTATTAACTGATGTAGATTAAGATATTTAATCGATGTCAGTCTTACTTGCTGACATTGGTTATTGTGTAATACTGTGGTAAACAAAAATGGTAAAATAAAGTTAGAAAATCAATTTGAAAGAGTTTTAAGGGTCCAAATAAATATTTTAAAGTTGAAAAATGATCTTATTCAGGTGTGAGATGCATATAGTCCCACTAGGCATGCCATAATGTGATCTAGGAATTTGACTCAAGAGAGGATGGTTAGTATGGTGTTAGTTCTAAAATGAAAACAAAATGAAAGAAACACACTAATAGCATAACATCTCTAGGCCTAGACACTAGGGAGAGCTTAGTTAATAAAAAAATGAAAAACATAACTAAAAAGTAAATAATAAAACATAATAATTCCTTCACCTTCCTTGGATGATCCAAATGCCTTTGTAGTAGTGGCTTTCTCAGTTTTATGCTCATGAAGTCCTTGGCAATGGAAGCTTGGCTACCTCCATCTCTCCTTGGCACCTTTGGCTTGTGGCTTGGCTTGGCTTGGAATCAATTTGGCATGGTAACACTAGTTTCATGAAGATTTTAGAACCAATCCTGCATTATAATTTTTCATTCTTAAGTCTTATAAATGATGTGGTAAGGCCTCCTATTTATAGATTTTTGAAAATTCCTAGAACCAACCTAAACCATCCATATTAAGATTGAGATGTGTGGTTGAGGATTAATTTAATTTTTAGAATTAAGTTTGTAATTATCCTCATCATGACATTAAAAGAAGGGGCAATTAAGAGGCATGGAGAGCATCATGGAAGGCATTGATGAGGCATGGAGGGCATGAATCCTGATATTTATGGCATTTATGGCCTAGGGATGTCTTCTAAGGAAATGAGGTCACCTGATGATGAAAATATTCAATATTTATTTCTAAAAATAAGTTCTTAACAAGTTTCCATGGAATTCTTGATTAGACCTTGATTTGGGTTAATTAGCTCTTAAGCATGATTAAGCACTTTGTGCACAAATTACTCAAATTGTTTAAAATGCCTTATTACTGGTTCAAAATTTGACTGTATTAGAATTAGAAGGCAATGTCAAATGAGTTAGATCTATATTCCCATTTAGGATGTTACCAATAATATATAACAAAGGCATGTGTCTTGCGTAGAAGATTTGATAGGAAAGAGCAATCTGGAGCACCTAGGCACAAAATTAGCATTTTGACTCAGAATGATATGATCAAAGTTAGCTAGCCCATAAATTGCATTACCCCATTTAGGGATACCCTAGCCAAAATTGGCACTTGAATATGTCAGTTTCACATCATTTAGCATGTTTTAGTGTTTTTAGGCCAAATTGTGCATTTTGGGTGGAAATTGGTCAAAACCCTGATTGGAGGTTATCGGTGGCCAGATTTAGGTGTCTATAATTAATAGATTTAAGATTATTATTTAGTGGTTAGATTATATTTTATTTATTTTATTATGATTATGTTTCATAGAGTTTGTATTTGCCATTTTTTAGTCGAGTCTAAAGGTTAGTGTGGTTAATACCACATTTCTAGTCATTTTAAGTATTTTTTTCAATGTTAAAAATCAATTGTGGACCAATTTAGTTTTTAATGTTTTTTAAAAGTGTCATTGAGTTTAGATAAATATATGTCATCAAACATCCAAACTTATATGCCAATTTTTCTCTATATGGATATATTTTAGAGTGAACCCGATGTCAAACATAAATATGTATTTTCACATATGGGGGTTTATATATTATCAAAAATGACATGAAATTGAGTTTTAACTTCTAATTAGCTGAGTAAGTAGAACTAAGGTCAGAGGCAATAGAGGTAGGAGGTCTAATAATGCCTCTCATTAGTTGTTAATGAAGGGGACATGAATCGAATAGTTACAAACCAATATGTACCAGACTGGCCAAAGCCAAGAGAAATATTCAGTGGTGGTGGAATCATATTTTTTTTGAGATTGAGTGGCAATGATCATATGTAGTAGCTAAAAAAGACAACAATGAGAACTTATTTCTCAAACATCTAATTTTTAGTTTGTATGTGGTGTGTTATTTATTGTATTAGTGATATACCTAATAAATGTATGTGGGTATAAGATTTTTACTTTCCCATGTTGACGTACTTGATGAAGAAATAGTGTAAATCTAAATGAGATGGATGATGACTAGATGTGTGGGTCCCTATTCATTTTTATGTTCACTTTCATAGTCTACAATTGATGTGTTCTTGTGTGAATGGTTGATTAGAGGTTGATGGGTTCCCTTTTTACCTTTGCTCAATATACGTAGCCATATATTCCAATGCTAGTAATAAGGGGAATAATTTTAATAATTTATTACTCTCATTATTTGTGTGAGAGCATAAATTTTGTAATATTGTGTACGTGAGAAAACATTCACTTTGGATAAGTGAGTAGGAGATATTGTAGAGATGTTAGTTTGTTTATTTTGATAAGATTTGTCTCCTAATATATAGGAGCTCATCAATCATATATTCTAATCCATGAAAAATAGTTAAATATTCTTGTTGTACATTATATCTTGTGTATAATCTCTACCAAAATTATTACTCTTTTATTATTTATTTTTATTAACTTGTGCATGACTGTTGCTTTTAAAAATTTCTAGAACAATTTTTTTTTATAATAAAAAAGGATACATGATGTTCATGATGTTTCAAGTGGAATAAATATAAGCTACCTACACATACAAATGTGGTGCAATATAGTAGAAAAAATCTCAGCTCTCATTAGGATATTAGAGAAATAAAGCTTCAACACATTGAATCCCATGACAATACCCTCTAAGAATGACTTCAACATCTAGTACAAGGATTTTGAATTAATCTCTTGCTAGACTCACCTAATTGAAATTATAGGGGTGTCAACTTTATTACTAACCTATTGGCATAACCAAAATTTTGCACTTATTCACAAGAAATAAAAACAACAATAAAATTAGAAAATAGAACATGAATTATTATAACTTGGCATCTTCTTTATTCTTACAAAGATCATATAGATTATACAATGAATAGATTGAGCCTACTCCCATTGAAATGACTAGGGGGAATTTCAAAATTGAAGGCACAATAATATTCATGTGCCTATCTCTATAAAATCATGGATGATGTAGGGTTCCATCTAGTAGATATGAAGCTTCCCTAGATCTTTCACATACTTGAAATCATACAACAATAAAAGTGCACCATTTTGAATTTTTTAAAATTTAATATGTTTTTCATGTCATGTTTATTGCCTTAATATTTTGACCCCTTGACTCCACTTTTCAATAAATCACTTTTCATTTAGCTTCATAAGCTCTTCCAATCGTGCATCAAGTTGTTCCTTGTCATCTAGCCTCTTGGTGAACATAATGCACAAAGAGGGCACCATGAACTCCACATAAATAACCAATTATTTTTAAAATACTAGTTAAAATGGATTGGATTTGTTTAATGTTTTTTATGTGGTCTTGTAATCCCATAGCATGACAAAAACTTGATCACCCAAGTCTTTGTGCCTTACATCATAAATATTAGTTAGGGTTTGCCAAGAATTTTATTGAAGGCCTCAATTGTTCCATTGACATGTGGATGGTATAAATTGGTTTTTTGTGTGTGACGGATAAGATCTTGATATGATTTAAATATTCAATATATGTAGAAATACCCTTAAGGTAGGGCAACACCATATAATACTCCATTAGGAAGGAATAACTCCACAATGTCTCTTTGAGGGGATAACCTCCAATATCCTCTTACAATAGAAGACTCAATGCTTACTTTATATCTTTACCATGATAATCATTTCATTTATATAGACATATATCTAACCAACGGATGGGTAACCTCCTAATCCCAATGTAGGTTGACCATAACCCAATGTACTAATTCCAAAAGTTACTCCATTATCCTAATATATTGTACCCATACAACTAACCAAGGTGATGTGTGCCACATGTCAGCATGTCCATCAACCCATATACATTAATATATCATATCCATAGGTACATAGCAGTGACCATGAATTATACAAGAAAAATGCACATTGTTTCATTAAATAAGTGTGTACCCTAATCATTGGTGAGGCTCAGGGGGCACTTAAACTTACCATTTTTTCCCATGGAAAATGTGTCATTTATATAGTAGTGAATTTACTTGTTTGAGCCACCTCCACCCATATGGTAATTTAATTTATTATATGATGATGTAATGCATGCATTTCCTTCATGAAATAGGTTGAATATACCCAAAAAATTTCAATGCCCATTTCTTAGAGGGATCTTATGTAATGATCGTCATCAACGAATATCACCCCTTTGATTTGATTTTCCCACTCCTTGAAAAATATCACACATTTGTGCATAATATTTATCATCTTAGTATAGTTTTGACCACTTGTTGAGATCAACATACCCCCATTTCTAAAAAATTGGGACCCTTGTGTCAAATTGTACAATTTGTACCTTAAATTTTAAATTCACTTGCTCGAAGTGTCATCAATATGTTTTCACATTATCTATATTTGAAGATCATCCACACCTTCACTTGGTTGGCTTATTTAGTTAAGGCTTTGGTTTGACCTTGTCTAGATTTGCTAACATTTGTTCTTCATATTTTAGGTTGTAGGTTTGATGAAGCCCTTCTTGAATGGGCTGTGTCTAAATTTTATGGTTTAATCCTAATTTGGAATTTTACTAGCCATGGTTTGTAGAAAGTCAAGTTAAATCCATGTTTAGAACTTCTTGAAGCCCTCCTTAAAGAAACCCTAACACAATTTCTTTGGACCAAATTCAAAATTGGTGGGAACAAAATTGGTGAGAACACTTTAAATATGCTATGGAATTAAGCTTAAATTTGATACTAAGGCTTGGTCATGTTTTTTAACACAACCAAACCTTAGTTTGAAAATTATATGCTTGGTCCCTTTATGTCCCAAGCCCCTTGTTGCCTTTTATTTTTAACATGGTCTAACTTTAATGTTTGTAGGGTCATTTTATTATGTTCTTAGCATGGATTGACTTTATTATACATGGTCCCTTTTGTTACAAACTTAGACTAATGTCTTAGTCCTAAGGCCCTATTCATGTTTATCAACATAGAAAAAACATTAGTCTTAAGACTTTATCCTAAGTTCATTAGGTCTCCAAGTCCTAACTTAAATTATGTGTTTGTTTACAAGATCAACAAAATTCATCTACTCAGATGAAGTTGATTAGAGAGAATGAGGTGGACTCGATAAGTCAAAGACCTAATCCATGGAGCCAATCTCATTTAATTACTCAGATCATAATCAACAACTTGCATTTGAGTAGATGTTGTAGATCAAATGGAGTGAGATCAAAGTGAGAAAATAAGAGGGTCCCTTTTTATTACATAGACTTAATTTAAGTCTTTATCATAATGTTTCACTTGTATTTATTAATATAATAAAACCTTAGGATAAAATTTTATGCTAAAAATTTATTATACGTGGGGTAATTTTTCATTATGTTTCTAATTTAGTTTAGAAATTTATATTTTCCTAAGCATGAGGTCCTCTTTATGTTACAACTTAGCTTAAAACCTTAGACTAAAGTTTATTCATATTTATTAATATGATTAAAAATTAGCCCTAAGATTTATATATTTATTGGACTTACTAAACCCTTTTTATAAATGTAGGAGCCAATCATGATCAACTACTTAGATCATTATCTATGGCCTAAATTCACTCAGATAGGATTAATCTAATGGTGCAAGATCCACGGTAGAAAAGTCAGACCATGGACCCTAGTTAAAACATCAAAAAAGTTTCAGATGATCGATGGTACGCATTGATTCATACCCACTAGATCCAATGGAGTGAGATCAATGAAAACTTTTCAAACTAATATTTGAGTTAACATTGAACCACCATGTGGTGAAAAGGCATTGCCTATAAAAATTGATAGAGTGTAGAGTGAACCAGAAGATGACAAGTGGCAAGTTTAGCATAGGATCTTGATAATGAGCTTAAAATTGATGGTCATTCAGACATCAAAGATGTTCATGCATATGTAAAATGATGGTTATATAGATGTCAAATTTAAACTCAATAAATTCCCAATAATGAGCTTAAAATTGATGGTCATGCATACATCAAAGATGGCCATGCATCAATTTTAAGATAATTATCTGGATCCAAAGATCTATAGTTTATATTGATTTGTACTTACTAGATCTAATGGTGTGAGATAAAAGCAGATTTTAAAGGGCAACAGTCACATGTTTTTTTAAACATTAATGATTAGATTGCCATGAAAATGCCACATAAGTGCCACGATGATGCCACATCAACAAAAAGTGATAAAACTAAAGATCTTGTGAGAAAAGAAAGACAAAGGTATAAATGAGGATCTAAAAGAAATATAAGGCATAAAAACTCACTTAAGTGCAAATAGCCATCACCATTAAAACTTAGAAAAGACCTGTAGAAAAGTGTTAACTTCAATAAAAGCCCTAATTTGATCTCAAATTGACCATAGTGGAAACCTGAGAGCCAAATTGTCATCTAAGCAAGTGAAAATCAATCTAGAGGTGAACTGTAGACCACTAGTGAGCAATTTTTCAAACTCACTATCATGGTGACCTAAAAACAACAAGATAAAAATCTCTATCTGACCACATATTTAGAAGGTAGAATCTTAAAAGACATGAAATTTGACACTGTAGCCTTGAATACATGAGATAATCATTAGTCCAACCTTTTCTAGACCATTGAGGAGTTGTCAACCATCATGAGGGAGGATGAAAGGAATGAATTAGTCAAAGGAGGTACTATGACTTGGTCTCCATTTAGATGACAAGTTTTCATTATGCTACATCAAAACTAGAGGTACTACATTATATTGATGTCATTGTTCCTATTATTCCATGAACATAGCTTTAGGAAGGTTGCATATATTTATCATGTAGTATTTGAAAATTAATATAAGTTTCCAAATCCCCAAGTGGACATGAATAAAATTAATGAGTGGGCCAAGAAGAATGATTTGAAGACCACCCTAATTCCTTGGCTATATTTTGGGAACTAAGTAGTTTCTAACCTCAGTGACAACATCCCAATCAACCAATTTAAGCCTAAGATTAGGATCATTATGACCTTAATGAATAGGCTATGTGGAAATATGACCACCACTTATGTGGATAAAATTTGGGTGCCTTTGGTTTATTTTATGGCTGAAAAAGAGAAAACCCCTCCTCTTGATGAAGTTATCAGCACTTGTTTGAGTAGGTAGTTATCTGGAATTAAAAAGAAGACCAAATGGTCAATTTATATGATGTCATATCTACTAGATACCCTATTAGCTACCACCAAAGTTACCAAAATTAAATAATGATCACTTAATGGGAAACAAATAGTCTCCCAATACTTCTCTAAATTACATATATTCAAGTACAGGGACCAAATGCAATTCATATGTGATTGTGTCTATCCAGCCTTAGCTGAGACTATTATAGGGATCCCCATGATGAGGGTTAGACCTCTAATCAAGAAATATGCTAAATTCATTGGGGACATTTGGTTATATCTAGATTGCACTATAATTAGGATTGGAGGGACCCAATGCATCCCACTTAGGCTACTAATTCATGTACCAAACAAGTTAGCTGAGCAAGAAGTTACTTTATAGATATGTAATGGATATATGGTTTCTATAAGACCAAGAGGAAAGGCTTATTCCACACCTTCCCCTTAACCATTGGTCAAACTATGTTTTAATAATGGGACAATCTGGAAGTTGCTTCTAGGATTGTAGCTCTTTTAGATTCCAACATGATGAATTTAGACAGTGGGACCCTAATGATAAAGTTATGAACATTTGAAATCAAAAGGAATCAGTATGACCTATGAGGACAAACCAGGTCCTTATGACCACATGTACACTAGAGCTTCTTCATTCACTGAAGTATTGGTAAGATTGAAGAAACATAACATTAATCTAGAGGCTAAATTGTTAAGAGATTAGAAACCAAGTGATGACATATGGTAGATGGGTCCCAGGCAATACCATTTGTTATCAGGTCCATATTCTAAGCCTTTAGCACAATCATAGATGGAAACACAAGATCCTAGAACATAATTTAAAGATAGGCCTAAGGAAAGAAGGCTAGATGAGGTGGCATCATCTTCAGCATAGCCTAAAGAAATATGACCTTTAGTTGAGGAGATTGATATAATAACACTAGATCCTAAAGAAATAGTGGAAGATGCTCTAAAAATGTTGTATGAAGCCTATCAATAAAATGAAGAAGAGTCTCAAGTTGAGGAAGCATAGATGGAAGAACCTTAACCCCAAGTTGAGGAGAAAGAGAAAGGGAAGGAATTGGCTTGGGGTTGAATCATAATTAGTATTCCAAAGAGAAAGGCTGAGTTGACTTTAGTTTTAATGAAGAGTAAGATACCCAAGATGACCTTCACCAATCCTATGGGTTAGTAATTCACATTTTTATTTTGTATAAGTTCATTTTTTATTTGGGCTCACTCAATAGATACACTATTCCTTAACACCTTTTAGTAGATTCCCTTTCGGTCCCTTTCTTATTCAGGCCCCCTTTCTCAAAATTTTGCCTAAGTTCTAGCCTTCATTCACTTTCAACACATGGTAGCATGATGCTTATCCATCTCAAAGAGAATTTCTTTTCACTTGGGTGGAGCATGATATTTATATGTGGTACCCCCATACTCTCTAAAGCCTTTTCATTTTTAAGTCAGGTCTCCAAGTAGTGCCATTAGTTAATAAAGGGAAAGATGGGCCCCACTAAGCAGTTAATGGGTAGATCAACATGGTTGTTGATTCATGGTACCCTTGCACTCATTTTAGGTAGGGAAACACCTGAATCCCTCCAAATGAGTATTTGATCAACACATGGCACCCTTGCACTCAACCTAACCAAGGAAGACCGTAACCTCTCTAGATAAGCACTAGTTTGACACATGTCACTTCTATACTTACCTAGGGGTAGTGTTGGCCTACCAAAATTTACAGGAGCACCATTGGATAAATGTGTGGGTCCCCCCTTTCAAGAAAAGCTTTTAAAATACTTAAGGCTTATCCTAATGTGCAATCTATTAATTTTTCATAAGACCAAGGTCCTTAAACACATTATAGGTAGGATGCATCCAGGATTATACACGTGGTGCTACCTTCTTTCTCCCAAGAATAGTGGCCTTAACATAATAATGTAGTTGTGCCATATCTAGGATCTGGAGGCCAATTACACTTATGAACTTGAGACCTCCTTTTAGTTATAATGACATTATCATGGGTGCAAGGGAGGGAATTTCTAGGTGTTGCTTCCCTCAGGCATTGACCTCATCTATTTATTCAGAGCTCATTTATTTTGTAAAGGGGCTGGTTATTATTTTTGCAATTTTTGCTAGCTTATGAGTAGCCATTGTAATAAACTAGGATAGCAATAGTTAGGTTTTTTATTTTGCAACCTTAATAGGTAAACCTCATGGATGTGTTTTAGATACTTTGATTTTGCCTTTTGTGTCCTTCTATATTATATTCCCCATCTGTAATGAGGAGGATGTGATGTTCTATGTTAATTTGGAGTGAAAAATTGTCTTTGTTTGCTATTTTTGTTCTTTTACTTCTACAGTGTAGATCTTTGCTTGCATTATAGATCTTAATTCCTGCTTTAGGATCCTTTATGGTCTATAGTGTTAAGGAGTTATGCTATTTTATGAAAGTGTGGGTAAATGTTTCAAATATCTTGGTGTATCACCTCTATTTAGATTTATTTCCTTATGTTATATGTTTCCCTTCCTCTTATCCCTTTTCCCCCAAATTTAAACAAAGAACTATCTTCTAAAATTACAGAGGTCATTTTATAGACCACATTCAGTCCCACATTTGTAAAGCTTCCCATAGAGGTTATTTAACCTAAATTAAGAGTTTTGGGCATCAATAGTTTTCATTTTAGGCATGCTTGGTGGGACCTTATTTGATAGTATAATCAACTAGAAGATTGAATTTATGAGCCATAAGCCCATAACAAGATCATAGACTACATTAATCCAAATCTACTAACTCCACCTTTGGGAGCTCCTACTCACCAAAGGGTTTTAGGGTATTTTATGTGTAATAACAATAACAAATGGCACATCCAAGCCCACCAAGGAACTTTGTGTCATGGGACAGTGGCAACCTACTTATCCCTCTGACACCTTTAGCCATATGGGATCTAATCCCTACCAATGCTTTGAAGGTACTTCCCAAGTTTTCTAGAGAAGACTTTAAGATGACAATAAAAAACCTCTAAGATGTAGCTAATGTGTGTACCATACACTGTGTTAACACATAAAATGTATCCCTAAGGCTAATAGTAGCTTCCTTCAAAAGGTGAGCTCTTGACTGGTACTGATCTTTGTTATCCAACTCAATCAAGATCTAGGATGACCTAGGTACTGATCTTTGTTATCCAACTCAATCATCCCTCCTAAAATAGTTAATAACCATCAAGAGGGCCCCACAAGTGGCTATGGTTGATTTTAATACCATATTTTAAAATACTTGGTAAAAGATCCCATTACTGGCTCCACCACCCATGGGCATGGGGATTGTTTTCTATCTCAAGGCCTTCAATTAAGATATTTTGGTCATGATCCAATCATTTAGAGGCCATACACTATTGGATGCATATCACATCATAGTAAGGGCTGAGAACAACATAATAGATGTAAGAAGACTCCCTCCTTAGTTACTGATGCTAATGTTCCCTAAGATATTTATGCCTCTACAAGAAGAGATCTTGAACACCTCAGGAACCCCACCTATTTCCATGTATATGTACCTTCCCACTTGGTCAAACACATATTTTAAATCTTCATTGGTAGCTAAAATGAATGACATGAAGAATATTTTGAGTAACTTCTCCAATGAGATAATTAATCTCAAAGAGGCAACATGTCATGCCTCTAAAACCTTCTTACATCAACTACCAAGATAAAATACTACCTTACCAACATAATCAATATAAAGAATGACAAATATTGAACCACCAAGCTCCAAACCACCAAGCATAAAACCATTAGATTTATCCCATAAATCAAATGGTTGCGATCCCAGACCCTTTGCACATATTGATGCCAAGTGTGAACAGAGAGCTGGTGGCTAGCTAGAATAACTTGGTAGATGATTCCAACTCATGGTGCTTCCCTTGTAATGGACCCCATAGACCTTGAAATTTTCCAATGGGTAACTTACAATAGAAGATCACTGAGCATAAGTGACAAAGGAATGTACTAAACTCAGCCTATACATACCAATCCCTAAGATTCAAAGACACCATGCTGATGGCACAAATATAGGGTATGTACCTAGAGAAAGAAGAAGAAATATACTTAGATCATGCACTTTTTTCCTAGATGGAAGGTGAGGATGTGGTCTTTGCTAATGAAGTGCCATTGTATAGAGCTATGTAGGTTAAATTGAACTACTATACATGCTCTAAAAAAAGACTAGATGAAAGCCTCAAGGCTTTTGTAAGGTCCAAAGTAACCTTCAAAGAGTCTCCAATACTAAAATTTCCACTTGTGGTCTATCTGAAGTGGGTAAAGGTGGTACAAATCAAGGTAAAAGACCCTAAGATCCCACCTCTAAAGTCATATAATGTGGTTGAGCATCTGAATAAGGTATTGGTTAACATCTCCCTTTGGGATGTCCAATCTATCTTTGAATAGAAGACTCTACTAGAGGAGTGATTAGAGGAAAAGGAGAAGGCTATATAAAGAAGGAAAATTGAAAATATTACAAAGGAAAAAGGGAAAGAAGCCAGCATGGTCATGTATCCCCAAGTACCCTCTGCATTCAACAAAACAAAACAAAACAAAACCCTCCCCATTTTACTTGACTTTGATTATTGGTAAAAGGTTGTTGCATAATTTCATGATTGAATCAGGCATGAACACCATGGTGATTCCCAAATAGATAGCAATAAGTGTTATAATTAAAATATGAACCCTTAAATAAAGGGGTGATGTAGCTAGATGGGAAGAAGGTTCAGACCTTAGGTATCATCCAGGACCTTCCCCTTACATTTTACTCTTGTTTGAGCATAATTATGACATAACACATTTTATTGATAGACATCCCACCCATTTTTGGGCTATGTTTATCAAGATATTTCACCACCAATATTAGTGGATATCTATCATTAGACCGGTCTCACTTGATTTTGAGGACCAAGTATGGGTCAAAACTGAAGGTTTTGTCTGAACCTCTTCACCCAAAACATATAACGGATGAATTAATGATGAACTTCAAATCAACGTACACCTCCTTCTTAAAGGTGGAGATGAACTACATTGAAATGCTCTAAGAAGGGGTAGATGATAATAAAAGCCCTAAAGAAGAGGCCCTAATTAATGAATGTATTGAAAGTGACCCATTTGAAAAATTTGATGAGATTGGCCTTGGAACTTATGTTATTTATGTGAAGAATATGTTATCCTTGAGGTCATGAAAAATCAAGGGGAGCAAAGTGAAAAGCTCAGGGATGAGTCCAGCTTCTAATGTTGCATTTCAATGGTGCAAAATGCAAGATCAATTCTAGGTCTAATATATGACTAATATCCCCATAAAAAAAAGACCCTCTGGGCCTTTTGGTTTCAATTTACCTATACAAACAATGAGGCCAAATATGAGGCCCTAATCTATGACCTTGACCTCATCGAGTGAATAGGAATCAAGAAAATAAGGGTATTCAATGATTCCAAATTTGTAGTAAGATAGGTAAGAAGGGTAGTGGCCGTGAAGAATGTATGTATGATATCTTATTGCCATCATGTATGGGACTTAATTGAAGATTTTGAGGCCTTTAATATTTAGACCATCCCAATAATTATGAATATAGAGGCTGAGAGGATGGTAACAGTGGGATCCTAATTTGACCCAATAATAGACTTATTTATAAATGAGCAAGTAGTATGGGTAATCATTAGACCTGCTATCCCAGATAATGATAAAAATTGGTAAGTGTTCACAAATTATGCTCATATTATAATGTTCCTTTAGCTATCCTACAAGTTCATAGAACAACTTCAACCAAAAATTAAAGAATTTTATAGAGACTAGTTTATATAGTTGAAAACCAACAAGCTCTCAAAGGGTCTCATCACCTTGGAGAATCTCTTCAATTCTAATGACACAAATAAGGAAAAATTAAAGTTTGTTGTGGATAAAAGTGATTATTGCGATCTCGATGTTGGGGGTGGAAAAAATTTTAAGGTCGAAAGGGAAGTTCCTCAAAGAGATAAGGAACAATTAGTGTCTTTTTGTGACAAATATGAAGGTGTCATTATATAGAATTATGATGAACTAAAGGGGTATGATCGAGAGGTCATTCAACACACCATAGATTTGATAGAAGGAATCAAGCTGGTTAGGTAAAAATAAAGGCTGGTTAACCCAAAGATCGAGTCCCTGATTGCTTAGGAACTAAGGAAACTAATTGACTTGAATATTATATACCCAATCAAGCATTCAACTTGGGTATATAACTTGGTCCCTATGTAAAAAAAGAGTAGATAAATCTGATTATGTATAGATTTCCAAGATTTGAATAAGGCATCCTTGAAATACTATTACCCTCTCCCCTCCATGGATCAAATCCTCCAAATAGTAGTAGGAGCGGAGATGTTTTCATTATTGGATGGTTTCTCTGAGTATAACCAAGTATGGGTGAAATAATATAATCAACAAAAAATTACTTTCACCACAAAGTGGGGAACCTATGCATATGCAATTTCATTATTAGATTCATATCAGACTTTGCTAGATTGGTTAGGCCAATCACCTAATGTTGAAGAAGGACCAGGATTTTAAATAGACACCTGAAGGAAGAGCAGTATTTGAAGAAGTCAAAATTTAAATATTTGATAGACCCATACTTTTTAACCACAACTTTTCCAAATAATTCATCATGTATGTCTATAGGAGTGAGCATAGCCTCTCGGCTATGCTAGCTCAAAAGGAAGAAGAAGGAAGAGAGGATCCCCCAATTATGTTCTACTCTAGAACATTACATGGGTATGAAACCAAATATAAATTTATAAAGAGACAAGCCTTTACCATCATTAAAGGCCTTAATAAATTCAAGCACCTGGTGGCAAGTAGAAAAATAATGGTGTATGTGGTACACTCCAGTGTCAGTGAATACATCATGGAAGGAGAGATTATAAAAAAGAGGGCTAATTAGATTACCAAGATCTTAGAATATGATGTAGAGGTTAGGTTGATAAATATAATTAGATGAAGAGGGATCAATGAGTACCTATCTCAGTGAGTATATATCCCAATAGCTAATCAAAATACACCTAAAGCATCCCTAGTGAACCAATTTGAAGTGGATGGGTCTTGAGTGATCGACAGAGTCTACTTCATGTAGACCGATAGGTACCTCAATGTCCTCCCCATGCATAAAAGGCATTTACATAGGCTATAAGGGTCTAGGTACATGCTAGTCTAAGGGGTCCTATTCAAAAGGAACTTTGATGGATATCTCCTCTGATGTGTTGATAAGCCCCCAAAAATGCTCCAATATATGCACTTTGCTTCCCCTAGTAGTCACTTCTTAGCCAAAACTACTATAATAAAAGTCATGCATGTAGGATATTATTGGTCAACCATTTTTGTGAACTACCACCAAGCAGTCAAGAAGTGCCAAAAATGCCAATTCTTCTTTGAGAAGAGAAAAAAATTAGCCATGCCTCTCAACCCAACCATGATCGATGAACCCTTTATGTAATGGAAGTTAGAATTTATTGGGATGATCAACTCGATCTATAGTGTAGGACATAAATGGATATTGATGACCACTAACTACTTCACCTGATGGATCAAAGTGGTCCTAGAGGGAGGTGACCAAGAATGTGATCCTCAACTTCTTAGGAAAACTTGTCATTAGGTTCGGCCCACATAAAATAGTCATCTCCAATAATGTGAAGGCCTTCTTTGGATCCAAGATCTCTAAATTTATGCTTCAAAATGGCATATTCCTAAAGGCTTCATCTTATTATTATGCATAAGGGAATGGGTTGGTAGAATCCACAAATAAAAATATAATCAAGCTAATCAAGAGGATGAGTGATGACAAACAAAGGGAGTGACACTTGCACATAAGGATGACACTATGGGCTGATTGCATCACTCCTAAACAAATCATGAAGAATTATTCATATGAATTTGTATATGGAAAGGAAGTGATTATGTCAGTATCATCAATGATCCTAGTGTGATAACTCTTAAAGGCTATCAAAATTGAAGAAAATGGAGCAATGGAAGTTTGACTTGCCTAACTAACCAAACTCCAAGAAACAAGGGAACCGATGGGTTATGAAAAAATCATCTATCAATATTTAGTAAAATAATGGTTTGATAAGAAGTCATCAGACCCCAAATTTAAACAAAGAGACTTAGTTCTCAAATATGACCAATGAACCATGAAGCTAGGATGACATGCAAATTTTGATTCTCTTTGGAGAACGTCATTTCACATTATCAATGGCATATGGGGAAACACTTTTGAATTAGAAGACTAAGAGGGAAATACATTGGATATCCCCATGTGGTCACCAACATTTTCACCAGATCCTTAGAGTAACAAAATAAAGGTACATGTGCTAGTATCCAAAGTCTTACACTCCATAGGTGATCTTTGTCCTCCATAGGTGGAGCATATGCCTTCTCAACTAACCATGATAGGACTCTCCCTTAGTTAGTCACCTCAGACAGTTTGTCTCTTTATGTTGGATACTTCCTCACCTATGAAGGCTCTCCCTCCTCTGGTATGCTAACTCCTCCATTTATCTACAAAATCAAGAAATAGGTAAATGGATTAATTTAATCTCCATAAAATGAGAAAAGTCAAGTTAAAAATTATTATTTTAATCTACTTTTATTATTTCCCCCTTTTTTCCCCCTATTCTGGCCCCTTTTGAGCCTTCTTGGGCTCCTTAGGGCTTGTCTTGGGGCCTTTCTACCCTAGGCCATGGATTTCTAGGCAAAACCACAAACTAGAAATGGGAAAGCCATAAACCCCATGTCTTATCATTATTCCAGGCCATGACTTAGGGCATGGTCTCTTGGGGAGCCCTAGGGCTTCTCTTTTCTCTCTCTTTGGGCCACAATTTTGTTTACCATTTATCTCAATTTATCCTCTCATCAACCCCATATTTTTGACTACTTATTCTACCTAATTCATCTAATGAATTATTTTAAATTATTAAAAATGGTTTAGGGCCTCCTAAATCCTAAAAATAAACACAATTTGCCAAAATTTTGGTTAGAAGACTTACTAGGATCATCCTGTGCATCTGTGGTGTGATCTTGCATCATTGTTTACTTCACTTGGGATTTGGTGACTCATATGCTATTCTTTGGATCTCTTAAAGTGAAAAAAGGGTGAAAATGATTGAATTTTTACTCTTTTTCCTCTTTTTGGCCCTTTTTCTTGCTTGTGTGGGCCCTTTTTGTGTGTTTTACACCTTTTTGTGTTCTAGTCTATGAAACCTCCATCTGAAGGGTTTTGGCACATTATAAACACATTGGTGGCCTCCATTTTTTGATCTAAGGTTTCTTTCGGCCCACTCTATCCCTATTTTTGTCTTTAGGACCCTTTCTAGGTCTCCATTGACCTCCCAGGCTCACATCCTATCTCATGGGCACGTAGGGATATAAGTCACCTGCTTTACTTCTTTTAGTTAGTCATTTCTCTAATTTTTTGTAGTCAATATATTTTAACTCCCTCTCTCTCTTTTTATCATGGTTACAGGTCAGGTTATTATCTAATTATGATGGTTCAAGACTTGCTTTGGTCTTGTTAATGGTCTTCATCTTCTCTAAACTTCCCCCTAATCTCCCTTGTTACCTCTAACCATGGCTAGTGTTGATCAACTAATTTGGTTGTGGCTTGGTTTCATTATTTATTTCCCTCATGAAACTCACTTATACTTCCTTGATTTGAGGTTTCCATTCTACATTTTCTAGTCTTGCATCCTTGACCCCCATCATGGTGTACCTCTTAGTGGTGATTCACATAGATGGTGATAGTCAAGGCAACCTAGGACTAATAGCTATGACTTGGGTTATTAATAATCCATGGGGCCATGAGCTTATTGTAGTTAATTTCTTCCTTACTTATGAGACAAATAATGCCACTGAATATCACGTGATCACTGGTGCCTTGATCAATGCCCATGACTTAGGCATGTGTTATGTGCAGTTAATCTATGACTCACTCTTAACCATGTCTTAACTCACTAATGCCTAGGCCATCCTTAGCTCTGATTTTCTTCCCTTCTTTGAGGTGGTGGATGATTTGCTCTTTTTTTTAAGGAAGTCTAGTTCACCCATATCCCTTGCAGGGAGAATACTAGGGAAGATGCCTTGGTAAATTTCATTTGAGATTGTGTGATTTGATTTCATATCACTTGTGTCCATTATTTGTAAGATCTGGAGCTAAATCTAGAGTTGAATTTAGATTATGCATCATTTACACTCTCACCCATGGATCGTATTGTCCACTTTTTCCATCGCTATCCTTATCTGGTAAGTGTAGGTAATGTTATATTTTAATTTTTTTAGTTATTTATTTTTTTAATTTTGTGTGGCTTCTAGGTATTTTACAACATTCCTTATTCATTCAAACATTGACTGCTTGTACATTGGGGATTTATGTAATCGTACCTCTCATGACCCTACTCCTCCCTATGATTACACATTGGCTCACATGTAGACTACTAACCTTAGTTATCCTACTTTAAGGAATACATCACTCACTTGGACCTTTATTGCATCATAATATCATCCCCTATACATCCTTAGTCCATCTCCAACCTTTTACACACCAAACAGGCTCTTTAGGCACCTCTTGAGGCCCTTTCAAAGACTTGTTGACCACCCTAGGTGGCTTTTGACCCAAGCCATGTCTTAGGGAGGAAATCCATAACCTAGGCTACATGTTTCCTTTATAAAATCCATGGCCTAGGCAAAATTCATGAAAAAGTGCCCTATTTGGTCCCAAACAACTAAAAATGGCTAGGTTTTTGTCTTTTAGCAAATTAGAGTTGAGATATATGCCTTTTACTCATTCATTTGAGCCTCTTTCTTCACTCTTTCCTACATTTTTTATCTTATCTTACGACTTGATCATCACACTTAAAGCTTAGATACCTTCTTAAATCTCTCTTGGTTAGTGCTTGGCATAATAGTTTTCATTATAACAGGGGATACCCTACTATTCTACAAATTATTTTGGCTATTCACATTGCTCCTTATAGTGTTCCTAAATATTATGGGTTTCTCCTTGCTCCCTCAAGACTCCATTTAATCTATTCTTGTGCTCCTTGCATTGGATCTCTCATAGATTTATATCTTCTCCTTCACCTCTTCCATAGATTTTAGCTCTGGGTCTAGACTTAGCTCACACACATCCTGATCCTCCTCCTCTCTTATTCCTAGATTAGATAATCAGTTGGTAGAAAATTTTCACATTACTTTTGAGTTTTATATGAGGGCACTTTGCTTTGCAAAGTGAAACTCTTGTTTGTTTGTAGTAGTATACGTGCTAGGGTTTGATTTATTTTAGTGATTTAGTTTGTTTATGACATTGTTTAGAATAGTTTCTAAAGTTTACACATTTGTATATGGTTAAGAATATATTCATTACCTAAAATATATACCATCATATGTTATAATTTTATTGGAAACATTTCTCATTACATAGTATGATCCTACATGCTCAAAATAAACTATACAGGATGCATAAATAATTCACTCTTTTTCTAAAATAGAAAATTGCATTGTTAGAGAACAAAAGTGTTGAAATTAAAGAGATATCTCAAACTTAGATTAGGCATGCTCTTGAACCCATTTGATTGAAAATGTATTTATTGATTCAAACATCTTTCATTTATCTTGAAAGTGCCTTTACTTCTAATTTTACATATTGCTTGTTAGCTCTCTTTATTCAACATTACTATTTCCACAATTTATATGCAATCAATTGTCTAGTCTTAGCTACTTGTTTTACTATGGTTAGATCTACTAGAGATACCTACATCCTTTGTGTACTTGATTATTCTATCCCTAACCTAGTTTATAAGTCTATCTATAACTTGGTGCAAGCCATAAAAATGGATATCCATTATAGATATCTTATAGCCCATAGAAGCCTTGAGCCTTCTAGCCTCCTAATGGTTTGTTTAAGTAACCTATGTACCCCCTTACCAAATACTAGTGATTTCATTCATATTATTAGAGCTATAGAATGTCTTGGATAACTCTATCATAGAGGAGTGTGATATAAGAGACTATAGATATTGATATCTCAGTACCCCCTATGTGAATGATATAATGCCTCTATTGACATACTAGTCAATATAATATTGAAGTGCATAATAGTTGTTTTCTAGATGTCCATTTATCTTATGAAAATTATAATATGGGTTAGTTTGTACCCTATGCAAATGGTGTGTAATATGGTGATGATTAGGAGCAAGTGTGATCATCTCCTTATCTAATAATGCAAATGAAATATCATGAGTCCTATCTATGTCTAAAAACTATATAACCCCTCCATGTGTGTCTTGTAATCTACTCACTGTAGAAAGTTCTCTATGAAGTGGTTCTTTGACCTTGTTGAGTATCTTTATTGCTTGTTTCTATTTCACTAGTTTCTTAATAAGAAGTGGAGTAGTTTTTTACACCATGTTAGATGATTGTGGCTCTGAGAAACCTACATCCAAATATGCCTTTGAATGTGTATCAACTAGTCCCAATTCTATCTTTAATGTTATAGTTGTGTTATATAGATGCCATAATTATTTGGATGTTTGATATAATAATTTTTCCTTAAGAGGAAAAATGAGGCCTCTAGCAAAGATGTATTGTACTTCTAAATCTATCATCTAGTAAATCAACTAATGCAAACATTATTTAAATCATAGAATGTATCTAGTTATTGGTTATATCTCACCCTAGTGTAATGAGGGTATCCTCTCATTTATGACTTGAGGTCCCATGTTTTGTATGTAATGCCTGAGAAAGAGTGATTCTAACTCATCATATGCATGTAGTGAGCTACTAGGTATTGCATGATGAAAATAATTTAGTGCTTCCCCATCTAGGGATTTTATAAATAATTGTAGTAGAGTCAACTTGTTGGTGACATGTGCCATGGATTTATCATAAAACTAAAAGTGCAAGTATGGATCTCCATTCCCATCAAATTTAGGTAACACTAGTATCTAAAAATTGGGTGGCAAAAACTTAAGATTTTGAGTGGAATAGGATTTCCATGGATGACATTGGAATCAACTTAAGATTGGTATGTTTTACTCTCCAATGTGAGATGGTTTACTTGTTGTTTCAAATCACCCATGGCATGCATCAATTAAATTACCACTTATGAAGGTATATTATCATCATCAATGGGTTCATTTAACTCTTGAAGTTTGTTATTTATCTTAGCCATTGGTATATTACATTGGAAACCTTTTTTAGGGAGGATTGGTTTGATATTTTTAGCCTTTGGAGGAGTGATAGCTTGGACATGGTTAGAGGGAAATGAGCTATTACCATCATTTAGGTTAGGCTGAGAAATAGGTTCTATTATAGTAATGGGGGTTAAGGGAGATTGATTGGTATATCTTATTTTATTAATTTACAAAGGAGTATCACATGCTAATGGACTAGAAGGTACCTTATTATCATGTGAATATAAGTTATGTACAATATGAACATAAGAATAAATGTGTGTGTGTGTATTTTTACATGTGACCTAGCATTAGTTTGAACATGAGAAATATGTGAAGTAAGGGAGAACTAGAAGGTGTAGACTCCATGTCTTCTTCACCATAATAATCATTATTCCAAGGTTCATCAAAATCAAAGTATAATTCACTTGTAGAAGTAAGAGTATAAGAAGTATCATTCACATGCTCACTAAGAGAGATTAAGATAAGATTTTAAATTTTTACTACTATGTAATATGCTAGCATGTGTGGGTGTAATGCAGTGCATTTATTCATTAGATATGTGTGGAATGCATGAATTATTATTAATTTTAGTCTTAAAGTCAAGGGTGGAATAAGTAGTAATCATGTTTTCATTTGGCATATTATGACATGTAAGAGAAGATTTATAGACATTTGCATTATCAATATGGTGCAAAGAATCATTGCATTGAGATTGGAATGTAAAAGAAGGTGATAAAATAATTTCATCTACTTTAGTTTGTGCATTGGTAAAAGGTGTGATATCCTTGGCACATGCTTTTCAAATTTAACTGAGAAGCATAAATAAGATGCATTACTCTGTTACTTGAATCATGCAAAAGTTGATTTCATGTATTGCACTTATATTGATTTAATTTGAATAAGGAGGTAGTGAAACTAGTTTAAAATATAGGATCACATTGGAACAAAACACTACCAATAAGAGGTTCTTTTGGAATTATATTGTTATTTTGATTTTGAAGTGTAGGACAAGAGGGAGAGGAAAGAGATTAAGATGTATCTAGTATAACATCATCAACATTTTCATTATCATGCTCATAGTAATCCTCATATCCATCATTACAAAAATATTCATCATCATAATTATAAATGAAATCATTATCATGTGTTAATGTTCAATATTTAAATTTTATCCATTCATTATTATAATCATGAGAGAAATTAAAAAAATTCATCAATTGGGTGAGGGGTAAAAGTCTTCTTAGATGCTATTTTAAACTTGCCAAAGAAGATAATGTAAATAATGAATAACAAGCACATAAGAGGTAGAATGTAATATAACATTGGTATATGTACAACTATGAGAAATAGTCAACCTAATTTGTAGAATAAATTAGGATTGTACTTGAAACCCTGTTTGCTAGTATTTGGATGTATAGGGACATAAATTGTGGATCTAGGGTTTGAATGAGGGTTGTTTTACACAATTTAAATTAAATTAAATTAAGGAAAACCTAGTATAAAATTAATTTGAATGAGATATTTTGTGTCAAAAATTAGGAAAAAATAGAATTTTGTAACCCTAATTTAGTTCACAAAAAATTAAAGAAGGTAAACCGTAGGCAAAACTAGGGTTTTAAGCAATATTTGAAGACGGGTTCACAATTTTTTTTAACTATTTAAGACTTAGTGTATGTAAATCCTATGTTGTTAAAGGCCTGAATATATTGATAAATTGAAATTAAAATAGGAAATAATTGATTTGATAAGTCTTTTCCAAAATAGCAAAGATGTAAAGAAAAATTACCTATCTTAAATAAAAATAAGTATTTATGTGACTTAGGAGGTTGAAACAGGCTTAAGAAACAATCAGATACCTTTCATTTTATGATTGTAGCTAAAATTAGACTTTGAACATTAACACCATTAGGTGGATAGTAGCGACATGTGGTGCTAGTGTCCAATTATGGCACTAGTGTCCCTCTTGAATGAGCTCTCTATAACTTTCAAGGAAGCTATGAGAGGTTTGAGGGGACCTAAAGGTGGTTATGTGTCTTCTAAAATCTCACATGTGTTAATATTTTCATAAAATAACTTTAAATATCTTAATGAATACCTACATAAATGAAACAACAACTAGATCAAATGCAAATGAAAGGTAAAAACTAGGTTGTGGTATATTATGATCATGCAGATCAGAACCCCTATTATCCTAGTTATTTCCTACATTAACCCTAATATTAAGGGTCCTAGATCACATGTAGTTATACCTTAGGTAACATGCATAATTAATGCACCTCATATTATACAATGACTTTTTCTTAGGCCCTTATTTGATCAAGCATGCAATGCCTAAATGTAATAGATGAGTAGTATGCAGAGTATTGAGAGGTACTACTGAATGATTTTATATAATTATGTGCCAAGATAGTAAGTTATAGATGTAAAATTCTTTGTAAGGATATTTATATATAAGGAAATTTAATTTGAGTATAAGACCTTGTTCAATCATTGATATGTCACAAAAGAGGGTTAAAAACATAAGAGAAGGCTTAAGGTAGGGTTAGGACCCAATGACCATTAGACACTATATCCATAATTAGACACTAGTACCACATGGTGTTACTATCCTAATAATGGAGCTAGTGTCTTGAGGTATAAAAATAGAGTTAAGACCAAGCCAGATAATGACTATTGGATACTAGATCCATAATTAGACACTAGCACCACATGGTGCTACTATCTTGATAATGGTGCTAGTGTCTTAAGGTCTAAAAATAGTGTCCTAAGGTCTATTATCCTAAGGTCTAGTGTCTTGAGGGTTAAAAATATAAGAGAAGTCCCAAGGTAGGGTTAGGACTCTAAACATGGGAGAAAATGACCGTTGGACACTAGATCCATAATTAGACACTAGCACCACATGATGCTACTATCCTAATAATGGTGCTAGTGTACTAAGGTATAAAAATAGATTTAATACCAAAAAAAATAGGCTATGGACCCCTATGACTGGGAGGATGTGACTTAGGACCATTAGGGGTGAAATAAATAGGGAAAATAAGACATAAAAAATATCAAAAGACCCAAAATTATGATGTGAATAAGGGTTATATTCATCACTAAGACCTTCATGTGAAAGAGCAATAAAATACATGGTAATTTTGGTTGTTTGACCAAATTAGGGTGTATACATTATCATTTTTTTTATGTGTATGATTCACTACTATATATATCCCTCTTATGGGAACATTTATGACATGGGGGCGTGTTATTTGTCTTGATATTTCTTTTCCATTGGGTAAATTGTACCCTTAACTATCTCTTAGATCATGTTATATATATATATATATATCTTATATGTACAGATAATACCTTGGGGCATATTATTTTTCCCTCTCATTATAAAGCATATTTCTAATATCTTCCATTTGGGGCCACACATTTGACTTTCCTATGTGACTAGACATTACATATATTGGGTATTACATGACTTAATTATATATGAATTTATTATTCCATTTGGGGAAACATAACCATTTACTCTCCTTAAGCCTCATTGTTATTATATTATTTATATAGAGCTTCATTACCTTGGCACCTTTAGATATCACATTGATGGGCCCATATGCCTTGCATACTCTTCTACATCTTATATCATCATGGATATTATAGTTTCTACATACATGGATATATCTTATGACTTATAATTATTGAGCATATGAATTAAATGTTACCATTAGGCACATCATACATGTGTATTCCTCATGAATTATTAATTTTATTTATATTACTCTAATGAGGACATCTTCCTATCACTACATTCTCTATACCATGGAGAATGCCTAATCTATTCATTAGGGGCATAGTACATGTGTATTCCTCATGAGTTATTAATTTTATTTATATTATTATAATGAAGACATCTTCTTATCACTACATTATCTATGGGAATTATAACCACACACAATGTGTGATCTTAAAATGTTTTAATCTATATCTACTTTTCCACTCGAGGGCATCAACCTTGCATATCCCTAGATTATTTGCACTAATACATCCCCTTTGGGGGCATGGTACCCAAATATTTTATCCTTGATATTTATTGATACATTATTTATATGGATCCTCTTACACCTTTATGTCAAGAAATATTTCATTGATTATATATCAAGACATGCCCTTATCCTACATACACATGGTCAAGTGATTGGTTTTCACATATTGTTATATCTTGCTATATATTAGGGGATATACTTGCATTGTGTCATATTTTTATTCCTCATCACTGGGATACATTGGGGCATATTGTGACCCCACACTCTCTCATCCTCACACGAGGGTGCACACACATATTAAGTTTATATGATGTTATCTATTTCATATAATTTCACATGGACATATTATTTTTCCACCTCTCCTATTCATCATAATGGCGCACATGGTTTGATTTAAAATTCGATCCTCATACTCCCTAGATTTATATCCTACTAATCATTTCATGTTAAAATTATACAATGGTCACATACATATGTTTTATATGTTTTTAAAAGATTTTAGCAAGATTCATCTATATTATATAATGACACATGTTGCATAGAACTCTGTATTTTTGAGATGAGTGATTAAAAGAACATGATTTATAATCCCTCACCTTAAAAGGATGGGATATATCCAAAATTATTAAGAATTATTGAAATTCAATAAATATTGAGAAAAAATGAGTGGAATCGAGAAAAATATTGAGAAATATGAGAACAATTTAATAAAACTGATAAAAAATAAGACACAAAATATGGCAAAATGACATGTATTTTCATCTCTGATCAAGAAGCAAAATTAGGTTTTAATACTTATTTTGGAAATTACAATAATAGTTAAAAAAGTGTTAGAAGGTTTTATTTTTACCAATTACAATAGCATGGTTCATAAAAAATTAGGTGTATTCATTCATGTGCTCATTCATTTCTATTTTTATTTTATATTATACATGGTATGTTATGGTATTGATTTCTTGCACTTTTTTTCAAGAATGTTCTAGATTTTTTTGAGCTCTCATTACATGTTGGTGGAGTCCTGACATCTAGTCACTTGGCATGAGGATTGGTTGAAGCTCCTTATATAATTTAGTAGAGTAAGTTTGCATGAAGAAGCTTGTCTATAATGGCTAAAGTTATTTGTATTTATAGACTATTTAGATTTTTGTGGTCCATTGATTTAATATAAAGATAAATGGTGGAGGATGAGTCCTCAAACTCATGATCACACACATGGATTGTGTAATATATACCATTTAAGGCCTTTTTAGAGTGTGGAAGGCATGTTGGAAGAAAAGTGTAGTCATTGGTCCTCTTGGAGTGTGTAAAAGAGGGTAGGAAGAAGAGTGTGTAAGAGGGGTGTAATGGCTTGTTTGCATTCACTCTCTTTTATATTAACTTCTTGAGTGACATCACTTATGCAAGGAAATAATTCAATTTTGATTTTAGGAAAATAGGATAATTCTAAATCTATGGATTTTCCTATTAGAGGAATGATTAGGTTGATTAATCAAGGTGATTAATTAGTAATTAGAAAAATGGTGGATTTTTTAATACTCTATTTGGAAATTAAATACACTTAATTGTCATGTAATGACACTTGTAAGGGTTGATATAATTTATAATATATTTGGTAAGATTAATGATGCAACATGATCCATTTCCCTAATTACAGACGTGTCATTGCAATCTTGGGTTAAAGTGGTAGTTGTGATGGTAAATTAGGTCATGTGGTGATTTTTGGCTAAATTTGCATGCAATTATAGAAAATTAGTCTTGATTGTAGTTTAGACACAAAAGTGGTTAAAATGAAGTGTTTACATTTTCCCCATATTTGAGAAGGTTTTGCAAGACACTGGGCATAGTAATGACTTTTTAAAGAAAGATAAAGTTGTTAAGAAGAAATTTGATAATGTTTGAACAATGATGTCTTCACTCTTCTCTTTTTAAAATTATGAGATGATAAACTTAGATTGATGACTTCAAGGGTGCTTGATTATCCCTATATTCCCCCTTGAGGGGATGGTTGGAGAAGCATTAAAAATAGACAAACTATTAAAATAAAGAAAAAGCCCATTCATAAGTAAAAGAGGTTGATAAAAGGAAGAATGTTGAGGAACACAATATAGAAAAATGGTCAAAGGAGCCTAAAATGGTATTTTGAAATAAAATATAATGGTTTGATATGATTCTGCATATTACAAATGTGATACACTTAGTCATGTGATATGGATATCAAAGCATGATTGATAAAATGTTTGACTTTTTGTATACCTCATTTATTGATATTTATCATGATCAACATATGAATTAGTCACGAGATTCAATGATTTGGTTGGAGGATAGTAGACAAGGAAATATTTTACTGCAACATTGCTTGTAAGAATTATAACATTTGATTTTTGATGTATCACCGAATGGTATGCACCATAATATAAAACACTATGATGACCAAGCCAAAATATGTATAAGGATCAACCCCCAATCCAATAGATAATTAAAAATAATACACCAATGATAAAAACCCTAATGACAATACTAACATATGCTAATGGATGGACTCAAGTACAACTATTGATAGGAAGCACCACGATGATGACCCTACCAACATAGTAGAATGAGTCAAGGTAATAATAGAAAAAGGAAACGACCAAGAAAGAAAACATAAACCAAAAATAAAATAAATAGAAAGCATCATGTTTTTTAAGAGGAAAATAAAAGAAACACACCAAGAAAAATAAAAAATAATCATTATTAGCAAACACAAACATTCCATAAAAAAATAATTAGTTGAAGCATTTGTGTGTGTGTGTGTGTGTGTGTGTGTGTGTGTGTGTGTGTGTGTGTGTGTGTGTGTGTGTGTGTGTGTGTGTGTGTGAAAGTAAGTAATTACACTTGGAAAATTTTCCCGGAAGTTATACAGGGCCATTGATAGGACAAGATGACAACCTAGATGGAAGGGGGATAGAAGAAAAAGTATGGGGTGGTTGAGCTGACTCTAAATGCCCCATGCAAGTGGATGTTGCCTACATAGTCCAATGGAATTTTAGGTCAAATGTAGTTCTCCCAAGGATTTAGAAAGAATAAAAATGATGAAAAGTAAGATATTTTATTTTTAGAGGAAAAATAAGAAAGGTACACTCAAAAAATGGTAAGAGTGTTGAGATAAATTATGAAGGGTGAAATGGTAATAAGATTGGTCAAGCTAACCTGAGATGCACCATGCATCCAAGCACTACCTACATAGTCTGTGTGGACCTTAGGGTGATGTAGTTCTCCCATAAATGGGAGTTTAAATGAAGGAATGACACTGTTAAATTATAAATGATCATGGCTGGATAAGGGGTTCCCACTTGACAAATATAGTAAATCATGTCATCTAAAATAGAGACAAAGGCCATTGGTGAATATGATGATAAAAAAAGAAAATATTTTGTGGTTTAATATCTGTCATGGAGATTTTAAGCCCTTTTTGGAACTTATTTGATTTTTAGGTTATTTTTTTATTTTTTAAAATTTTAGGGTTTTTCAAACTGTTTTGAATGTTTTTAAGTTTTTGGCATCTCAATTCAATGGATGATTATGAGATGCAAAATGTTTTAACTGATAAAACAATGAAAGCCTGGATTAGGTTGCTCATAAAATAATTGGAGCATGGCTTAGGTTGCTAAAAAAATGATGAGAGCATGGATTAGGTTATTCAAAAAATGATGAGAGCATGGCTTAGGTTACTCACAAAACTATGAGAAAATGGAAAAGGGGTGATCAAGCCAACCTCAAAAACTGAATGCTACCTACATAGTCCAAATGGATCTAAAGTCAATGTAGTTCAAACTATAATGAAAGATACTACAAATGAATTGTAGGGATAAAAATAGGAATGGCATAAGAAAAAAATCAAATGGTATAGGATAATTAATGATAATATAGGAAAGGAATAAGATTCTCCAAGGACCATGTCACATGAGAACCAAATGTGACCATTCATTAAAGTATCATGAAAATAATTGGCCATAATGTTTCCCAAATAGGTTTTAATATAGATTTAACTTCCATAATAAGGTAAAGATTGGAAGACTAATGGTCACAATAATATGGGATAGGTTGAATAATATTGAATGGCATATAAATTTAATGGTCCATAATGCAAATAGGGATTTCCCAAGTGTCAAGGTACTTGTAGACAACAAATTATTTACATATGATTCTAGAAATCTAATTTTCATCATGGTACTTTCCCAAGGTGCCATATGCATGGTTTTCACCATTGGATGAATTATTTACTGATTGTTTTTATTTTTAATTGATTTTTTTAGCATTTCAACTCAATGGAGGATTATGGGATGCATAATGTGGACCCTTCATTGTCTAACTAATATCTAATAGGAATGGTTGCTCTGTTAGGATACTATTGCTATTGTGAATGAGATTATTATTTTTATCTTCATTGGTTGGTGATTCTAATTCCTTTAAACCTATATACAAGGTGTCTTCATAACCTCTTTGAAAAAAAATGTTGCTAGGAAGGGTAAATAAGGGTAGGTATGGGATAAATGATCTGATTAGATAATGTAATATGGGTCTTAAATAGATAATAGGATCATAATGTAATGTATAATGGCTGGGGGATAAATGAATATTGGGATTTTTAATCACACACATTTTTGTTGCTTCTAGATTCAATGGGACTTTGGTTGTGGTAGGCTCAATATTGAATTCAACTTCTTCATAATTAATGAGGAAATAATTAGCTTAGGTATTGGCACTTCAAAGATATTCTCACCAATAAAGTCTTCTTTATTATTCTATCTTGGATTGTCCCATATCACCTTGAATAAGGTTTTCACTAAGGGATCATAATAATTCATTTGATTATCCCTTATCACCTTAAGCAAGGTTTCACTAAAGGATTATGATTGTTTATCTTGATTATCATCTAACACCTTAAAAAAGGTTTCATTAGAATATGATGAGTTTAGAATTTGATTATCCCCTAACACTTCAAATAAAGTTTTACTACGATATTGTTCTTGTGAATAAAAGTTTTCTTGGATACCTAAAGAGTTTTTCACTAAAATCTCACCATGGAATAAGTTCAACACTACATGATTCTATTAGTCCCAATCGACATTTGTGAGTATATGGATGTGAATACAATGGCTAGGTTGGTCAATGATAAAGGCATGGTTAATCCCAATCAAAAGGTAAAAGGTATCACAATTATCATAGAGGCCACTAGGAGAACTCGCATTCATGCTGAAGGAAAAATCCTTGAAAACTGTAGAAAGATCACAAATATATTTGATCAGATCTGAAAGAAGAATGCATTTGATTTCATAAAACCTACTAAGGTATGCTTATTTTGAATCTAAATCAAACTCAATTAGATCTAGATTTGGTATTAAGACTAATGTTAATTTTGATTATGATGCTAAATCTAATATTACTTCTATAATGGAACCTAATTTTGATATTGGTTCTGAAATGGAATCTGATTTTGATGTTAAAGTATCCATTAAGAGGGCCATTTAAGTTGCTTTTTCCACAATTACCTTATTCACCTTTTTTTTGGAAATGAAGGTTTTGGGATGAAGGGATTTTTATAAATAGGGTAATTTGGGCAATGGATGAAATATAAACTATTGGTCAATGATAGAATCTTCAAATATGGTCACATCAAATATGGGTCCTATGTTAAATAAAGATTCTTCATCAAATACAAGTGGATCATCAATGGTTTATATTTGGTCAAAGATGGGTGATTCAACAAAATTTTTGTCAATGGGTTGACTATATTGATATTATCTTAAAAGTGAATATATCTGATCATTTTTGGAAAAGGGATCATGCCATATCTTGTTCGAGTAGTTATTAGGCTTGGGCACTCTTGGCTTGTCAATAGATAAAGGCACTTGGAGGGGCAATGGTATAATAGGTTAGATTTGTTTGTTTGTAAGACCATTTTGGATTTTGGGCCAATGAATGAAGTGCCCAAAGTAGATTCAAAGTGGTCTAGTTGTTGGATAAGCTGGGTGAGTTGATATATCATTTCTTGATGTATGACTAGCCATGTGAGAATAAATTTAGGATCATGGGATGAAATGACTCTACTTAATCTTAGATTAATTTTCCCAAGTAAGGATATATGCAAGGGGTATTATTTGGAAGAAATTGAACTCAAAGAGGGCAGACTTGGTTTCAATTAAAATGGGACCAAATAGGGTGGTCTTGGTATCAATTAAAATGAGCTCAAAGAGGGTGATATTGGTCTCAATTATAATGGGATTGACTTGGCTTGGCCCTAAAAAGATAAAATATACTTGATTGGAATGGATTACCCCAAATAGGGTAGATTGGCATAGATTAAAATTGGTCAAAATGGTCTTGATTTAATTTTCTCTAAATGGGGTATATTAACATAGATATGGTTCAAATGAAAGAAATGATGGATGATATGACCTCATCATTCCTAATCGACATGTACGGGAGATTGAATGGAAAGATACATAGTGGTTTTGAATTGGCATGTGATAGACTTAGAATAATTGGATTTGGTTGAAATATATTTGATTTGGCATTGAAATGTGATTCAAGATAAATCCAATTAGATTGGAATGTGGTTAAAGATGAACCAAATCAGAATTATAATGGGGTTCAAGATGAACCTGATTAGAATAAAATGACTTGGTATGCATTTCAAGATAAAATTGGTTTGGCATTGACTCAATTGGTACATAATTGGTTTGGTACATGATTTAACATGAATTTGATTTATATTTGAATGAAGTGGTACATGGTTCAAGATGAATTGGATTTGTCTTGGAATGGTTGACTTTGAATATTTAATTGGATTTATTAATGCAAATGTCCAAATGGAATAGTTCAATCAAAGTTTATTTATGTAAGTATTAAAAAAGGAAAGGTGTGTGAGTTAAACTTATTTAAAAAGTGGTAAACAAATATTGGTACATCAAATGCTTTTAAAAAGTTTAATTTTGGTTTTAAAAAAGAGATAACTTTGGTTGACTTTGGAATAGTCTATATAGCATTGGAACTTGGAATAGTTTGACTAGAGTTAAAACTTTGCTCTTGGAACTGGAATTTAGTTTGAATTTAAAAAGAAATTTGGTTAGAATCAAAACTTGGATTTGAGCTCAAAACTAGGTTTAGAACAAAGTGGACATTATAACAACATAATTTGGACAAGAATTTAGAACTTTGGTCTTGAGTTGGAATTGGAATTAGGCTTGAAATTTGGCTTAAGTTTGAAATAAGATGGATGGCATAATAATAATGGTTTAAACAAACATTTAGAAATTTGGTCTTGAATTGGTATTAGAATTGGAAATTTTAATTAGGACAAGGCTTTGATTCAAATTAGGCATCCTAACAATGTGGTTTGGACAAAAAGGTAGGTATTTAGACTAAATTTTGACATGTCACTTTTGTTGACTTGAAAATTTGGTAGAGTAATGCCTTATTGTGCATGTATAAAAATGGTTTAGATTTGGAATTGGTTTTTTTTGATTTGGTTTTAAATATTAATGAGGTTTTTAAAAAGAAATCAAGTAACAACACACAAGCATTACAAGGAAATTCTAATAACTAAAATGGGTTTGCATTGCATCCATTCGAACCTTAGATATACTTGCCTTGAGAGAGGATTATAAAATTTAAGATTCATTAAATAAATTATTGTAATTATTGATGGTGTTTTAATCCCACCCTTCTCTTAAAAGATTTGTACGAGCAAGTCAATTTTTGAGGAATGTTGCTTTTAAACCACTTATCAATGAATGTTCTATAGTAAAATAAGGTCTTTAAAGTTTTTTCTTGGCTTTCTAGATGGTCCTGATATACCTTGTGGAATGTGGGTACAAAAATATCTATCAATTATATGTTGAGATTTAATGACCCATTCATCAAAACTGTCTAATCCCTTCGTGACCACTTTAATAGTAAGGGATTTAGTGAAGTGCTATCATAAAAATCAAACTTTGAAGGACCTTTCAGCTAAGATATCACTAATGTAACCTCAATTTTTATACCCTATCAAATAACAAGGTTGATATGATGCTAGGATGTGATTTCCTAGTCAATGCACCGCAAGGACTTGTAGGAAGGCAATGAACTCCATGCCATATGGCCAAAATAAAAAGAAGGGTATAAAACAAATAGTAAGTTTGCATTTTTGGTTTTCCTAAAAGGTGCGAGCATACTCAAGCAAGAAACAAAAACTTATATTAAAGGAAATATCTTGGAAAATAATCAAGTTTTTATAACCCAAATACAAATGTGAATTCATTTGAAGCCCAAATTGAGATGTGTAGAAAATAAATTACTTTGCGTAGAATTAAAAAAAAAATTCACTCAAGGTCATGCAAGACAAAGGATTATAAGTTTGATAAATATGATTTTGAGCTAGCAAGGAGCTTAAAAATAAGTTTGTTTAAGTCTCATTTTTCTCCTACCATATAATGATTTCATAATTTCATAGTCTAATTTCGCTGCTCTAAGCATCAAATTCATTGTTTCAACATAGAACACATAAAGATTAGAATGATTTTGGTACTGATAAGGATGATTACGTTGCTAGTGTTGACAATTTTTCAAATGTTTACCTATGAAAAAAATATAAAAGAGCATAAAATAATTTTTCTACTGAAGTTGAGGATTTCACTGCCAGGGGCAATGATTTTGCAATACCATTGAACAATTTTTCTATAGTGAAAATGATTTTTCCAAAGTTTCTTCCAATTTCTCGGCTATGAAAAACATAGTCCAAATAGTAAAACAAAATAACAAAGGTAATAAAAATTGAATTTAAGCCCACAGACAGTTAAATAATGAGGTAAAGAAATGCATAAAAATAATTCCATGAATCCGTAGAATGATTTCATTAAACTTATATTCAAATTCATGATTCTATAGAAAATAAAATCAAAACATAAAAGGCATATAAATAATTTCATGAATTGTCAATGATTTCAATGCAATGAAAATGATTTTATTGAAGTTTCCTATAATTTTGTAAATAGATAGATAATAGATAAAATAGTGTAAAATAATTTCATTGCTACAATTGATTGATTTGAAAATGGCCTCAATTTCATGGTTAGGACCTATGCAAGAACCAATGATTTCACCACTCTAAGTGATGAATTTGTTGAAGTTTGTGTCAATTTTATAGTTACATAATTATGAATTCATAGTTACACAAAATGATTCCATGATTATAACTATCTCAAAAATTTATGAAATTTGGAATAAAAAGGATTGAATTAACTTATTTGCAAGGCTAATTATGTTAACTAAAGGAGTGAAATGGTCTAAAATATCTTGTGGGGTGTGTCAAATCCTTTGAGTCCCATTGGGAGTGCCATTATGTAGATTATAATTCTAAGAGAGGTTAGTCAATTTATCAGTAAACAAAATTAAAATGAACTTGAAGAACTAACATCTCAAGCCTAATCCCTAGGTTGAGATATGTGGAAAAAAAGTAAGAAATTCACCTTAAAAGAAAAAAACAAATGTTTATACCTCCTTAGAAAATATTATTAAGAACTGGTCTTAAGAGGTTGAGCTTAGATTATAGGATGAGTAATCTTTGGCAATGTTTGATTTTGCATGTGGGAAACACATAGCCTTATATACATTTGATTCTTGACTTGGCTTGTAATGAAGATTGGTTGAAGCTCCTTGTATAATTTGATAAATTAAGTTTTCATGAATAATGTTGTCTATAATGGCCAAAGGCATTTATATTTGTAGATTATTTGGATGTTTGTGAACCATTGATTTGATATTAAGATCAATGGTGGAGGATGAGTCCTCAAACTCATGATCACACACATGGAGTGTAAGATATGCACCTTTTAAGGCTATTTTCAAGTGTGAAAGGCATGTTGGAAGAAAATTTTAGTCATTGGTCCTCTTGGAGTGTGTAAAAGAGGTGTAAGAGGAAGAGTGTGTAAGAGGGGTATACGAGCTTGCTTTCACTCCTCTTTCCCATTGACTTCTTGAGTGACATCACCTATGTGAGGCATTAATTCAATTTTGATTTTAGGAAAATAGGAAAATTCTAAATCTATGGATTTTATTACTATAGGAATGATTAGGCTAATTAATCAAGGTGATTAATTAGTAATTATAAAAATGGTGGCTTTTGCAATGTCCTATTTGTCAATCAAGTATTCACTTAATTATCATGTAAAGAATCTTACAAAGGGTTGATATAATTCAAGATGAATTTGGTAATATTAATGATGTAAAATGATCCATTGCCCCAATTAGAGATGTGTCATTGTGATTTTAAGTTAAAATGATAGTTATGTGGGTAAAGTAGGTCATGTGGTAATTTTTGGCTAAATTTGCATATGATTATGAAAAATCACTCTTGATTGCATTTTAGACATAAAAATGGTTAAAATAAAGTGCCTACATCTAAATTATGTTTTTGTTCCTAATACTAATCTAAAGCCTATATAGTTACCTCTTATTCTAATTCTCATTGTCAGTCAGTTAGAATAGTCAAAATAAACCTGTGTGTAAGCTAAGTATATCTCTTTCTAGTGTTTTCCAAAAATAATAATTTTCCATATTTAGAAAATTGTCAACATCAAAATAGTTAATCATTATGTATCTTTAACATTATGATATTTCTAGTTTATACCTATTATAACACATTAAAAATTTATTTTTTTGATAAAAATAAGGGTAAAATAGTGATCTAAAAAACATAAAACAAAGAATATTTAAATTACATAAGATATAACATAAAATATGCAGATCTAAATGTTAACATATGAATTATTGAAATTATTATTTATATAAATGACAATAGTATGGGTATTTATTTGGTTTAATGTTTATTTTTCTAAGTTTTTGTGCATAGTCATCTAAAGTAGTCTCAAATGGACCAATGATCACTTGTATTGGGAAATAGAGTATCAAAATCTACTAAGACAATGTTAGTAAGGCTTAGATACCTATGGCGACTAGATGTGTCCATTATCTATTGAATTTGTTTCTATAGTTTTTTTTATTATATTCTATAACAAATAATTGCACCTACTTTTAAATATGTTTTATAAATAATTTTCTACCCTCAGTGTTATGCTTAGATTCAAAATTTGTCCTTCTTTGCCATGAAACCCTAGTTCCACTTTTGACACTTGCTTGAATTTATTTATATAAATTACAAGAGTGTGGGTACTTATTTGGTTTAATGTTTTTTTATGTTCACTATTTATGCATAGTCATATGAAATAGTATCAAATGGATCAATGATGACTTAGCTTTTGAAACAAAGTATCAACATCTACCAAGACAATGTCAATAAGGCTTAAACACATTTGGCGACCAAATGTGTCCATTATTTATTGAAATAATTTCTACAATTTTTGTCATTATATTCTATAATATATCATTGCACCTACTTTTCAAGTTGTTTAAGTAATTTACTATCCTTAATGTTATGCATAGATTTAAATTTTGTATTTTTTTGCCTTGAAACCCTAGCTCCACTTTTGACACTTGCTTAACCTATAAAAATGGGTTAGAAAGATGGGTTGAACAACCCCAAACACATCCCACTGATTGTTGATCATTTAATATGTTTTAATACTCTTGAGAGGGCTCAAATTGCATATGGTTCTCTCACCTATGTGTGCATGTGCTCAATAGTGATCTATTATAATGTAAAGAATAAATTTGGATTTAACACTTTACAAAATAAAAAATTGACCTTGAAATTAGTATTCAAAATTAGATTTTATACTATTCTTTTGAATGTTTTTTAGATTTTGATGATTTTGGATAGTGATTTAAGGATGTGTAAATGTATTCCTGAATGTGTAAGTGAATTTTTGAATTCCTTCTAGATAAATATGAAATTAGACTTGATTGTATATATAGATGACTCTTTGAGTAATTTCCCTTCATAAGTAACATGTGAAATGTGTGGGATAACCCAAGGGAGGGATTTTAATATAAAATATAAAGTTTGAGGAACCTAGGACACTGGTGATGAAGGTAAAAATTATTATTAATTGATAACATCAGTTTGTTCTCAGCACTAACCAAGAAGGAAAAAATAGTAATCTGACATATAACAGTAGTTTAAATAGGATAATAGAGAATTAAGGCATATACTAGTGTGGTATTTCATATTAATGATATAAATTTGGGTTGGCAAAGTCAATAAATAGGTGAATGGATAGGAGAGTGTGAACAAGATTCAAAATTGTATGCACAAGTCATGTATGTCAAAGAGGTCAAAACTAATATTGTAAAGTATCTAATACCAAATTTATGTGTCTATAATAATGCTAAAAATTCAAGTTCAAATATAAAAAATGGATTTGGAGGTGGAGCACCTTCACACTCTACTTGGACATTAAGACAATTCCTTTTGTAATATTAGCATAGTATCTCCTCACTCCCCCTAACATAAATATTTGGGGTGAGGATAAGTACGAAGGGAATGTAGTTGGGGTTTGTATAGGTCTTATATTTGTTCAAAATTTTCCATGCCTCCTCATCGGTAGGTTTTTAATAATAGGAACACATTAAGGTTTGTCATTCCCACATGATGGAGGCTATGGAATAACTAGTCAAGCATCACAAGGTAAATTTCCTTGCCTTAGTTTAGAAATTTATCCTCATCGGCACTAGGCCATGAAGTAATGGGAAGGAAAAAATGGCTGGAAGCCCATGCCAATTTTTTCTCACCCATTTGGTGGGGGTGATTGGGGAGATAACCCTAATAGCCTTTGCTTCCTCCTATGTCTACGTGTAATTTGATGACATCAATAACCTAATTTAGTATGGATATTATTTTTATAATTATTTGTGCATTTATTATTGGCTCATGGACACTTGGTTTTTTGCTATTGTTTATAATTTTTATTAGCATGGCTTTTGTCTTAGTTTTAAATTTGATTTGAAACTTTTTAGCTTTTACTTGGGGCATGATCTCTTTCCACCCACATTTTTTATCATATTAGAATTATGTTTTAAATTAATATGATATAATGACATGTTTTTGTTCAAAAAAATTAGGATCCTACTGGTGTATATATTAACATCAAATGGTCACAAGGAAAAAAAACTAGAATAAAGAAAGGGATTGCACTCTAACTAAAAGGGTCCATGTGAAAGGGGTTAAGAGTATACAAATGATCTAGTGAGGCCCCAAGAATGTATGGATGTTATAGATAAACCCCAAAAACATATTGATTATTTGGACATGGATCTTAAAACATGAGGAAATTAGAGAAGAGAGAACATAACAATTGGAGAAGGTTGATAGAAGGGTCAAGGACTATTGAAAATCAACAAAACACACCAATAATGCATAATTTAAATAAATAATTAACAAATACACATGTATGATGGAAATTTTGAGCAAATAGATTTGATTGTGAAATTTAATCAAAATACCAAAATATGTATCTACCATTAAAATCTAGAGCTATTAGATCAAAATGCAATATCATGAACATCATTCAAAACAATATTCTAATCTAAAGCTAAGTGTTCTAAATCAAGATTAAAAAAAAAAAGATTAAATATTATGGATGAAGATTGCTTATAATAGACTCATAATTCCAGCATGATTTTGGCTTGAAGACTTGATTCAAAAGATTATGTTGATATATTGAACATGGATTATTTTTTTATCTTCTTGTTAGTTTTGACCATGAAGGGGCGATGGTGTTTAAATAGAAGGAAGGAGGGAATATCAATGGCCAACATTCAAAGTTGGATGCAATAATATCAATGATGGAGGATTATTCAAGGAATTAAAAATTATTTGGATGATTCTCGAAGAGGGAAGGTTCTAGAGGTAGAAGCCTATATAATATCTTTGAAAGTATAATAATGATTAATGGTGGATGAGTCATGTGATTAGGGGGTTCTAGAGAATTTAGGGGGGTAAGCTTGTAGGAAATCCTAGTAGTAGGTAGGTAGGTGGGTCATGGGAATTTTAAATTCCCAAATAATGGATAAATGGGATTAGTTAGTGAATAACATATGATTAGAATAATTAATAGTTTGCTGGTGATAATATAAGGTTAGTGGATGAAGAATAATGAAGGGGGATGTTAGATAAATGACTAGAAGGGTTGATATTAGGATGAAATTAGAAGAGATAAATGAGATAAGCATAATTATTTTCAACTAATAGTAATATTAGTGATGATAAATGAATCAAACAAATTTATATTTATACATTTTCCCATTTTTGAAAGGGCATTATGATTGGATAAAGGGGAATGAGTAATGGTCTTTTAAAGACACACCATTTCATGGATGAATGTTAGTAAATGATGTTAGTGAACATGATTCCCCCTCGAGGGGACGTGAAAGGAAGAAAGAGATGGATAGACACTAAAAGAGAAGAAATGAGGGGTGGGATATAATGAATATATAAAGGGATTTGATGGGAGCTATGAGATAGATAATGAAGAAGATGAACTCTACCTGAGTAGTGATTACAAAGTGATGTTGCTCCTGGCAAGGACACATGCACAAGGAGGGGAAATGACTCTATCATGATTGTCAACACATCCCAAGGGGGAATCAACCATAATAATAGGATGATAATATAAAAGACCATAATATTTTGACATATCCCAAGATAGGATGCATACAAGGGAGAGTTATAGGCTAGGATACAATAAGGATTTGATGAGATGAATGATGATTGTAGCTTGAGGCTAAAGTCAAGAAATATTATGATGGAGATGAGAGATAATAATTGATATGATTTAGTGACCAAAAGATGAAAGGGATCAGAAATGGTTTTCAAGCTATCCTTGGGCACTAAAAAGTGGACAAGTGCTACCTACATAGTCTGAAAATACCTCAGGCTAATGTAGTTATGACTAGATGATAAATGATTAGATAGACTAGAGGATGGTGATGATGATGGATGTTAGTTTTTAGATAGAGGATTCAACTCAAATGTTTTAGATTAAGGTAAAAATAGGTTTTGAAGGGCCTCAAAACCCTTTACAAAAGATAAGATTTAAACCTTAAGCACACCCAGTTTACGAAATAACCTGGAACCTCCAAAAGCTAAACCAGATTAACTAGTAATCTGAAAACAACAGACAAAAGCTAGACAAACCATAACTAATAGTTATTATTTTTTTTACAAGACCGAAGTTTCATATCTAGAGGAGGGACCAGAGGCTTAGATTTTTTCCTTTTAACAATAGTCCAGCCATCCTCTACCTTAGCTGCCTCAGCAACCCATTCCTCAGAAGGCCAAGAATCATGAAGCCCAGGGGGCGACAAGACCTCAGCCAGAGCCTTAGGAGAACCAACCAACAACTGACTCCTAGGAGAATCCATCAAAACAGGTGGAGGAACCACCATCTCCTCAAAAATTGGTTCAGGAAGATTACATAATCCAGTCTCCACCAAACCTTCAACAGGAACAGTCTCCAACTGAGAATCCTGATCTGTCGAAGCAGATAAGATACTCTTTTCATTTTCATTCTCAGAATTAGTCAAAACTTCCTCATGTTGTTCTGCAATATAGTGATCATGATCAGCATCAGCCCACCAAGAAGGAGATCTTCTGGGTCTGGATTTCCTTGCAGTGCACTGGGCAACAACATGCCCCGTCAGGTGACACTTTCTACATCGAAAAGGTAGCCCTTCAAAATCTAACATTTGCGTCCAAGATCCCTTAGGGGAATCCAAACAAATCGCCTCAGGAAGGCCCTTAGAAACATCCACCTCAACCATAAGGCGAGCACAAGTTGATCTGAAATACCTCTTGGTTTCTGAGTCCACAAATAAAAATTCCCCTATAGCATTTCCAATGGTTTTAAACACTAAAACATGCCATAGATTCAACTCAAATGTTATAATAGGATAAATGATGGGATATGAGAAATCATATTTTGATGACTAGAAAGATGATAGAATGTGATGATAATGGATGAGACGAGTAGACTTAGATGATTGGATTGAAGATAAAGGACTAGGATAAACAATTTTTGATAAGTGATAAAATACAGGAGGAATGATGAGTGCATAATAAAACCATCATTACTAAGGCTCATTATAGTCTAATAAATTTGATATGAATATAACACTTGGTAGTATGCCCCATGATATACATATGATTGAGATGACATTGTGTATGCAATCAGAAATACATCATGTCTATAAATCAATCTTAGCTTGGAGAATATAGAGCATACCTACACTTTTGATTGGGGATACACTTATTAAGTGGGAGCATGACCAATATAGGGATCAAATAGACCTAATTAGAGGATCACTTGTCACAACACATCATGTGAGGAAGGGTTCCAAAACCTACAGTCTAACACAATCATAAAATAACCCTAATGAAGTCCTAAGGTTTAAAGCATTCACTTATTCTAATAACAAGAAAGTGAATCTAATCTAGTGCACACCAAAGCTTGTGTCACAGAGTGGGGGGTTAGAAATAAAATAAACATGTATAGTGAACTTAAATTAAAGTAAGTATGAGTAACACCCTAATACATAAAATATGAAAGATAGTATTATTCAAGTCAACCCTTATGCTACTTCTATCTACTATAAGAGAGGAGAGAAAAGTTAGAATATACTTACCTAAATATGAATCCATTGAGACTCAATCTCTCCCTTGGCTAAAGGGGCTTCACAAGAGGTTATTGTAGTTTGTAAGGATCACTAAAAAAGGCCAAAATATCCAAGACTTATCCAAAAGACTAGATTCTTCAAATAAGGAACCTAAGCTAAGTCTCCTCAAGTAGAATGGCAAATTCCTCCTTGGGAGAGCTTTTGGATAAAATTGATGAGGTGGAGGAGGGTTGTCACATGTTGGATAATGATTATTTTGGATAAGCATTGCACATTTATTATATATATAGGGTGTGGTGTGGCCTTTAGAGGTTGATGGTTTATTTATATGGTGTGGCTTTGAGGATCAAAGTCAAAGTGTAGGTGTTTTGAAAAGTGCAGGTGTTCATTATAGGGTGTGGTTTATCAGCTTGTGAGATACAACTTTGTACAGGTGTAGGTGAAAGTGAAACTTTTTGTGAAACACTTTCTACAAGAGATTTTTATATCTCTGTGAGAGTTCATTTTAATCTTGTTTTAGATTACTAATTTATTTGATAACTTTCATTGGTGGATGTATCCCACATTAGGTGAACCACGTTAGATATATGTTATTTATGTTTATTATCTTTTTCTCATTTATGATTTCATATTAATGGTGAATTAAGGAATGTTTCCATGATGCATTTTATTGCATAGCTTTAGATATGGTTTATGGTAATAGTAGATCTGGATTTAAGTGTTTTCTTCCTAACAACTAGTATCAGAGCCATTGGTTGTGTGTTTTTCTAAAGTGGTAAATCACAAGAAGGATATTATCTTGAGTGGGAGCTATGGGAGAAGAGATCAGATTCAGAGTTGATAATTTTGAGGGCAAGAATTTTGGTTTGTGGAAAATACAGATGGAAGATTACCTATATTAAAAGGAACTTCAACTCCCCTTGGAGGGTAAAGGAGGACAACCTATAAGTATGAGTGATGTAGATTAGTCATTACTTGATAGGAAGGCATTAGGAGCTATAATATTATGCCTTGCATCTTATATTGAATTTAACATTGTATATTAGATAACTATAAAAAATCTCATGGATAAACTTGGGAAGTTATATGATAAACCTTCAACTTGTAATAAAAATTTTCTTATGAAAAGATTGTTTAACATGAAAATGTTTGAGAATGGTTCAATTGCTAATCATCTTAATGATTTTAATATGGTTTTAAGTATGCTCAATTTAGTTAGAATTAAGTTCGAAGATGAATTTAGAGCTTTGCTAATCTTATGTTCTTTACCTGATGGTTGGGATAGTTTGGTTATGGCTATAAGTAATGCAGTCCCTACCAAGGGAAGCTTGAATTTTGAAGATGTTGTAGATGTGATCCTTAGAGATGAGATGTGAAGGAAAAACATTGGTGAATCATCTTTAGGTAATTCTTTATCCATTGATACTAGATGGAAGCAAAAGGACAAGAGTAAACACAACTATGGAAAGTCAAAAGGTAGAGTTTAGATTTAGATCCAAGATGATATGCTGGCATTATGAGAAGAGTGAACACTCAAGAATGATTTTTGGGCACTTCAAGATAAGAATGCCAATAAGGAGGAAATGAATGAGGTAAATGTGACATTAGGTAAATCATGTCAAGATGATTTAATTTTTTTTATGGATAGTTTTTATAAGTCTTAGGTATTAGATTCATTGGCTTCTTTTCATGCCACCCCACGTAGGCATTATTTTATTGACTATATTCAAGAGAATCTAGGAAATGTATATCTTGGTGATGATGAACCATGTGAGATAGTAGGGAAAGGTTGTGTTTAGGTTAATATGTAGAATGGGAACACATGGATCCTTAAGGATGTTAGACACATGCTTATGTTGAGATGGAATTTGGTTTTAGTGGAATAATTGGGTAGTGAGGGATGTTCAATATTGTTTACTATAGATTCTTGGAAAGTTACCAAAAGTGATCTTGTGATCTTGAGAGGTAAAAAATTTGGTACTTTATATTTGACTAGTAGTGTTGATTTTATTGATTTAGTTATTGTCGATGAAGATGCAACTATATGGCACTAAAGGATTGGTCATATGATCTATAAGGGCATGTAGATCTTAAAAGATAAGTTGCTTGGATTAAAAGACATAGATCTAGACTACTGTGAAAATTGTGTGTATAAGAAATAGAAACTAGTTAAGTTATTGAAGGTTAGACCCACAAAGAAAGAGCACAAGTTAGATCTGGTACACTCAGATGTATGAGGACCAATTCAGGTATCTTCTATTGGTGGATCCAATTATTATGTTACTTTTATAGATGATGAAAATAGAAATGTTTGGGTTTATTGCATTAAAAATAAATTTGATATATTTGACACTTTTAGGAAGTGGAAAGCCTTGGTTGAGAATGAAATAGGTCTCAAGTTGAAATGTATCAGATCAGATAATGGAGGTGAGTATTGTAGTAATGTTTTTTTTTTAAATTATTTTAACAATGGAATCCATAGGCAAAGGATGGTTCCAGGAACTCCATAACAAAATGGGGTATCTAAAAGGATGAACAAAATAATAATGGAATGTGTTAGGAGCATGAGGTTACATGTAGTGTTGCCTTTATAGTTTTGGGTAGAAGCAATTAACATGATAGTATTTTTGATTAATAGAGGACCTTTTGTGCCTTTGGATGGAGGAATTATAGAAAAAGATTGGTTTGGTAAAAATGTTGATTATTCTTTTTTTAGAGTCTTTAGATGTGAGGCTTTTACTCTCATTAAGAAAGAGGATAAGACCAAGATAGAGGATAAATAAGAGAAATGCACATTCATTGGTTATGGTGAGGATGAATTAGGTTTCCATTTATGGAGCATTAAAGATAGGAAAATATTTTGGTTTAGAGATATAGTCTTTAAATGAAAAGTCATGTATAAGGATCAGTTGCAGGAATAGGAGCAATAATAGAAAGAGTAAATAGTATTGGATGACATTACAGATGTCAAAGTATCCAAGGATTAGTTTAGGAACCTTATACACAAGGACCCCAAAATCCTATGGTAAGAAGATCTTCTAGGGTAAGAACAACACCTGAGCATTTTTATCCTTCTTTGAATTATTTATTACTCATTGACAATGGAGAGCCAAAGTGTTATGAGGAAGCAATGTAGGTAGATGCCAAGTTGAGAAGGGAAAAATCCATGGATGAAGATCACATATCTATCATGGAGAACTAAACATGGGATTTGGTTAGGCTACATAAGGGAAAGAGTACATTGATGAACAAGTGGATATTTAGAATGAAAGAAGAGGATGAAGGGAGAAAATGGTATAAGGCCAGGATGGTGGTCAGGGGTTTACACAAAAATTAGGTATTGATTTTGATGAGATTTTCTCTCCTTTTGTAAAAATGACTTCTATTAGGATTGTTCTTGGTTTAGTTGCTATTGAGGATTTTCACTTAAAATAGTTAGATGTGAAAAATGCTTTTCTTTATGGTGATTTGGATGAAGAGTTGTATATGAAGTAGCCATAGGGTTATGAGGTCAAAGGGAAGGAGAAATATGTGTGTAGACTAAAAAAGAGCTTGTATGGCCTGAAACAAGATCTATGGAAATGGTATAATAAATTTGATTATTTTATGTTAGAACAAGATATCAAAGGTGTCATTCTGACCATTGCATGTACATTAAACATTTTGATGATGGTTCCTTTATTATATTATGCTTGTATGTCGATGACATGTTAGTTGCAGGAAAGAACACATAAAAAATTCATATGCTCAAGAAATAGCTTAGTGACTCCTTTTCTATGAAGGATTTGGGTGTTACAAATAAAATCCTTGGTATGAGGATTACTCATGATAGGAAGGAGAGGAAGCTATTTTTATCCCAATCAGAGTATGTGAAGAAAGTCTTGGAAAGGTTTAGCATGTTGGATGCTAAATATGTTAGTAATCCTTTGGTAGGCCAATTTAGATTATCAAAGGAGCAATATCCCAAGATAGAAGCTAAAAATATTAAGATGTCCAAGGTACCTTACTCATCAATATTTGGAAGCTTGATGTATGCCATGGTTTGTACTAGGTTGGATATTGCCCAAGCAGTGGGAGTTGTGAGCAGGTATATGAGTGATCTAGGTTATGAGCATTAGCAGGTAGTGAAATGGATTCTTTGGTATTTGAGAGGAACCATTAATTTTTCATTATGTTATGGTGGATGAGATACCACTTTGCACAGTTATGTGGACTTGGATATGGTAGGGGATATTGATAGCATGAGAAGTATGATAAGATATATATTTACTATTGAAGATACAATGATTAGTTAGATTTTTAGGATTTAGAAGGTTGTGGCTTTGTTAACCATAGAGACAGAGTATGTTGTTACGACAGAGGCTTGAAAAGAGATGATTTGGTTATAGGAGTTATTTTAAGAGTTGGGGCATGAGTAAGAAGTTGGGAGACTACACAATGATAGTTATAATGTTATTAATTTGGCAAAGAACTCCACTTTCCACTCAAGGATGAAACATATTCAGTTACATTCTCACTTCATTAGGATAGCTTTGGAGGAGAACTTGGTGAATAAGGAGAATATTTATACTAGCCAAAATCCTATGGATATGATGACCAAGGTGGTCACATTAGATAAGTTGAGACTATGTTTACATTTGGTTGGCCTTAGTGGTCATGGAGCAGTGATAGATTCTATTTAGGAGAAATGGTCTCCAAGTGGGAGATTGTTGAGTGTGGATCCCTTTAGGGCTATCACATGACCATATGAATAAATTTTTGGGGCCTAAAGTGATCTAAGGATGTGGGGGCATAATTTTCATGTTCTTCACATGTGAGTGGAATATTCCTTGTATTTTTAATTTCTATGTATTCCATATTTCATGGAGTTAGTTTTTAGATGCCTTTTCCAATGTTGACTTCCTTGTTTTGAGGAAGCTAGTTGTTTTTTGGAAAAGGGAACTCCTTCCTTATTGAGTGGAGTTAGTCGTGATCACATGCTTTTGGGAAAATGTGCCCTTAGAAGGTGGAGAGATGGAAATGGTGAATTCCTCCTTGGGAGAGATTTTGGATAAGCTTGATGAGGTGGAGGAGGGTTGTCACATGTTGGATAATGCTTATTTTGGATAAGCATTGCACATTTTCTCCTCCTTTTATGTGCCATTAGAGGTTGAAAATTTATTTTCAGAGTGTGGTTTTGAGGATTAGAGTCAAAGTGTAGGTGTTTCATAAAGTGTAGGTGCTCATTATAGGGTGTGTTTTAGAAACTTATGAGACACAACTTTGTGCAAGTGCAAGTGAAAGTGTAGCTTTTTGTGTAGTACCTTCTATAGGAGATTTTTTTATCTCTATGAGAGTTTATTATAATCTTGTTTTAGATTATTGATTTATTTGATAAATTTTATTGGTGGATGTAGCTCACATTGGGAGAACCATGTTAGATCTATGTTATCTATGTTTATTATCTTTCTCTCATTTATGATTTCATATTAATGGTGAATTAAGGAATGTTTCCATGATGTAGTTTATTGTATAGCTTTAGATATAGTTTATGGTAATAATAGATCTATATTTAAGTGTTTTATTCCTAACAATTAGAAATAAAATAAACATGTATAAGGAACTTCAATTAAAGTAAGTATGAGTAACACCCTAATACATAAAATATGAAAGATAGTATTATTCAAGCCAACACTTATGCTACATCTATCTACTATAAGAAAGGATAACAAAGTTAGAATATACTTACCTAAATGTGAGTCCATAGAGACTCAATCTCTCCCTTGGTTGAAGGGGCTTTACAAGAAGTTGTTTTAGTTTGTAAGGATCACTAAGAAAGGCCAAAGAATCCAAGACTTATCCACAAGATTAGATTCTCCAAATAAGGAACCTAAACTAAGTCTCCTCAACTAAAATGGTGAAAGAGTAGATTGTGAAGAAGTGTGAGAAAATAATAACTCTTGATTGCACATATGAATAATGACTAAAATGATCTTATATATATATATATATATATATATATATATATATATATATATATATATATATATATATATAGGCAGATCTTTCCTTAAATCCTTCTAAGAATATCAACTGTACAGGGTCGACCCAGTCAACCCAATGTGTTTTTGGGAATAATTTATAGGTCTAAGCTAGATCAATCAAAAGGCTAACAAGATAAGAAAGTAAAGAATACCCCTAAACTGTATTGGGTTGACCTAGTTGACCTAGTACAACTGAATGAGCAAAATGAGTTTAAGACAAGAAAAGGAGGAATGGAAAAAGGAAAAGATTGGAGGAATACTCAAGGGAGGAGAAGTAGTTTAGGGAATGGTTTTTGGATTTGGTTGGATTGGTAATAATGTGGAAGTAAGGGAAAATAATATTGTGAAGCACCAAAGGTCTACCCACCCCTTTCGTGGTGCACCCCTTAGGACATGCACTCAGAGAGATTGAGTCTTGATGTGTTCCTAAAAGATGTAAAGCATTAGTATATGATAAAGGTTAAAAATATTATGTGTATACATATGCCCCACTCAAAGCTCATCATGTGTCACTGATATGTAACAAGATATGGTGCTTTGAGAAAGAACATAATGACACACAATGTTGATGCTAAAAAAATTTGTAATATTTTAAAGCAAAAAGTAACTAAACTAATCTAAAAATTAAGTAGCTAAAAAAGTAAATGTAATGCGTATCTTGACTTACCTTTATTGAAGGATAGTTGTTTTTTGTGTTGTTAGTTTTGATTATGTAAGGCATAGAGACTGCTTTTGATAAACCCAAGAATGCAAAACTAAAGAGAAAAAACAAACAAATGCAAAAAAAAACCAAGATAGTTGGTACTATGAGGATAGGACATATTTAGGAAATTTGGAAAGATGGGGTGACAAGTGCTATGTTAGACCAAATGACTAAGTCAAAAATAAGAGTAAATTAGGTAACTAGAAATCCAAGGCTACTAAAAATCAAAAAACTCAAACAAGCTATCCTTAAGTAAGAAAGGAAAACTCGCCAAATCAAACCAAGGATACATGTCAAATAGGATGGTAAAATAAAAATAAATAAATAGGTAAAAGACTAAACAAAATGGTAAAACAACATTGATGAGTGAGCAGTAACAATCCACATCTCAATCAACAATGGAAAAAATGCGTAAAAAGGGAAAAATACATCATCGAGTGAGAATTAACAAGCCAACCACACTCAATAATGGAAAAATGGTATGAACTCAGATGTCCATAATAATAGGAAAACAAAATCATGATAAATGGTAAAAGGAAAGTAAAGTAAGTCTAGGAAATATAAAATCATGGTGTAAATAAATAATAAATCCATAGTTGCTCAAACATGTTGTTTCATTCTAAGGATAGATAAAACTGAAATAAAGTAGTGCTAGTATGTTTTTAAGAGATGAAGAAGAAGGAATTAAAAAATAAGGGAAAATAGATTTGGAATCACAATTAATCTATCAAGGGGGGAAAATGAAATGGGTAAAAGGGAGAATGAAGAAAAAACCAAGGTAGAGAAACTCTTTATCAAAGTCAAGACACTCAAATTAGGTTTGTCAAAACAAGAAGACTTTCAACTTTAAGGACTATGAAGAACTTATCTTAGCGACACAAGTCTTAGGTAAAAAAATGGAGTATATAGATGATCCCATGCAAGTCATATGCATGAAAACTAAAATAGACCTACCTCCCCATGACGTGTTCCTTGTTCTTCAAGACCCCTTACAAAGCCATCAGTATACTATGAAGATGGGGTACTTGCATGAGAAAGTAGATAGTACCATAGATTTTTTTTGAAATCCCTTATTCCAATTTATTGGCCTATCATACTCCAAAGGACCTCATCTCTATGTGAGGCCAACTATAGAGTTTGAGCTTTGATTGGAGATAAGAGATGTGCTTTATTTCATGTATTTTGGTGTGATGTTGAATTTTGATAATTGTATATTGCCTTTTAGATATCATTGCCTTTTATTTCAAATGATTTGGATTTTAACTTTCTTGATGGATTTTCCTAAGCTTCGTCCTCCATACATATTTGGAAAACCAAATATGGGTGCTAAAAGATTCCTTTCATTTGAATACTTGGGACAAGGTTTATAAGAGAAAGAACTACAAATAACATGGGGTCTAAGTGTCTTGTAAATCAAGGTAAAATAAAAGTGCTATATTGACTTTGACCTTATTCTATCCAACGTGGAGATGAAAAAGAAGGGGAAATCAAGAGGAGTGACACATGAAACAATCTGAATTGCTTCAAATATAAAAAAATGTGACAAAGGGAAAAGAGGGATACAATGATAGTAAAGTGTGATTTTGTATCATAAGAAAGAGGGAAATGGAAGAAAACATGCTAACATAGATTGTTGTGCATATTTCATCTAACAAAAGAAGCAAAAGCTAAAGTTGAGAATAAGGATCAAGAACATGAAAAGATGGTAAATTTATGAGGAGGGATGGGTTATATCCATGGTCTTACAAAGTAACTCATTAAAGAGAGACCCACAAGGGTACCGACAAGTAAGAGATAAGTAAAGTGAGGTAAGCAAAGAAATTGTAGTATTTTGTGAGGGATGTTGGGTCATATCCATAGTCTTACAAAGCAACTCATAAAAGAAAAACCTAAAGGATGCCAAAACAACATTGGCAAAAAGTAATAATGAAAGAGAAAAATAGATAAAAGATGGTGGTTTTGTCAGGGATGTTGGGTCCTATCTGTAGTCTTATAAAACAACTCACAAAATAAAAACCCACGGGGTGTGAAAAACAAGAGAATATACAAGAAGATAAAGAAGATTATGGTACATCAAGAAAACAAAAGACCAAAAGGGAAGACTAAAGGTTTTTGAAAAAGATGGAAATACTATAGAAAGAGAGACCTATGCTTAAGTAACCTAAAAAAACTATTAGATAGATATAGATAGAAAACATGATAAGAAGTAAATGTTTAGGCAAAGTAATTTTTAAGGAATTGAGCATTGGTGGGCTCTTTGAAAACATGGCCTTCATTGATTTGAAGACGGTAAGTACTTGGACCAAGAATGTCTTTAATTAAATAGGGCCCCACAATTTTTGGGTGTACTTACGTTATTTGTCATGGGTGTAATCTAATTTAAGGACAAGATCACCAACATTAAAAGTGTGAAATTTAACATGTTTGTTATGTTGTCGGGTGATGCAAGCCTTGTATTATCAGTTATGTTGCAAGGTAAAAATATGATGTTCATCAAGAAGACCTAGGTCATAAAGTCAAGGTTCACACAATTCTTCATCATGAATAATGCCATGAAGAGATATACAAAGAGAGGGAAGCTCAACTTCTAAAGGAAGAAATGACTTGGAACCATAGAAGAGAGAAAATGGAGTTGCCCCAGTGGTAGTATGTATGCTAGTTCAATAGGCCCAAAATGTAGGGTAAAGATGGATATGTCAATCCATGCAGGTTTCATGAATTATATTTTGAATGATTTTGTTGAGAATGTTTTTGGTGGCCTCAACTTGACCATTGCATTATGGATGATAAGGAAAAGAAAACTTGTGATTGATTTTGAATCGATTACAAAGTTGTTTAACATGTTTATTTTTGAAATTACCACCATTGTCTAAAATGATGGTATGGGGAATGCCAAAGCAAAAAATAATTTGGTTAAGAATAAATTTGTAAATGGTAGGACCATTGATGTTTATGAGGGGCATGGATTCTAACCACTTCGTAAAATATTTAGTATAAGTGATGATAAAGACGTCCATCTTAGGAGTGAGGAAGTTTACCAATGAGATTGAATCCCCATGTAGAAAATGGCCAAAGAGATTTAATAATTTAAAGTTTGGTAGGAGGTGAATGGATAAGATTATCATGGAACTGACAAAAATTACACTTTTTAGTATATTCAATTGCATCTGTTTCAAGAGTAGGCCAAAAGTAACCCATACATAGGCATTTGTGGGTTGTAGCATGTTCACTATAGTTACCACCACAAATTCCCCCATGTGCTTATATAAGAAGAGGAGGGACCTCATTTTGCATAACACAACAGAGCAAGGTACCTTTAACATTGTGATAGTAAAAGATGTTGTGTCAAAATACATACTTGAAAGCTTGTTTGTGAATACGTGTCTTTTCACAAGAGTCTAAATTAGGAGGATAAGTTTGGTGGTCTAAGAATTAAATGTTGTCTTTATACCAAGGGATTTGTCTAATGGTAACAACCTCAATATGAAAAATAAGTGAATTTGGTATTTGAGTTGAAGATGGATATTTTCTTATTTATATAAGAAAAGAAGGATAAAAAAGAAATTGATGTGGATACAATAGAGAAGCTAAAGAGGTGAGTGAATCAATAATGGAATTTAGATATTTAGGAATAGGCTCAATGGTAAAAGAGATAAAATCCTTAGAAAAAGTGGTTTTAGTTTGATGATATGTGATAAGGTTTTTACTTTTACATTGATAATCACTACTAACTTGACAAGAAATAAGCTGATTATCACCTAAAGCATGAAGGTATTGAATGTCTAAGTCAAGATCAACTCTCATGCATAAGATAAGATCTTCGTACTTAGCCATATTGTTGGTGACATCAAAGGTGAAGCAAAAATCTAAAGGAATGATTTTATCAAAAGGAATTGTGAGAATGAAACCTACCCCAACTCTTTGAAGGCATTTAGCACCATCAAAGTGAAGGGTCCAAGTATCCTCATGCAATTCAACATTGATTTCAGGGAGCTCCTCGATAACTACCTTTGGTTTAGTAGTACTGGATGGAGTAGAAGACTCATGAAGTTGATTGGCTTTAAGATCGATAACAAATCTATGAAAATAATCTTTAAGAGAGATAGCTTGATTAAGACCTTCAATGTAAAGGATATTATCATCTAGAAGGTCATATTAAAGGGAAGAAGTGGCTGAAATGGGAGCTATAGTAAGTTGGTCAGCTATGACTTGCCCTTTAACAAATTTTTAAGTGACGATGTAAAGATCAAATTACATAAGGAGGACCATCCATTTGCCAATTCTATCTCCAAGAAGAAAGGATTTAGAGAAGAAATGATGAAGGGTGTCAGAATGAATAATGACATAAGTAGCTTAGTAAAGGATGTAGTGATAAATCTTTTTAGCCTTAAAATAGATAGTGAGGTATTCATGCTCAATTTTAATATAATGTGTTTCATCATTAATGAAGCCTCGACTAATGTTGTATACAACATAATCTCTTCCCATATCATCTTATTGGGAAAGCATTGCCCCAAATGAAATAAGTGTGGAAGAAGTATATAGAATCAAAGGTTTATCATTAGAAGGAGGATGAAGTGTAGGTGGATGAAGCAAAGACTCTTTTATGTTATAAAAGGCTTTTTGACATGGATCCATCTATTCTAAAATAATACTTTTATTGAGAAGGGAGTTGATAGAGTAAATTTGATATGCCATTTTAGGGATGAAGCATCTAATTTCCCCAAGCTTGCCTAAATAAGTATGAATGTTAGGAATAGAACTAGGAATGGGCATGTTGATGATATCACTAATTTTGGTGGGGTCAATGTCAATGTCATGGAGAGAGACTAAAATCCCTAACAATTTTCTAGATGTAAATCCAAATACACATTATAAAGATTAAGTCTAACTTTATATTTAAGGAGATGATCAAAGATGATAACAAGATCAAAAAGATGATTCTTATGATGTTTGGATTTAACAATAAGATCATCCACATAGGTTTCAATAAGTTTGTAAATGAGATCATTAAAAAAGTGAGTCATTGTGCATTGATAATTGGCTCTAAATTTTTTGAGACTGAAGGACATTTTGACATAGCAATAGGTGCCCCATTCCATGGTGAAAGTAGTCTTTATGTTGGTTTTCAAGAGTGATATGAATCTGATTATATCTCGAGAAACCATCCATAAGAGATAAAATTTTGTAACCAATTGTAAAATCAATGATGGAATCTATTGAAGGTAAAGGGAAGTTGTCCTTAGGACAAACAAGATTAAGGTTGTGGAAATCAATACAAATGCGAATAACCATAATGATTTTCTTCTGAATGGGAACTTTTTTGGAAACCAATTCATAATAATCCATTGGTTTAATAAATTTAGAATCGATTAATTTTATGATTTCCTTATGACATACATTTAAAACTTCAGGATAAAAATTTCTTTGCTTTTGATGCACAGGCTTAACATCAAGATAAGTACTGATATTATGCACCACAATACTAGGGTCAATATCAGGTATGTCTTCATAAGACCAAGTGAAATATTCATGCTATTTGTCAAAGAATAAGCTAAAATTATCATGTTCAATAGGTGAAAGATCTTGAGAGACTATAATTAGTTGAGGACAATATGGGATACCATATTCGATGTGAGTGGTTTCTTTAATAAGCATGGTATTGCCATCTTGAAAGTGGTATGGTACATTAGGTAAGGCTGAAACTAGATTTATTTTAGGATCAGTGCTAGCAATGAAGTTGTTGAAGCAAGGAGTTTTAGTTTTGAAATATCCAAATTTATGATGTTGCCAAGGAAGTTGAGGTTCCCAGGCATAAAGTAACTCAATAATATCTTCATCACTAGGTAAGGTAGGAAGAGGACAATAATATTTGACATCTACTTCAAGATTAATAATTTGATTATCATGGTTATCATACTCAGAATGAATCTAATGGACATTGGTTGCCTTGGCATCTAGTATAATTTCAAGAAAAAAAGAAGTAGATGAAATAGAAGAGATTGGTATATCAGTGGATTCAATTATGGGAGAAGGATTAGATGCCATGATTGGATTTATAGGTGGTAAAGGAGATATAGAGATTTTTTGGAGGTTCAAAAGGCATAATTTTCTCTACCACCCAAAGAGTATCAATAAAAGGAGTATTGATGATAGGCACATGACCCTCAATATCTATGGTATGATCCATAGAAATAATATGCACATCCTGATTAAAAGCATGGATTTGGGCTAAAGTTTTCTAGTAATGCTAGACATCCAAGTCTCTAGATTGAGCTTGGGCCTTGATATAATTATCATCATCTATTGGAGAAATTATACAAGCTTGAGAATCATGGGGAGTTTCAAAATGTGAAATCCCAATATTACTGAATGTATGAAGAGACATGATGAGAGGATCTTGAAATAATTTAGCCACTCCAAAACCATTTCAAGGGAAGCCATCTTATTGTAAATAAGGCTCTTGATCATTACATGGAGGGGGAAGTTTGTAATCTCATCAATAGTAGGAATAATATGGTCTCTTGGTAATAGAGAAGGAGGAAGTCATTATAAAATATATGGAGGTAACATGGTAGTATTGTAATTGTGTTGCAATTCATTGGGCTCATCATCATCAAAATGTATAAGAGTAACTTGTAAATCAGGACTCATGTTAATGAACTTGGGAAAAGAGCATTGTTAATTTTAGGATTTATAGGAATAAGATATTGAGGTTTAGGATTAAGTAGCTAGATATTCCATGGATTAGGATTGACTTGATACTTGTACCATTTTCCATTATGTAAGAATTTAATACATTGACTACCAGAAGAATCAATGGCTCTCATTTTATGAGTCCATTGACAACCAAGAAGGATATTATAAGATAAAAGGAGATCAAGGAACATAATCTTGGTTAAAATAGTCTTAGGACCTATGGTTAATGCAAGCCAAATACAACCAAGTAGCTTTTGATTTGTCTTATCAAAACCACAAAAAGTAAGATGATTTTACTTGAGATGATCCTTATTATAACCAAGTTATTGTATAAGCCACAAGGATGTCACATTAATACTAGAGCCTTCATCAACTAAGATTTTTTAGATAAGAGTGGTATTAATGGCTATTATAATAAAGAGTGGTGGATCATCGACATGAAAAATAATTTCATCATTGATCATGTCTTCCTCAAGGAATTCAATAGAAGGCTTGGAAGAAGGACACAAGGTTTCAATGGTATTGATATTAGTAGGTTGAGAATCAATAGAAGATGGTTATTTATCAATTGAGGATGGATCTTAAATTTTTTGAAGTTGTTGCATAAGGAATTTATGAAGATAGGATAAAGTGAAAACCAACTCCATAAGTGAAATATTTCAAGGCATAGAGTTGAATTCTTCAAGAAAATTCCAATGAGATTTAGAAGAACCAACATGAGTTTTAGAAGGTAGGGTATTCTTGGAAGGTATATGTGGTTGGAGGATCAAAATGAGGATTTTTTTTCTCAAGTGCTTCCAAATAAATATTATAGGTGGTAGTATCTTTAAGAAGTTATTCTTATAAAGATGGTTTTTTAGGTTTGGTAATGGGATCTTTGTGAGCCTATTTATGATGATAATTGACCTTGGGAGTGTTGACATATTGAGAGTTATTACAATGTTGGTTATAATCAACATCAATGGCACAAACATCCTTGATATTTTCTTGATTATTAGAAGAATATTTTTGGTTATTAGAGGTAGAAGTTTTGAAAGTTTGTCTTTTTTGGGAAGTAACAATGTATTCTTGATGATGAAGATTGATCATAGCTTCATGATTGAATGAATCACCAAGCATATAGGAGACAAAAAAAATATTGAGACCTCTACAAAATTCATGAGAATTCCTAATGTCAGCATGGAATAGATAAAATATGTTAGGTTCATACCACTTAGGAGGAACATTGGGATAGATGAAAGGTTTCGAGGGTGGTAAAAATTATTTCATTTGTTAAACTAAAAGAGGGGTATAAGAAGGTGAAGGAATATCAGTTTTGAAAACTTCTTATTTGGTTTGTGGAGAATTTATAGTGATATAATCAAATGGTTGGAAAGATAATTTAATTATTTTAGGATTAGGTTTGAATTTCTTCATAAGAAATTCTTGAATCTTAGCTTGATCAAGAGATTCATTAAGTGTTTGAGGAGCAAATGTTAAAACCTTATATTGGAGAGTAGGATTTAAATTCATGATAAAAAGTTTGAATAGATTATCAAAATTCATGTTATGATAAAATTTATGAGCTAAATATTATCATATTTTGATAAAGTCATGATTTGATTTAGTGGGAGATTTCTTATCATTGATGAAGTGGCTAAGATAATTTTTAGGAAGATCATTGTGTTGAAACTCTTTAACCAAATGATAAATCGATTATTAAAGTTTCCAAATATAATGTTGGGGTAGTTGATTATACCATTATAATACATTACTAGTAAAAGTTTTGACTAAGAGTTTAGTAGTGGTGAAGGTACTAGTTTGGATCCACTCTTTGTAAAGTTTGCCAAAGGCTTTAAGAAATGAGGCAGGGTCCTTAGTCCCATCATATTTGATAATTAGAGATATGTTACCAATATCAATGGAAATAATGAAGGGAGATAAAGGCCTATTTTGAATAGTTTAAAGTATCTTGTTATTTATTATGGGTTGAGGAATAACATTACCTGAGGCATCCCTAAGAGGTGGAGGAATATAATTAAGATTAACTTAAGGATAAATAGTTGGAGGTTGATTAGCCACATTAATTAAGTGTTGTTGAATTTGAATCATTTGGTTAGTATTAGAATTTTTCATAATGTTCATTTATTGAATAAATTGGGATAAAATTTGGGTTGTATCAAGAGGTGGGATGGTGTTTATAGGAGAACTCCTCATATTGGTATTAGGGGGAGGATTGCTAAAAGAAGGATTACTAGTGGGATTGTTAAGTAAAATTTTTGAGAAGTTTCTTAGTGAGTATAGAAAGGATCAGATCCATCAACTTCATATTGAGGTGTTATTTACACCATGTTACAGTTCATGGATGAAGGAGGAGAAGAGGTGCCCAAAGAGTGATGGTGCTCTTGGGAGCAAAAGAGAGGAAGAAATGAACATCTCATATAGTATTTAAATGGATTCAAGCTATCCAAGAAGATTCTGATAGGATATTTCATTCTGATTGAAGAGAGATGAACAGAATGCAAAATTAGAAAGATAAGGAATAAGATTGATAAACAAAGAAAGCACAAAATAGCAAAGGGTCGACTAGGTCGACCAAGTATAAAAAACATGACCTATAAACTATACAGGGTCAACTGGGTCAATCTAGTATAATGAACAGAGGCAGAAAAAAGATGGAAAAGGAAGCTGTAGACTGTATAGGGTCAATTTGGTTGATCCAGTACAGTGAATAGGGGCTAAAAAATATACAAGGTTAGATAGGTTGATCCAATATAGTAGATAGGGAGAAAGAGAAAGATGATAGAAAGTATAAATTTAAATAATACAATATTTATAGCTAATCTAGAAAAGTATGAGCTAAAAATAAACAAACAATCAATTAAATTAATGTTGGCTAATCTAATTGAGGCACACAAAACAAAACCTTATACTAATGCTAGCTAATGCAAGTTTTTGTACACACAATTAAACAAAGAGCAAGAAAATAACTTGAAAAGTAAATCTAACTAATCTTTCAACCTAATTGTTAATTAGATTATTAATATATGGTTTTTAATGTGATTGAAAGTTGGCTATAAACAAGGTACTAAATAACAATCTAAGGATGGTTTCAAGTAGTTTGGGTTGAAAGGTACTATAGTGGAAATGATACAGGCTTGGCATTGGGGCCTACCCCCTCACTTCACACACTACAATGATAAGGGTGTCAGGTGCTTATCCATAATATACCATTAACCATGATTTATACTTGACTAGAGCATCAAACCAACTTACCCCTTTGCGATGAAATATAAGTAGGTTGGCCTAGGGTAGACAAAATGTTAAAGAGCTTGTTTATGGTTTTTTTGTGATTTGGTCATGTGTGCATAAAATATAAATAGTGAAACTAATTGATTAATTAAAAATACCCTAATTAGACTATGTGAACTATTCTAAGCATGCAAGTAATAGGAAAAGAAAGTGTGTGAACTAATTACTAATAAATATGAGGTTAATTCCAATTTGAAACAAGGTATAGTGTTGACACTATATGCATAAAATATAGAATAGGGTAAAACTTGTATTATGGAAGCAAAGGATAAAAATGAACTAGTTTTGTAGTGTCGATCCAATTATTTTAGATAGCACACAGAACATAAAACTAGGTTGGTAGTGTCGATCCAGTTGACTTTGCAAGGGCAGTTTTAAAGACTAATTTTTTTGAAATGAAAGACAAAAAGAAAGAAATAGAGATGTAGAAAGGAAACTTAGTGAATCATAAATGCAATGAAGGAAGATTTCTAATGAAAAACATTGAAGTATGCTTGAAAAACCTACAAACTAGGTTGAATAAATTGATCAAGCTGTATAAGAACCTATTGAAAAAGTGTTGAAACTATAAGGGGTTGACTAGGTCAACCTAGTAGGCTTAATTGGGTGTTTAAAAGGCTTAGAAACCTATACTAGGTCGACTGGGTCAATCCAGTTACATGCTCTTAGAAACCTACACATAAAGAAAAATAGTTGGGTTAACAAAATCCATCCAATATGTCAAAATATATGATAAAAATGATGATCAAAAGAATGAATAAAAAAATGAAAAAGTGAAATAAATCCTACAAGGGTTAGTTTCATGTTGGATTCACTAGAATGTATGTCAACGAAAATTCATCATGTTTATAAATCAATCTTGGATCAGAGAAGATAGAACATACCTACACTTCTGATTGGGGATACACTTTTTAAGCAAGATCATGACCAATATGGGGATCTACTAGACATGATTAAGGGATCACTTTTCACAATGTATGATGCTATGAAGGGTTCTAAATCCTACAATTTAACACAATTGCACAACAACCCTAATGGATTCCTAAGGCTTAAAGCATTCACTTATTCTAATAAAAATAAAGTAAATCTAATCTAGTGCACACCAAATCTTATGGCACAAAGTGGGGGGTTAGAAATAAAACAAAAATGTATAGGTAAATTCAATTAAAGTAAGTATGAGTAACACCTTAATACATAAAATATGAAAGACAATATTAATGAAGCCAATACTTATGCTACTTCTATCTACTAAAAGAAAGGAGAAAAAAGTTAGAATATACTTACTTGAATGTGAATCCATTAAGACTCAATCTCTCCCTTGGCTAAAGGGGCTTAAAAAGAGGTTGTTTTGCTTTGTTAGGATCACTAAGAAAGGCCAAAGAATCTAAGACTTATCCACAAGACTATATTCGCCAAATAGGAAACCTAAGCTAAGTCTCCTCAAGTAGAATGGTGGAAGAGTAAATTGTGAAGAAGTGCAAGAAAATAATAACTCTTGATTGCACATAGGAATAATGACCAAAATGATCTTGTATATATAGGCAGATCTTTCCCTAAATATTTCTAGGAATGTTGGTTGTATAGGGTCAACCCATTTGACCCAGTGTGTTTTTTAGGACAATTTACTAGGTTTAAGCTAGGTCAGCCAAAAGGCTAACAAGATAAGAAAGTAAATAATACCCCTAAACTATACTAGGTTAACCCAGTCAACCTAGTAAAGTTGATTGACCAAAAGGCATTTAAGACAAGAAAAGGAGGAATGGAAAGAGGAAAAGATTAGAGTAATACTCAAGGGAGGAGAAGTAGCTTAGGGAATGGTTTTGGGATCTAGTTGGATTGGTAATAATGTGGAAATAAGGGACAAAAATCATGAAAAGCACTAAGGTCTTCCCACCACTTTCTTAGTGCACCCCTTAGGGCATGCACTCATAGAGATTGAGTCTTGATGGGTTCCTATAAGATGTAAGGCATTAGTATGTAATACAAGTTAAAAATACTATGTGTATACACATTATATCAAAGTACATAAAAGGGGAAAATATTGAACTCTACATCATCGAGGGAAACTAAAAACATCATTGTAACTTTTGGTGTCATAATATAATCCTCATTCATTGCCCATTAGACAAAAAATACATGGAACAAGACTAAAAATAAACATAAAATAGTCATATGTACATGATAAAAGACATGTAAACAAGTCAAACAACATAGAGCAGATAAGTAACACACACATGTATCTACATGTAGAGATGTCTTGTCTATTATCCTAATGAGAGTCGACAAGATGATTGACTAGGTGATGAGTTAGACTAAGAAGATTGTTATGTGAATGTGGATTAAGGATATGGATTTAGATAGAAGAAAAAACTTAGAATAGACTAGTGACTATGAATTAATCAATCAAATTATCTCATGAACTAAATCATATCATCTTATTTGAGTTGATCATCTTGATCTTGAGTTAGTTTTAATCCAATTAATCCTTATTCAAAATTAGTCTTTCGAGCTAGTCTATCCCTAGTTGAGTCTTAGAGCTTATCATAGCTCACTTAGTCAAATCCAATCAACATCATCAAGGCCTATCTCACATCCTAATTTGGTCTACTTAATTTTTTATTACCTCATCAAACATCACATCAAATCAAATATCCAATCAAACTTGAGATTGGACTACAACAAAAGTTATATGAATTTGTTCCACATATCCCATCTTCATCCCTTGATCTGTCCACTCAATCTCTCACACCTATCGATTAGGACCAGTGAACCACATCATCTATATTTTATCCCATCTTTCTCAATGACATCCAAAATAGATTTGGTCAATACCCTAATTGAATAATGCTGCATGGCCAATAGGGATGTACTTATTTCTTGCCTCCTTGAAATGAGAAATCCATGTCCTATAGACTTTTACCTCATCCATCCAACATTACCTCTAGTCCACATCCATACTTCTCAATCAGATCCTAGTCTTCATACTACCTTATCCCATTCAAATCCTCCATCCATCAATCATAGTCACTCATCTATCCCTTCTTACACTAACAAAGGTAATCCAATCTTGGCCACCTCATGTACTAATACACCCAACCAATCACATCAACAACCCATGCTTCCATATCATAGTAAAGAAGTGAAGAGATCCCCTATAATCATCCTCCCATATCCCTATAATCCCTCTTATACTATCTTTTTTCCAATGACATGATGGTCTATCTACCCATATTACATCTTAATCTTTCCAAGCCTGAGCCATCTTGGTATAAAGCTAACCACTATTATATATATATATATATATATATATATATATATATATATATATATATATATATATATATATATATATATATATATATATATATATATATATATATATATCACTAATCTTGGGGGCATGCCATTAATCAATGTTGTAATTTTCAAAAATATGTTCAAGACCTCATCAACCATGGTGACATTAAAATTGATAATGAATCAAATAAGTCTACATCCCTGTGTGTATAAGAAGAGGAATGCAAAGATTCCATTCCTGATCATCATCAATCCCTTCCCTTTCCAAGCCAAGGTCAAGGCATCACATCCATCTTCCATGTTCCTCCCATATTTAATAAAAAATCCATAAAAAATGAGTCTATTCCCCATGAACATAATCCCCCCTTTCTCATGAGTCTTTCCTCCATGTGCCTATATTTGGTGAATCTATTATTACTCTATCATCTTCCCCTCATCCATCATATCAAAAAACCTACATTGAGAGGTCACTTGTAGACAATACATCTTTTAATAAAATTATCATGTCATGTACCTTAGAGTAAAAATTAGAGTTAACACAAGTTTTATTTACATTAGGATCATGTTTAACACCAATATCTAAATTAGATTGCTCATCAGAAATATCATCCCTCATAGATATTGCATCAAAATATGACTATGTTTGACCTTTTGAAGATACCTCTAATTTAGATGAATATCAATCACCAAGAATATATTTTGATCCCAATTAGGATGATGAATTCATATCAGATTTCTTAAGAGTTTTATCTATCGAATATTATTAGAGTGAATCTGATCCTACTTTGGACACATGTCTTACAACTAGTCTAAGTGATCCTTTTGATGATCTTGAAAATATTTTCTCTAATGTCAAAACTAGGTCTCCTAAGAACCCCTATGAGGACCATGTTGCCACTTCATCACTCATATATCTTACCCTACCATCTTCCCCACAATCATCCATCATAGATCCTTTTCTTCCAGTCAATGATCATTTAATCACCTCCCTCTATAAGGACAAACAAGAACATACATCATTGGACCCTCCCCAGATAAACATATAAGTTTCACAAGTACAAAGGTCCAAGATCATATTAAAAAAGTCATATATAATTATCAAAGCATCTTTGATTCATCAAGTCAAAATCAATAAAATCCAAATCATCGACCTAATCAAAAAGTGCCTTCCCTTAGTGAAACACCTTTTAAGGCACTAGGGGACCATGAAAGTCAAAATCATCATCAATTATCAAGTCAAAGGTCATTATCCTCTAGTGAAGCCCAAAATCAAACACTAGGGTGTAGTCCAAAAATAATCAAGTCTAAAAATCAAAATAATTTCAAAATCACTATCAACACGAATGCTAATCCTTTAAATAATTAGATCAAAGATGAATCATGTAGTCTAAAAGTCTTGAATATCTTATAGTATTTCATCAACTAGCACCAATAAAATGTGGAATATTTGACATGTCTAATGTATGTAATGATGTGTATGATTATTAGTCATAATCCTCAAATACCTATCACATCATCCTATCATGATCATACCAACCATTCAATTCCAATAAACCCCCATCAACATCAAGATCTAATCTAGTCCATACCTCACATAACTATCCCAGGTAGTATTATCTCTCATAGGGGTGATGAATGCACCTGGTCTAGATACCTAGAGAGGTTTCAATCATGAATCAACAAAGGTTACAAGGGCATTAGTTAATCTAGTAGTGATAACATGATCCCGGCATCTCATCTATCCAAAATAGGTATCAAATAAAAAATCATGAAAGAGTTGGCATCATTACATCTCACATCCATATCTAATAAATCAATATATCATCAAAAATTAAATAAAAATAAAAATAAAAAAAACATTCATGTAATGGTGAAAACTAGTCTTCTAGTGCCTTAGATAAACACCATGATGAAAACTAATCTTCGGTGTCATGGTAGAATAATCTATTGTCTACATTATACCTAAAAATTTATGGGAAAATCCATCCCTTTTGAATCCCATCCTTATCTATCTTATCCATTAGTCCATTACTCCTACACATCTTCCACCATTATATCATGCATCTTATTATACCTATCCTTCCTAAGCTTCGTAATAACATGAAGAGGTCTTGAGAAGTGTTCTTGAATCATCTTGGCATATCCTCTAATGGACACTCAAGCAATTAAATATGTGATTATTTCATGATGTGGTCATTGGAAATTCCTAGATCATTATTCCTTGGTCTTCATCCCCTTTTCAACATCACCCTTATCTTTATGCCATCCCATCCATCTTTATCCTAGTTTCTAGGCTTGGTATTCCTTTTTTTAGTAACCCCATTTATATACTGTACATACATATACCAAAAGACCTAAAAAATTGAAATATGTGAAAAAACATAAGAATTATAAAATCCAAAAAGAGCCAAAAATATTCCAAGATGTCTTGTTTTATACCTATTCCCTTATTCGCATCCATATCCATATCCTACATCCTCCATAAACCAAGTTATAGCCATTATTCCTACAATTTTTGTTTATACCATATTCCAAACTAGGGAAAATATAGTCGATATCAAGATAGCATTGATCTCATCTCACTTTATCTTGATAATTCTTGAGTCTCTCATCTAAGCTCATGACCTAGTCAATCCTCAAGTTGACTAGTCCCTATGTTCTATCCCTAATCTACACCAAATATATACCCTTTTCTAAACCCATATCCTTAATCCACTTTCACATATAGTCGATATCAAGATAGCATTGACCTCATCTCACTTTAGCTTGATAATTCTTGAGTCTCTCATCTAGGCTTGGTCTTGAGAAGTGTTTTTAAATCATCTTGTCATATCTTCTAATGGACACTCAAGTAATTAAATATGTGATTCTTTCATGATGTGATCATTGGAAATTCCTAGATCATTATTTCTTGGTGTTCATCCCCTTTTTAGCATTACCATTATCTTTATTCCATCCCATCCATCTTTATCCTTGTTTTTAGGCTTGGTATTCCCTTTGTTAGCAACCCCATTTATATAGTGTACACACATATACCAAAATACCTAAAAAATTGAAATATTTGAAAAAACATAAGAATTATAAAATTCAAAAAAAGCCAAAAATATTCCAAGATGTCTTGTCTTATACCTATTCCCTTATTCACATCCATCTCCATATCCTTTATCCTCCATAAACCAAGTTATATCCATTGTTCCTAAATTTTTTGTTTATACCCTATTCCAAACTAGGGAAAATATAGTCGATATCAAGATAGCATTGACCTCATCTCACTTTAGCTTGATAATTCTTGAGTCTCTCATCTAAGCTCATGACCTGGTCAATCCTCAAGTTGACTAGCCCCTATGTTCTATCCCTAATCTACACCAAATGTATACCCTTGTCTAAACCCATATCCTTAATCCAATTTCACATCTTGATAATCATGATCATCATGACCAATTTTTCCCAACTCATCACCTAATCAATTATCCCATTGACTCTAATCAAGATAATTAGACAAGACACAATGATACTGCATGTCAATACTTTTTTGCTCTTTATTGTTTGACTTGTTTGCATGTCTTTTTTCATGTATATACATACATACATACATACATACATACATACATACATACATACATACATACATATATATATATATATATATATATATGTATGTATGTATGTATGTATGTATGATTGCCTTATGTTTTGTATGTTTGTCTATGTTTCTTTTTAGTATTATTTCATAAATATTTTTCCTATTGGGTAATGAATGAGGATTCTAAGATGACACCAAAAAATATAATGATGATTTTAGGTACCCTCAATGATGCAAAGTTTTCCATTTTCCCCTTTTATCTTAATACACTTTGACACAACATCCTCTAGGTCATAATTATATCATGGGGCATATTACCTAGTGCTATATTTATTAGATTTATTAGACTATGATGAGCCTTATTATATAAATTATGGCTTGATAATTTATTCTAATCTATATAATCATATAACATCCCATATCCAATCATTTATCCTATTCTTTTGTCTTCCAACTAATCATCAAAGTTTGATCATTCCTCCTAGTCATATTATCATCTTGTTGATATTCTAAAGTCATTCATCTATCATCTTGTCTAATATACAATCATTTCTTTGAGTCCTTTTATCATCATATTTATATCCTCTAACAGATCATCAATCATCTCTTTAGTCTTCCACATATCAATCCAATCATCATCACACTTAACTTCTATATAACAAATAGCATGTTTAACAATCCTCATCATCCTAATATTCTAATTCATTATTGTTATCCTTTATCATCTAATCATAATTACATTATCCTGAGGTCTCTTCAGACTATATAGGCAACACTTGGCCACTTTTTAGTTCCCAAGGGTAGTTTAGCCACCATTTTCATGTCCCCTTCATTTTTTGGTCACTCATTCATATCATATCATATCCTTTATCATATCACTCAACTTCAACCTTAAGCTAAAATCATCATTAATCTTCTCAAATCATTATCTATCTTGTCCTACAACTCTCCCTTACATGAATCCTTAATTGGGATACATTGAAAGCTTGCAACCTTTCAATCTTATCCTCATCATGTTACAGTTGATTCCCCCTTGAGATGTGTCAACAATTGTGACACATTTATTTTCACTCCATGTGCATGTGTCTTTGCCAAGGGCATCATCACTTTGAATCTCATTGCTAATGTCAATTTTATTTCTTCCTCATTAATCCCACATCTCTCATCTCATCCCCTTATATATTTGTCGCATCCTACCCCTCATAACCTCTTTCGAGTGGTCATCTATATCATTTTCTCCCATATGTCCCCTTGAGGGGGCATCATACCCACTAATATCATGTGTCCACTAACATGCATCCATGAAATGGTTTTTATTTGAAAGACCATTACTCCTTCTACTTTGTCCACTCCTTCCATTTTGTTCACTTGCAATGCCCTTTCAAAGAGGGGCAAAATGTATACATCTAAATTCACTCACTTCATTTATTGTCACTATTATTATTATTATTATTATTATTATTTGACACTAAAATCACTAATTTCATCTAATAGTCACTAATCCCATCTAATTTTATCTAAAACATCCTTATTAATCCTCTTATTATTTTATCTAACATTCCCTTTTATTATTCTTCATCCACTAACCTTATTCTTACCCCACAAATCAATTAATTCTCTTAAATACCTATTATTTACTAATTAATCACACTTATCTAATATTTAGGAATTTAAAATTCCCATGGCCTACCTACCCACCTACTCCTATGATTTACTACAAGCCTACCCCTTAGATTATCTAAAACCCCATAATCACATGACTAATTCACCACTAATCATGTTTAGACTTCCAAAAGATATTCTAGAGGCTTCTACATCTGAAACCTTCCCTCTTCTAGAATCATCCAAGGAATTTTTAATTCCTTGAGTAATCCTCCACCATTGATCTTATTGCATCCAAATTTTAATGTTGGACATTGATTTTCCATCCTTCCTTCTATTTAAACACCATCACCCCTCCATGGCTAAAACTAACTAGAAGCTAACAAAAGAATCCATGTCCAATCTGTCAACATAATATTTTGAATAAAGTCTTAAAGCCAAAATCATGTTAAATTTTGAGTTTATTGTAAGCAATCTTCATCCATAATATTTAATCTTTTTTTTTTTTTTAATCTTGATTTAGAGCACTTATCTTTAGATTAGAATATCATTTTGAATGATGTCCATGGTATTCTATTTTGATATAATAGCTCTAGATTTTAATGGTATATAGATACTTTGGGTATTTTGGTTAAATTACATAATCAATTCTATATGCTCAAAATTTTTATCATACAACACAAACTTCCTATAATCATATAATTTAACAACTAGTAAATGCATTGGACCATTTTTAAGTTTCTCTTAACATAAAAGCTTAAGTTTAATATTTTTGTTAGCAATGCTATCAAAGCTTGATCTTACTAGGGATTTATTTTCATTTGGGAGGCCTCATGTCTATAAGTGAGGGTCCAACCCAATGGATTTACAAACTTAAGGATAGTTAGAGAGATATTTTTAGAAAAACTTGTTAAAAATATGGTAAAGACTTACTCTATGTTGATTAGCATAGATGTTATAATAATTGGAAGTTTTATTACTTAATTTCCAAATTTATGTATGTAATGGTTAAAGTAGATGTACTCACTTGAATCGAATAGGTTCAAATCCCACTAGTGATCAAGCTACCCTACTTAAAGGACATAAAATTCACATGTTGGCATATTACATCTATTTATATGATGTGTAGTGCACTGATGAAAAATATGGTATAATTTCCAATGATTTGGGATGTAATATGGAGATGTGTTTGGGGGAAACATGTTCAAAATATTGAAAACTAGGTTACTTCTAGATGAAGAGCATATATATACTATTGAAAAGATTGATGATGGGTTGAAGAGTGAGTGTTCATGCTATGGAGGTAACAAACATGCCTATGATTAACTGATTGAAGTGGTCAACTATCTAAGGTAGTAAATAATCCTTGTGGATTTTACTATGCTAAGAATATTTTGGAAGCTCAATAATATCTATCCCAATGACCATATACCTTATTAAAATCATAGTATGGCTCACATATTGGGGTGGGTGGGAATGAAACCATATTTCCCATAGGTAGAGAGTCATATTAGGGTCAATCTAGAACCTCATCAAATAAGTCATCATTATAAAATAATTTAAGGGTATGTGCATGAATTGGAACCACAACTACTTCTTTATGAGACTAATTTAATGTAGGCCATATCAATGTAGTCAACATATTAAGAATAAGTGTGCTTGAAGGATTAAAAATTATGGAAATCTTATATGGTCCATTCATCTAACAATCAAGGAACATACTCTAAAGAGGCTCATAAGTAACTAGGGTAGTGTGTGAAGAAACTGAAACACACTCCATCTCTGACCTATGAAAATCAACCAAAGGGGGAATAACATCAAGTAATTTAGAAGGAGAGCAAAAAATATTAACTAAATTAATGCAATGAGAAGATAAATAAGAATCATAGGAGTGTTAAATATAGGTATGATAATAGATGATTTATGGATCTATAGATTGATTATAACCATCTAAGAATGGGTCATCCAAAGCATAACCATCATCATAATAAGGTTTATGAAGATCTATGTGGAGGGATTTGACCATTATGTCACTAGAGGATGAGTAGGAATCAAGATTATTAGGAATAACCATAGAAGTAGGAAACTCATTAGTTAACTTATAATAAGAGTGAGATCACAAATAAGGAGGATATTAAGTTATGATGCTAGAAGGGAGGTCTAAGGTTTTGATCTTAAGATCATTATCACCAGGATCATCATTGTCAAAGTGTAAGTAGTTGAGTGGAATGTTTCCCAAAATATTAGGGTAACCACTATAACCTTGGTTAGAATTGATAAGATAATTAAAATGTTGGTGTTATTGAAAGGGAATGTTAGGCAAAGGTTCAAGGGTGGGTATTTTAAAGACACCACATTCTTAGAATTGTTCAAAATTATAAGGGTTGGTGTCACCGTAAATATTAAATATAACACCTTTGTGGGCCAACTTCACACACTAGCATGAAGAGGAAGTGACTGCTCTTATTTGATGATTCCAAGGTCAACTGATCAAAATGTTATAAGATAATGTAAATTTAAACATCATGACCTTAAATCTAACAATGATAGGAGGGACCATGATACAAATCCAAACATAACAAAGTGGAGGCATTTGTATTTAATTATAGATTTGAAAAATAATTTAAGTATAATTAAGGTTACTTTTGAGTATCCAAGGGTTTTAATCAACTCAAAGGAGGTGACACAAGTGTTATACCCTTCATCTATCAAGGAATGCTTGAATCAAATGTCAGGGGAGGATCATCCACATAAAGTAATATTCATCAATTATTATAGAATCTATAGGAAACTTAAGTGAGAGAGGCATCTAAATTTTTAAAAACTTGAATGGGCATGTTTTCACACTTTTACAAAATGCTATCCTCAAACCTAGGTATGGTAAATTATTTCCCCATACGTAGAGGTCAAGGAATGTTCATTTCAAATAAGAGTTTCATAAATTGGTTGTGATGACACAAAAAAGTAATCATGAGCTCAAGAAAATGAATTTGAGAAGGGAACTTGGAAAGTTCTTAAATGGGATCCTAGGTGAGCTAGGATAGATTGGGATAAAGGTGCATAATGCTAAAGTAGATCAATTGAAGTAGGAGATGATGTGCACTTAAATTGATTAGGAAATAAACTATGTGGTCTCAGCCTAACTAATGTTGTTGGGTTAGGGAGAATATACAACATCAGGTTGGTTGATGCAGTTTGTTGCACAAAATTATTAGAATTATATTATGTCAAGTTATTTGACATAATAGCCTTATATTGAATAACAAAGTTTAATTACATTACACTGGCTAATGTAGTAGGAATAAATTTGGGAACTAAAATTGAATTTATTGAGTTGGTTGATGTAGTGGGTTATGTTATGGGAGTTACTGACTATATCAGGATGGGCAATATAGTTATGATAAAATACTAGGGACAAACAAACTAAATTGAATTGACTGATGTAGTCATAACAAAAAACTAAGGACTAAATTATTATATCAGGTTGGTTGATACAGACAAAATATTCATAAAGAAATATTACCATATTGAGCTATTCAATGCAACTATAACATCTAAAATAATAAAGTTATGATTTCATAATACTTGAAATTTGAAAAATGAGGCAAAGTGATCCTGAACTATTTTATAATTAGTATAAGGATTATGAGTGAAATGAGGTTATGGATGAATATATGAAATTACTTGCTTCATGTTATTCATATCAACCAAGTTTTCTTCATTGGTATAAGAATGAGGATTGACCATGGTTTCAACAACATTGGTGGAAGTAGGTTGATTAGGATTTAGTTTTTGGTTTTAATTATGATTAGGAAGTGGATTTGAATATATAAGAAGGTAAGCATTGGCCTGATGAAGGGCATCACACTTGAATTTAGAGACATTGTCTTTTATTGCCTTGTCATAAGTTTGTTAATACTCTCAAATCATAGCTTTATAATCAAAATTAGGACCAAGGAAGAAATTTAACGTAAAGTTATTATGTTGTCTATAGGTTCATGGAAATGTCCCTAATTTATGTGATACTAGCAAAAATTTTGAGGATTATACCAATGGATATTAGGGTAAAAAGAATCAAGGTGTCTAGTTGAAGGCTTAGGGATACATTTATTAATTTTATCTAGGGAAAGGGGATGGTGAACTTCAACATTGTTCATGTGAGCTAAAGAGGAAGGAGTAGGATGGAAGGGACTTCCCATGATATGTTTGTAAAGTTTCACTGCATTATATCCACTTGGGAGAATAACATTGATGGTGTGTGTGGTATTGTATGTATATGAACACGATAATTGGTAGCATGTTTATTTTTAGACTTCATAAGCATACACATTCTAGATGTAGGTTGAGAAGGCTCAAATTATCTTATGAGAAATTATTGATGTTTATCTTGATCAAGGGATTATTCAAATGATTTTGACTCTATATGAAAGTTTGGAATGGAGAGAGTTGGTGAAAAAGTGGAAGAGGTTGTATTCTAACATGTTGTATTTGGATTTGTTAGCTAAGGCATTCCAATTCTTGAGAAAGGCTTGGGCAGTCTTAGATTTCACATGTTTGTAATTGATGAAAAATTCTAAGCTATTTTCAAGAATATCATTTGAAATTATTAAATTGATACATTAACTAAGTCTTATAAGCTAGAATTGAGTTGATATTACCAATCTAGGGCATCAACTAAAAAGGTTTTGGCTAGAATTTTAGTAGTTTTAAATGTGTTTAACTTAATCCAATATTTATAAAGATTTAAAATGTAAAGCGAGATTGGTGGATCTATTCTAGGTGATGGTAGAGTAATAACACCTATGTATATGTTTGTAATTTGATTAACTAATGGTTCATTTAGAATATGCTTAGTTACTTTATTAAGGAGAGGAGGTTGCAGAATGAGATTATAATAAACATCCCTAAGGGGGGTGTGGTGGGGGTGCATTTGGTTTTTTCACTCTCCACTATGGTTGTTAAGGATCATTTTATAATTACAATAGTTTATTTTACATTTTCCTCATCTGGTTAACATTAGTGGTTTGAAAATTAGCCATTTAGTTCATGGTTTGAAAAAATATTTGACCAATGTCAAAAACTTATTGGATAGAAGAGGAAACTTAAATAGCTTGAGATGCACTAGTTTTGTCATTAACATAAGTATTAGCATGGACACTTTGGGTAGTCCCACTATAGGAAAGACATGCCATGTTGATAGTAATACTAGACATAGTGGAGGAAGAGGGAATGGGGGAAGTCATGTAATGACTTACCCTATGTCTAGTATAAATACTTAGATTAGGGGAAGGATTAACCTCCATATGAAGTTCCCTCATGAGGTGACATATTAGCATAGGGTCCTTTCCTATGTGTTTAGGATGAAAACTAATATAAAGGATCATTTCCATAGTATACTCAATATCACACTCATCCTCTATGACCAACACATATGGAGGAGGGTAATTAAGTGGATCGAATATTTTGGATTTAATATGTGGCTCATAGTTTGTAGTTCTATCAACCACATGAAAATTATTTATATCTTGGTTTTCTATAGTAGTATAAGGAAAATGAGATTGAGGGGCTTTATGAGAATTAATCAATTCCATCATATCCCACTAGGTTCTCTATCTAGATTCAAAAAAGTTTGATTCTACTAGGTTGGATGATACAATTAATTTACATGAAACAAACAATATTGGCTAGGCCAATGCATTCACAAAGTGATACTTGGAGAAGCATAATGACTAGGCTAGCCAATGCTATCAACAAGGTAAAAATTAGGTAAAATAAATTGTATTAGGTTGGTGATGCAGTCAAATACATAGAAAATGAGTAAAATATATTGTATCATACTGACCTATGTATTCAGGCATGAATAAAATAAATTGTAATGGGTTGGATGATATAGTTGGCTATAGGATGGTAAATAATTAGATTGTATTGATTTAGCTAATGTAGTCAGGGAGACAAAACCAGGGAACTATATCAGTTTGACCAATGTAGTTTATAACACAAATAATTGTATTGAGTTGGCTAAAATAATTATAACACACAATACATAATGATATCAGGTTGATCGATACAATTTGTAATACCACAAGTGATTCAGGAAATAAATTGAGTCTAAATATCAAAAACAAGATCATGTAGATGTACTAAAAGCATTTGGTTTATAGTGTGGGATCTCAAATATACTTACTCATTCATTGATTAGTTTTGGCCCAATATTTTAGAGCACTAATTATAGAATATAAACCATGCATATAACCCACTAACCCCAATTTCAAAGGTAGAATAAGAGTAATTTACCCAAGTGATATGCTCCTCTCAGGTGCACCTTAAAATAAAATTGATGACTAGTTTCCTAAGTTTAATAAAAAATGAATCCTAGGCATTTCTAATATACCATGAGGTACATGGAAACTAAGATTCATGTTTAGTGATTTACAATGGCTTGAGTATAGGGGAAATACCCATCACACCATTGTGTTGATAAAACAAACAACCACTTAAACTGTGATGATAATTAAATAAGTAGTTTGAAAATTATTGAAACATAGTTTATAGGAAAAACCAAACAAATAAAAAATAAGGTTTTTAAATCAATGATGAAAACTAATTTATATCATTCAATGAATTGAAATAAATTTGTATAAAACATTATCAAACTGAATGATATAGTTAGAAACTAAATTATGTTGAAAATGAAAGACAAATAATTGTAACAGACTAGTCGATGTAGTTGAAAACACATAACATAATTGTATTGGGTTGGCCAATGTAGTGTGTGAAAACATAGAATTTACTTGGACTAATTGGTGCTATTCAAAGATAAGAAAGAAAATGTATCATGTTAGCTGATGCAATTTTATGGAAAATAAATCTAAGATATAATTATATTGGGTTGGTTGATGTAGTTGGTTGAAAGAATGTAGGTAAGAGTAAGCTTCATGTCAACTTCACTAGAATGTATGCATGGGCTAGGATTATCCTACAACTATCCTCTCTCAAGATATCTAGACTTGAATAAGGTTAATAAAATAGAGCATGTGATACTTGATGTTTGGGTAATGACCAATGGATTCAAAAATCTAGAAGAGGGTTGCCTATGTCATAAATTCCAAGAATAAATGGTCCAAATCCTAAGCATATAACACAAGTAAATATCTCTTACTATGAATCTTATGAAATTAAATGATTACCAAAGGTAATGTAAATAGTTTTTCAAGTAAAGCAAAGTAAACTAAAGGGGAAAGGTTAGAATGATCATACATTGTAAGGTGTCATGGTAAAAAAATGAGGGTTTAAGAAACTTAAGATGGAATATAGTAATTATAAACAATCCTATAACCACACCATCTTATTCTATGTAGAGAGAACCTAGACAAGAATACACACATTCATTCACTAAGTAACAAGCAACATCTAATCTACTAAGTAAATAAAGTAAAGATTATAAGGGTAGAAGTACTTACCTTGGATTGGACTCATAAAGATTCAACATCCCCCTTAGCTAATAGAGATTTGAAAATAATATATACTTCAAAGGTTGAATCAATCTCTAGACAAAAAAGATTCTCCTTATGGAATCTCTAAGACATCGATAAGACAAACTTCCTTAAAGATAAGATTATAGACCTAACTCCAAATATGACTTAGGGCAAAAGTGAGAGAAAAATTATAGAGAATAGAGTGTATATGATATGATTAGAATGAAATATGACTCAAATATATGTTGATCCAAGACCTAAACCCAATCTCAAGTATTAAGCCAATAGTATCAGTGAGGTTGATACATTTAAGAGAAATCAGCTGACATAGGATGGTATTGACTATGTTGATATAGTACAAATGTCAAAAAAGCTACACAAAATGACACTGAGTTGGTCTATAAAATACATGAATGCAAAAGGTGTTAATAAAATGATATCAACCTAGTTGATGCCATAATATATAGTAAAACTACTATGACTACATGAGGATAGGATGGAAGGAGGTAGGTAGTAAGATAATTTGAAGATGATAGACAATAACTAGGAATGATATGATCATGACATAGATAACATCTCTTAGAAATCACCACAAGCCACCACTTTCCTAGTGTACCCTTTAAGGTGTGCACTCATGTAGATTAATGTTTAAAATTTTTATAGAAGATAAAGCATCAGTAAGAGATAAAAGTGAAAAACATGTTGTGTATATCTATTCTATGATATGATTCAAATATTCAATATATGTAGAAATAACCTTAAGGTAGGTTAACACCATATAATACTCCTTTAGGAAGGAATAACTCTATAATGTCTCTTCAAGGGGACAACCTCCAATATCTTATTACAATAAAAGACTTAATGCTTACTTCCTATCTTTACCATGATAATCATCTCCTTTATATAGACATCTATCTAAACAATGGATGGGTAACCTCCTAATCCCAATGTAGGCCAACCATTACCCAATGTACTAATTCCACAAGTTACTCCATTATCCTAATACAGTATACCCATATAACTAACTAAGGGGATGTGTGCCACATGTTGGCATCTCTATCAACCCATATACATTAATATATCATATTCCTAGGTACATAGCATTACTTCCCTCCTTGACATGTTTCATCCCTGAAACATAAGAAGAAACTAAATAATAAGTGTGCTTCAAATCGTTGCACACTTGTCTCCAATCTCGATCATCTAGCCATCCATATTTGATCTTGGTAGGTGATAGCTCTCCAAGCTTGTTTCCAAATTCTATTATGCTCTTCTGATTTCATTCACGATCATGATTAGACTAATTTGGTGTCCAAACATAATTATTCCTCTTTTTATTCCATGTACCATATTTCGCTGAGCTACTCTAATTCCAACCATGACCATAGTAGGTATTCTTCCATGCATAATCATAGTGATTTATCCATTCATTCCATGTGCCATAGTATTTTTTCTTTGGATTCCATGCATATCCATAATGATTGTAAATTTTATTTCCTGTATAGACAAAATGATTGTTGTTATGATGCTTTCTCACTTGGTTCCATGATTGTTTCCTCTCATGATGATGTGGGTGTCTATATACCTCAAAATTTTCCAATATTTTGACCTTATCCACCTTTTATTCTACTTCTTCCACCTTTTCCTTCTTTGTCTCTTTAGTATATGAAGTGTTCATTTCTAGTTGTAGTGTGTTTTTATCTATATCATCTGAATCTTCATCATGCTCTTCATCACCTATTTCAATCTCATCCTCATGATCTACTTGGATTGTTATTGGTGCCTTTTTCACTATGATATCTTGTAAAGTGGTCTTCTTTTTCCTATACCAAAATTTCATGAACTTTTTTGAACATTAATATTCATTGTTCCCAAAGTCTCTAACCATGAATATCCAAGAACTATATCCACATCATCCATAACCAAAGCATAAAAATCTGAATGCAAAACATATTTTTCCATAATGAGCTTCAAATATTCAAACATTTAAATATTATTACCATCTACTTGAACCTCCTTGATATTATTTTCTTGAACATGTAGATGCTTTTCCACATTCATGTTAATGAAGCTATACTTTCTGGTAGGGTTTATGGATACAACCACCTTCTTCTTTTGAATGCATCTATGAAATTGAAAAATTGACTCAAATTTCTTTGGAGCCAAATTATTTGAACCCTTCCTTCTCTTATTCTTCTTCTTCTTCTTTATATTCATTATTTTCTTCCTCTTCTACATCCTCTTTTTCTTTTATATCCCATCGATCTAGGAAGATTTGTTCCATTGCTTCCCATGAAGAATACTTTTGTGCAAAGCTCAATTGATTAAACCACCAATGTTGTGTAGGCCCAGACAAAGAAAGAGATAATTATATTTTCCATAAATTTTTTTAGTATTATTCTCCTTAAAAATGAGCCACCATTCTCTAGCATCAACATCATCTTCCCCTAATTTTTTTTGCAACTTCATGATCCACAAAACAAATTAGGGTTCATGAAACCCTAAAATGTCAATAACTCATACAAAACTGATCCAAAAAGTCCCAAATTTTTACTGTATCTTCCTCTTATGATATTGGAACCTCAATCAAAATTTTGTGAAAAAATGTCACAAATTCGACCTATAGATTGTATATATGAAAATCTATAAAATTGTAACAAATCACTCAAACCAACTCTAAAAATTAGGAAAATTTTAATTTGATTCTCTTATGTCTTCTTACATATCCAATAAAAATTTCAAATAAAAATTACCTATATTTTAGAAGATATAGTGAAATTAGTATAAACCCTAAAATAACAATAACTCCCTCAAAATTAATCAAAAAATATTGATTTTTTTACCGACTTATTTAATATATTCTACATATCCAATAAAAAATTTATGAAAAAATTCAAAACCAATCAAAAGATATTGATGATTAAAAAAACCTAGGGTTTCACTCCACACAAATTGCCCAAATCAAAGCTCTAATACCACTTGATATGATTCAAATATTCAATATATGCAGAAATACCATTAAGGTATAGCAAAACCATGTAATACTCCTTTAGGAAGAAATAACTCGACAATGTCTCTTCGAGGGGACAACCTCCAATATCCTCTTACAATAGAAGAATCAATGCTTACTTCCTATCTTTACCATGATAATCATCTCCTTTATATAGACATCTATCTAACCAATGGATGGGTAACCTCCTAATCCCAGTGTAGGCCAACCATTACCCAATGTACTAATTCCACAAGTTACTCCATTATCCTAATATATTATACCCATATAACTAAGGGGATGTGTGCCACATGTCGGCATCTCCATCAACCCATATACATTAATATATCATATCCCTAGGTACATAGCATTCTATGACATGATCAAACATATTACATAGATCAAATTTAATAGATTTATTAGTTACATAAGTCATATTGAGAAATTATTAGATTCATTAGATTAGAAAAATTGACATATGAATTATGACATTCTATGTCACATTAAGGTATATATGGATTATATTTTTGGGCATGGATGTTATTCATGCTTGCACTCTTATATTTATATGATGGGAAAGATGGTACTATATAAGCACTTTGAGTCTAAAATATGTTTGTAGAGGTTGATTTAGATTTTATAAATTTATATGCAAACATGATGCAGGGTTCCACATTTTATGTATGAGCTTGATGAAGGGATTTACATTTGACATAATAACCTAGGAAGTGGTTCTAATAAAATAAATATCATGATATTTTGAGTCATGTAGTTGAGGTTTCTACAATGCTCAATTGCTATCACTTCTCAGTCTTTGATGGGGGTTAAAGAATTTACTTATCAACACATGGTTTTAATAGTAGCATCTTATTGGGGAATAATAACCCCATTTTCCAATGACTTCAGAAGGCAACTTAGTTTTCATACCCACATGTGTATTCCTTTCTTTATTTTTCAATTTAAAATTTTAAATGATCTATATTATTTTAGATTTTATATTAGTAGCAGACATTTATTTATACATGTTTCTTTGTAGGTTTTTCATGGAAAAAGCTATATATTTGGAACATAGTTGTTAACATCATATGAAATTATTAATTTATTATTTTAATCTATCAATTTAAATACTAGAATAAAATGGGGGCATTTTACATAGATAAAATTCCAGGGAGTCAATATATAATATTGTGTCCTACTAGGCAGCAATAATTTTTTTTAAATATAAAAATAAATCCTAAAAAATACTTAATGATTTTTTTAAAAATTGGAAAAATGTATATTCACATCTTTGTGTAAATAATATAAACCATATTTTTTTGATTAATATGATGTATCCAAACTAAATATATTTTGAGGAGATATTGGAAGTGTATGCTTTGTCACCTTTGTGATACCCCGCCCTTCAACCTATGCTTGGAGATTTATTTAAACATAGAGTGCCTCTTATATCTATCTTACCAAATGATATAAAAACTTGGGAAGGAAAACTTTCCAAATTTCCAATCAACATGATTACGAGAATGATAAAATGATACAACCTCTTTGATGCAATGGGATACTCATACATGTGATTTTGAAACTGTTTATATGGCTGATCTATACCACTCTCGATGAGTGAAATTCCTCCATAATTTCTCATACAAAATAATTTTTCTTATTTTAATAAATAAATTTAAAAATAAAATTGGATGTGCTTACATATGCATGATAAACAACATCTTATATATGAAAATAATCTATCCATGAAATTAATAATAAAGGTTTAGCATTACCTATTTATAATGGTGACAAGTAATCCTCTATGGGCTTCTCACTCTTAATCTTTTTGTCTTGGAAATCTCTTCAATTAGATGCAGATCAAAATATAAAATTTTAAACTATTCTTCTAAGAGTTGATCTCTTACCATGTTTGCCTTTTGGTAATGGAAATGTGTGCTTCTCAATGGATTGCTATTTATTCATGGATCATTCCTTATATAGGTGGGCTTATTCATTTTATAGCTCTTCTATTAGATATTATTGAGAATCTTATTCATTTTATACATATTCTATTAGAGATGACTGAGAATCTTATTCATATTTTACATCTTGATTTGTAGATGCATGAACAACTTCCCTCTTTCTTGTAGATGCCTCTTAATTATTGGAATTTTCCTTGTAATTATCTAGGTGAAGTTGTCAATAAAGATCCCAAAATTTTTCATGTCAATGCCCACTTATGTTTCAATGAGTTTAATTATTCTTTCCCCTTATCTTGGACAACATGCCCTTATTACCCTTCTCCACATTTTGATTTAGAGAGTGGTCTTTAAAAATTTCATCCTTCCTCTTGAAGGACATGGGTGTCTTCGTATGGATGGATTTACTCTTTCAACACATGGCCACATAATTTTTATTCATTCCACAAAAATAACATGGATATGTATGTCAATTATTTTTTTATACATGGCCACTCTTCATCCATTTGAAGCAAATAATGGAAGATTTGTTCTTTCCATACCTTCTTGGGATACCTTTGATGCTATCATGATAAAGTGGTAATATTTTACCTCTTCCTTTATGATGTTCACCTCTATTTGAAGATACTTCACATTCATCACTGATGCTTTTCCAATTATTGAAAGGTTGTCTGCTTCCTTGTTCCAGCTTACACTCAGTCATATGGTCATGGAGTGACAATGTGTTATATCCTTCTTCATAGATCTATTATCCTATTCTTAGAGACTCTTATTTTTACCTCTGAGGTGGATCAATGATACCCTCCTCTTCATGAGAGACCTTACCATTATTTTTAGAATCAAACTCCTCATTATATTTGACAAAATAAATTATGCCATTACCTTGCATGGATTATTTTTTTAAGACTTAGGCCCTTTGTTTTTAAAGATTTCCTTACTTCAGTTGTATTGGAGCATTCTATAACTTCTTGCTTTCCACTATAATACCACAAATGTGTGTATTGAGGCCTTTCTTCAACCTTTATTATATTAGTCATTCCTAGGCCATTGATGCCAAGGACTTTTCCATCATAGCCTATCTTAGTTAGCATCTCAGAGTGAAATACCTTAGTATGCTTCTCAAATTTACCAAAAGAATAATAGAGATATTGATGGAAAAAGATAAAATATTGTGGAATGTTTATTTTAAATACCTATGTCATGGTTTGTGCATCTTTGGTAGAGGATGATCTCCTTTGCATGGTAAAATATTCTCTCTCCTTCACTTATTCACCATTTTATTGGAACTTTAACAACACATTTTCCTTATTTTACAACTCAATTTTCAACTCTTAAATGATACCCATGATAAATTTTCCATGGCTCATCAATCTCTCTTGTGGCTCTTCATTCTCATCTTCAAATTTCTATCAAATCTTTCTTAATTTGAATTTTTCCTGTCAAATTTTCTAGTTTATATCTTCAAGATCTTGAAGCCTTTATCTATTCAAAGCTTTGTCCATGGTTGAGTTTTTGAAACCAAGAAATATAAATTTATTTGTCAACAAATAAACATGAAATAATATATAAAAAATATGGAAATGTGTTAGAAAACCCTTTCAAGGCAAAATAAAAATTGATCTGATACCAATATGATCTATAAACTAGGCAAATATTCAACCTTAGGCTCCACCAATGCAGATCCTTGTAAGAAAGGGGTTTCTTCATGTTTCATGCCATATAAAAACACTCAAAATATTTTTTAAACATGTATCCTAGATCTTAAGGCTGACATAGATAATATAAAATATAATATGCAACACTTCACATGCTACATCCATTGCATACATTCTTTCACACTCTAAACATGCTACTACTCCATATATGAATGCAATTGAAATGTTTTCATACAATTTCAATAATATTGTGAAGTTATTTAACCTTTATGAACAAGTAATATGCTTGTGATAGATTATTATTGAACTCTTTCAAGTGTTTATTGTATTATACTAGTTACAAGGAATGGAAACGTGCAAACAAAGAAAACAAACACATCAACAAAGAGAGACAACACGAGACATATCTTGGATAAAATTAATGGGAGAAAATTAAAGTAAAATTGAAACCATGATTCCTTATCTCTATTATGTTCTATAACTTAAAATTTAATTCATTTTTTGGCTTACAATGACACCAATTTTACAATGCTTATACTCATAATTCCCTCTATAATGTTTAGTGGAAAACTTGCCTCTACTTGAATGTTTTGATGCATTTAATTCTTCACTAACTTACATACCTTATATGAACTCTAAAGGTTCATATATATTCACAATAACATATTTTAAGATCAAAAAATAATCCCAAGACTCATAATCTAGATCCAAAATGCCTATGTGTCATCTCAACTTCCTATGCTTCGAAAACTATTGCTATATGAAGGCTAAAACTACTGGGTTAGTTATAAAACCTTTGAGGTGGTTTTGAAACCCACCACTAATGGTATAAAAACTAACATGAAATTTTTAAAAACTTTTTGGCTGGTTCTAAGACTTCCACTTCATGCAGACTGGTGTTTTTGCAACCATAAAAATTCTTTAAACTTCCAAAGGCCATAATTTTTGCATATGAACTCAAAATTAAATGCCATTTTTTTGAAATTGCATAAATTTTCAAGAGTAATATAATTATGTATTAAAATTTTAATTTTAATTCCAAAAATATATATTTTATTCCATACAACATAAACTAACTCTTTTCCAAGACTTGGTGTGTCACAAATACCCTTATTTGACAATTGATTATTTTACCGACTGCATTGGATGATCTACTTGATCTAAATTTATGATCAATTAATGATTTTGAATAGAAATACCCTTGTAATCAAATAATTATTGTCCCATTTTATATTACTCTATAAATGTACCATGTTATAGGAAAATTTTAGTCTCTTCTAATTGTTTAAGAATCATGGTAACTCTAAACAAGTGCACATCCTGTGAGTTTTCTTAAAAGCCATGTGGTTCCTTTCATGTTTGTATCTATATTAAATGATCTAATACCACATTTTATCATCCTATATTTATGTTAATTTTGAATTTATAACCTTGGAAGAGCATCAATATCTTTGAAATTATTCCCCCAATAAGGGCTTGCTCACTACATATCTTAGTGTTTGGTGGTCCATGAAGAATTCAAATAGGATCATTAGGAGGTATTGCCAAATTTTTTGTGGTGTGAACACCATAACCAAGTATTATATTTATTTTTTGGTGTTTTTCTTCTCTATAACTGATATCTTATAACTTTCAAAATTAATAAGATGGTATAAATATCCCTTTCCTACTTGTGCATGTATGACACCTATCACAGACCTTGAAGCATCCACATGGACATGGAATGTCTTGATCTAATTAGGAAAAACCAAGATAGGATATATGACCAATCATTATTTCAATTCTATAAAATTAGTTTGGAATTTTAGTGTATATTAAAATATAGTATCCTTGTATAGCAACTTCTCCATGGGTGTTTTGATATTTACATGTGAGCGAGTGAAATTATAGTAATACTCAATGTGGCCAAAAAAATATTTCATGTCCAATGAGCTTGGGAGGTGGATTAAGTCCAAATATGACTATAATATTGAATTGGTCAAGTATAATCCTATAATTACATACCACATGTCCAATTAGAACTCTAAAAGATGTGAAAAAAAACATTTTTAAAAATTGAGTATAATTTACAAGGATATGCACCTTTCTAGAATAATCCAAAACTTTTATAAATGTAATTTGAAGAGAAAAAAGACTACCAAATCATCCAATTATACTTTCAAAAAATCATGAATGAAGTCCTTAAATGTAGTGACCAAAAATTTAGAGAACACAACTAGTACATTTTTAAACTTAAATGGAAAACATGTATGTGAAAGGCCTCCATTCTATTGCAAAATTAGTTTTTGACTAGTCTTCCTTCGTAATGGAGATATAATAATATCCACTAAACCCATCTATTAAGAGTAAACTTCATGCCCCATTTTGATGCCTTAAAATCAACCTTGTCTTTATCCATTAGGTATATCTACTTGTATCTTCTTGACCCAGAGGATCTCCCACTGAAATCATATAGATCTAATATCCTTCTAAGTCCTATGTTATTTAGTCTCCACACATGAAGTTTGAGGTATCTCAATTCTTCTTCAAACCATTCAGATAATGTAGATCTCATCAAGAGATTTCTAGTGCATTTTTTTGTTTGAAAAATAGAGTCCGTAAGCACAAGATATGATGGGTCAAAGTTTTAGTCAAAAGTCAACATTGGTCAATGATAGTCAAACCTAGTTAACAAACAAGTGACGTGGTAGATAAAAAAGTGGAACAATGATACAAGCCTCCACATGGCATCCATATAATTACCTTTTTTTTGTTTTCATTGGTAAAACACCCACCCCCACATGGTATGTGGGTTTTAAACATTGAGGAAATTAGTTATATTTAAAAAATAAAAGATAAGAGAAGTGTATTGTAAATGGGAGCCATTTTAAATCCATGTGGCATGCCCATAATAATTCACAAATTCCCCAACTGAATTACTAATCATCGACCTTTTTAAAGCAACCTTCGAAGCTTCTAAAGGGCAAGACATGGGGAGGTAAATGTGGCCTTTGATGTCCAAGCATAAATTAATTCTTTACTTTATTTAAAACTTTGGATAAAACCACCCACCACCAATATGGGATAAAATGATATGAACTAAGTTGTAGGATTTACAAAAGTTAAAGGGATTTGAACTTCAACCAATTTTGGCAAAAGGATAAGACTTGGCCGCTAAACCACAGGAGGCAAACAAGTATAAAAGGGCACGGGGTGTCATTTATAATGGATCTTGGAGTTCATGGAGTGTGTTTAGCTTCATATAATAGGAATTTAAGCTATAAGAGCCAAAGTACATAATTTTTATGTGATATTGGTTAAGTAAATGACATTGATGCATAGGGTTTTGAGGATTAATTTGATGTACTTTGATATTGTAAGTTTTTGCATCAAGATATTAATGGATCAGTCACACTAGAGTAGACTCAGGGACTTAGACAATTATCTAACCCTATAAACAAACTTGTGTTGTCATTATCTATTGATTTTATTTAGTTTTTCCTATTTATAAGAAAAAATCCATTTACTTGTAATAGTTTTTTAATTTACAAGAAATCAAAAAACTATTAAAAATCCATTTTTAAAGAATGCTATTTATCAAATTATTTAAGATCATTATTTGGTAATGTTAATGGATCAGTTTGGTATCAAAGTTGGTGATATGTGCTAGATAATAGTATTTTTGGATTGTAAGTGGATTATTTATGTTAATCAGGTCAAGATTTAGACATGGTGAAGGTGATTTGGAAGAGTAAAATATTGATATAGGTACATGATGTACAAGTAAAGAGACACTAATGAAAGGGGAATCAACTTGGGAACAAGACTTTCATCAATATTTTGAGTAAATTAAAAGAATGATAAAAGATCTTTATCATGAAAGGAAAAGTTGAATTAAGTAGGAAAATAAAGGTAAAGATGATGAGGAAATTACTTGGTCTCCTCAAACTCCCAATGTAGGTGATGATAAACCATTAAAAATATTTGAGTCTTTTCCCTATTTAAATATTGATATTAAGTTTGAGTTGCCCATGTATAACGAAGATTTGAATGCACAAAAATTGGATGATTAGATCAAGAAGATTGATGTATACTATAGGATTTAGAATATTACAGATGAAAGAGAAAAATTTAGTTAGCTATGCTTCAGATGGGTGGTACTTATCTGGTGGGAAAGCAAGAGACAAGAGGATTTGGTCAAACAAGGTTATGTGAATTCTTCTTGTAATGAATTCATTTTTGAGTTACATAAGCAATTTTATCCTTTGGGCTACATGTAATAATCCATGATGGATTGGTAAACTCTTAGGAAAGCTAAGGTCCAAAGTGTACAAGATTATACATAGGATTTTAAGAAGTAAGCTTTGTGTTTGAATATTCCCTTACACACATAAGAGACTTTGATGAAGTATATTGGTGGGTTACATAGTTATCTATGACATATGATACTAGTTTTAAATCCTACTAATATGTATTTTATTTGTGTACAGGCTACTCACTTGGAAACTAGAGGGGAAATGCCTAAAGAGATATTTCCTAAGAAAAAACCCAAGCAATATGAAATCAAAGACAAAGGTTTGAAAGGAAAAGGTAAGTAAAAAATGACTTATATAATTAAAAAGGAAGAAGAAAAGCCATTTTTTAATCATTTAAATAAAAATCATGATGAATCTAAGTGTTGGAAATAACATCTGGAATTAAAACGTAAATGGTTAAACAACAAGAAAGGGAAAGAGAAGAAAACCAATACTATGGTGCATGATCTTGGATCCAATTTTGGTGATGAGACCAAGATCATGGACATGAGTTTACATGTTTGTAATTATTCCTATTCTTCTATCACTAGTTCATCTAATGTTATATCTTTCGCTAAACAAAAATCTATGCATGATGAGAAGAAAAGAAATGAGCTTTTCCACCTTAGAGTTGTTTCTAAACATACTAAACTAGACACTCTATTTGATAGTGGATCTCAAGATAATCTAATTTTAGAGGAGGTTGTGAAGAAATTGGGACTCCAAACCAAACCACATCCTAAGCCTTATCTTTTGGGCTGGGTTTATGATGATGCAAAATTGTAGGTAATAAGAACTTGTAGACTCAAATTTGCCATTACTAACAAGTTCATTAATGAGGTTGATTTGGATGTTATTCCATTATAAATTTGTGTTATAGTTTTGGGAATTCATTATATTTATTATCATAAATCAATGTTATATAGGGAAGAGAATAAGTACTTGCTTGTTAAAGATGGGATTGAATATATTGTTAGAGCTCATCATGTGAAAAGAAGTCTTTCTTTAGTTACTATAGGGTAGATGAAAAGGCTTGTAAATTCAATCAAGAATTTTGTAATCATGGTAGTCAAATCCAAAGGGAAAGATCATGAAAAGGCTTTTGATAATTATGATCCTAAAATTTTTAATGAATTGGTTAAAAAAATTCTAACTATGATGATTTTTTTTAGGATCCATAGGGTCTACCTCCTAAAAGAGGAGTTCAACATGAGATAAAATTATTGCAAGATGTACCTCTTCCTAACATTGGTATGTATATATTGTCCATGGTTGAAAATGAGGAAACCAAGAAGAAGGTGATGGAATTGTTGGCAAAATGGATTATCTGCCCAAGTTCATCCCCTTGTGGTTCACCTATCATTTTGGTGCCTAAGAAATATGGCACATGGTGGATGTGTGTTAATTTTCATGCCTTGAATAAAATCATGGTGAAAAATTGTTACCCTCTTCCTCACATTGATTATTTATTAGATTATCTCAAAATTTTTGTTTATTTCACTAATTTAAACTTAAGAAGTGGTTATCATTAGGTGAGAATCAATGAAGGTGATATTTGGAAAACTACTCTTAAAACAAAACATGGTTTGTTTGAATGGCTTGTTATGCCTTTTGGATTAATCAATGCACTAGTTACATTCATGTGTCTGATGAATGATGTTTTTAGGCCATTCATTGATGATTTTGTGATAGTCTACTTAGATGATATTCTTATTTTCAGTCAATTATGGGATGATCATCTCATTCATATTCATAAAGTCTTAGATGATTTGAGAAAGGAGGAACTATATCTGAAGATGTCTAAATGTGAATTTGGGAAAACTTCTTTGGTTTGTTTGGGTTATGTTGTGGGACATGGTAAATTAAAAATTGATCCTGCAAAAGTTGAGGTCATTGTTAATTTTCCTAAACCCAATAATGTAATAGAGGTTAGGAGCTTTCTTGGTGAAGTTTATTACTAGAGAAAATTTATCGCTAACTTCTCATTTATTGTATCTCCTTTACATTCTTTGACTAGTATTAAGTAGGTCTTTCATTGGGGAGGAAAAATTCAAAGAGATTTTTATACATTAAAAGAGAAATCAAGTACCACTCCTATCTTAACACTTTCAGATCTACAAAAACCATTTGAAATTGAGACAAATGCAAGTGATTACACTATGGGGGAAGTTTTGATGCAGAAAAGGAAACCAATTTGTTACCATTCAGAAACCTTCACAAGAATGGTAAGAAACTATCATACTTATGATAAAGAATTATATAATTTGGTGTAGAGTGTAAAGAAATAGAAACACTATTTGATGGGCAAAGAGATAGTGATTCACATTGATCATTAGCCACTACAATATCTTCAATAATAAACCAAGCTACAATAATCAAGACATTTTCAATGGATGGGATTATTGCAGCAATTTCACATTGTGATAAGGTATAAGAAAGGTACACAAAACAAGGTTGTTGACATGCTTTCTAGACCTCTTATTGTTGCATCAATTCTTTTATATAATAGTTATTTAATGCATGAAAGTTATAAATAAAAATATATTAATGATGCTACCTTTAAGGAAGTGTATGAATATTTGATGAGTAGTAAATAGGTGTGAGAAGTTGACTATTATGTACATGATGGACTCGTATATCATCTTGGCAAACTCTGTATTCCACAAGATGAACGAGTGCATATGGTCAGAGAAGCTCACACTTTTCTTGTTTTAGGTCACTTTGGTGTTGGTAAGACAGTTGCACAATTATAGAGGTATTATTATTAGCCTCATATGTAAGAATTTATTGTAAAAATATAAGGAATTGTATTCTTTGTGCTAAAAGTAAGCATAGTAATAGGAAATTAGGTTTATATACACCTCTCCCTATTCCTAATAGACCTTGGGAAAGTATTTCTCTGGATTTTTTAGGAGGTTTACCTATGACATGAAGGAAAAATGATTATCTATATGTCATTATGGATAAATTTAGTAAATATGTGTATTAATTCCTTGTACTAAACATACTGCTAGTGAAGGGGTAGCACACTTGTTTTTTTAGCATGTTTGGGTTCATTTTGGATTGGCCACATCTATTATCTCCGATCAATATTCTTGATTTCTTGGAGAGTTTTGGTTAACTTTGTGGGACTTAATAGACACTAAGATGAAGAAAAGTACTGCATTTCATCCACAAACCGATGGATAGATAGAGGTGGTCAATCATACAGTGTTAAATTTACTTTGAGGTTATTGTAGTAAACATCTTAAATTATGGGATGAACATATATGTTATGTGTAACATGCTTATAATCAAGCACTACATTCTTCCACACAAAAGTCTCCTTTTGAGACTTGTTTTGGTTATCTACCTAAGTCACCATTAGAATTTAAATTTGAGAAGGAATCAGTTATAGATGGCTGAGTTGATGTTGAGAAGGCTAAGAAGTTCATTCAAAAAATATAATTGGTTCAACATACTATCAGGGAACAGTTGGAGAAAATTCAAGCAAAATACAAGGCTAAGCATGATAAACATCAAATTGATTATCATTTTCAAGTTGGTGATCAAGTATGGCTTCATATCAGTAAGGAGAGGCTTACAGGTGAAGGTAAAAAGCTTAAACCAATTTGATATGGTCCATTTAAAATTTTGGAAAAGATTAGTAATAATGCTTTTTAGTTAGATTTACCACCATACATGCAAATTTATTCGGTTGTAAATGTTGAAAATCTAAAGTTGTATGAGCCTCCTATGATTTTAGATTATGATGAAAGTGTTTATATACCTTTTATTGAAGATTTTAATCCTAAGTATCTAAATGAGTTGTAGGAAGATACCATTCTTGATAGGAAAGTGAGAACTTCATGAAGAGGTGATGTTGAATATCTTCATGTGGGTCTAAAAGGGACATATCTAGGGAAGGCTAAGTGGATGGAAATGGAAAAGTGAGGGAGAAATAACCTCACCTTATTCCAAAATAAATGACTTTTAGAGGTCCAAAATCTCCTTAGTGGGGAGGAGTGATCTAGGAGGACCCCCCATTGAAAGCATACTGATCCAATATCCTTCTAAGTACATATGCTATTTAGTCTCTAGGCATGAAGTTTGAGGTAAAAGGGGTAAAAAATAAAAGGTCTCAACTCTTATTCAAACCATTCACACAATGTAGAGCTCATCAAAATCTTTTTGGTGCATTTTTCAATTTGAAAATGGTGTCTGTAAGCGTAAGATATGACCGATCAAAGTTTTGGTCAAAAGTCAACAAGACATGTTAATGTTAGTTAATGCTAGTCAAACCTGGTCAATAAACAAGTAATGTGGTAGATCAATAAGTGGACCAATGATACAAGCCTCCACATGGCACCCATCGAATTACCTTTTTTTTGTTTTCATTGGTAAAACATCCACCCCCACATGGTATGTGGGCTTTAAACATGGAGGAAAGTAGTTATCTTTTTAAAATATCAGATAAGTGCATTGTAAATGGGAGCCATTTTAAATCCATGTGGCATGTCCATAATATTCCAAAAATTCCCCAAATAAATTACCATTCATTGACCTTTTCAAAGTAACCTTTGAAGCTTCTAAATGGCACAATGTAGGGAGGAAAATGTGGACTTTGATGACCAAGCATAAATTAATTCTTTACTTTATTTAAAACTTTGGATAAAACCACCCACAACCAATATGAGAAAAAATGATATGAAATCATCCATAGGCTTTTCAAAAGTTAAAAGGATTCAAACTTCAACCAATTTTGGTAAAAGGATAAGCCTTAACTACTAAACCACGAGAGGCAAACAAGTATAAAAGGGTACATGGTGTCATTTGTAATGCATCTTGGAGTTTATGGAGTGTGTTTAGCTTCATATAATAGGAATTTAATCTAGAAGAGCCAAAGTACATAATTTTTATGTGACCTTGGCTAAGTAGAGGACATTGATGCATAGGGTTTTGAGGATTTGTTTGATTTACTTTGATATTTTAAGTTTTTGCATCAATATATCAATGGATCAGTCATGCTAGAGCAGACCCATGGACATAGACAATTGTTGAATCCCATAAACAAACTTGTGTTATCATTCTCTATTGTTTTTGTTCACTTTTTCCTATTTATAAGCAAAAATCCATTTAGAAAAAACTATTAAAAATCCATTTTTAGAACGTTATTTATCAAAATATTTAAGATAATTATTTAATAACATTAATGGATCACCTCTCCTTACAATTTTTCTAGAAGAAAGACTCTTAATTTTTTTTTGAGATGCATAGACAAGGTCTCTCAGATTGACAAAGCAAAAAAAGCTAGAGTTAGAGTGCCCTATGCCAAACTATGAATTTTTTGTAGATCCTTCAGTGAAACTTCCCCAAAACATTCACATTCACATTCTAGGAGGTTCTTGGAAATAATGAGTATAATGGTAAGTCCCTTCCATTGAATGATTTCACTTTCCTCTCCTTGAACACTTTAAAATAAAATTCCCTAATCGAAAGCTCATAACCCACTCCAAAATTTGGAGTCCAAAATATTTAAGACCTTCAAAATCTTTTTTTAAATTGAACGACTTCTCATATAGTGAAAAAGTGATTTTTAGCAGATGATCCATGTATTTAGACCTACTTGCAACCCAAATTGAATCCCTTTCCCAGAATTGACCTTTCATCTAGATGCCACCTAAGACCTTGCTAAATGAATTTGAGGCGGATGCTGAAGAGTCTTCATAATTAGTAGCAATCCTTAAGTAAATTATTTTATATGACATTAAATGTGATGAAGATCATCTATTGGAAGGATTCACTAGTCACTTATTTGGTGTGGCTTTAGAGGATGAGGATGAAGTTAGAGATATGAAAGAACTCACCATTCTCCCCATCCCTAGCCTGCTAAAAAAATTGAAATGTGGCAAAAAGTCCAAGAGAAGAAAAAAGTATAAAGTAGATAAAACTTTGGTGGAAGTTGATGTGGGAAATTAAGACATATTGAAATCCTCCTTTCAAATATTTGACAAGCTGGGGGTGGGAATCCTCCCTCCTTCTACACAAGGTGCATTTATTAGAACATTAGGGGCTTAAATTTCCCAAAAAATCAATGCTTCTTGAGGCATTTTACAATGGCATGATGATTTAATTTTTTTTGTCTCCCTTAATTCACTACCTAAAATTGAACCCAAGAAATGTTGGTACACTTAGAAAATCAAAAGACTTGGATTTAACAACATTTTGGAAAGACTAGATCGATTCTTGGTAAATGAAATAGTTGAGTATATGTTAAATTATTAAATGCACAACCCTCTTATTCTAAGACTCAGACCATTTTCCCATTACACTCTCCATCAATCCTGATTTAGCTCCATTCAAATGTCCCTTCTTGTTTAAAATCATTTGGATACATGACACTGATGTGGAATCAATCCTTGTAAGTTGGTGGAACTCCTTGCCCATTTATAGTTCTAAGATGTATATTCTAGCCAAAAAATTGGTGTAGGTAAAAATGCCTCAAATCATGAAATCTCACCATTTTAAGAATCTCTTCATAGAGAAGGAAAGGATTGAGGTTGGCATCAAAATTCTGCATAAAATAATATATATACATAGGATGAATCAAGCTACGTATTCAAAAGAAAAGGAGTTGCTAGTTTCCCTAGATGAGGTTCTTCTTAGGGAAAAAATTCACTGAAAATAGAGATACAGAGAGAACTGGATCAAAGTTAGAGATTGAAACACTGCCTTTTTTCACAATTTGGTTTGATCTCGTAGAAACTCTAGTAACATCTCCTCAATTTCAGTTACTGATTTGCAATTGATTTCACACCCAAAATAGCTAAAAAGAGAAGCTATTGGTTTCTTAAAGGTCTTAGGGTTTCTTATCTTCATTAATGGCATCCTAAAAGGGTTTTTTGATCCCATAAGAGGGTTTCATCAAGGTGATCCTCTCTCTTCATCCCCATGTAGCACAATAATATTAATCTTTTTTATGACTTTATGCACCATTGGATCTTCATCCTTAAAGATAAAGGTTTGAATGAAGTCTTGTTGGATTTGGGGTCATGTCTTTGTATCTCACTCGTGTTCATAATGCATATACTAAAATTTAGGGAGTATATTTAGTGTACCTCAAAAAAAATGAATGTAGTACATAGGATATTATAGACACGTAAATTAACATTTAAGCTAAAACCATGCACTTGTGACCACTCTCTTACACATTTAGCTCTATACCTATCTCAAGGCCCTTTTTGATCACTTTCAACCATCTTTCACACTCTTCTAAGTTGATGAATAACCCCAAAATATAATCATCCATATTTTTATCAACATTAGACATCTTTTATGACCTACCTAACATTCAACATGATGAAATAACCCAATGGACAAGAGCTCCCTGGGGTATTATAGTGCACCACTTTAGTGTCCTTACCCCCTATCCTATCTTCCTACAAAATAATGTCTAGTTTAAAAAATCAAAAGTTATAGGAAGGTTGGTTTATGTCCCTAATGAGCCCCATTCAAAGTAATTTCAAATATATGACAATATAAACACTTTTCAAACCATTTTTTTAATAAAGAGGTTTCCACATTAAAAAAACACCAGAATCATAATTACACATTGAGGGTAAAGTACCTATTTCTTCCAATTCTAATTACATACAACCCTAATATCCTAGAGCTCACGTATGAATATGTTTTACAGGTCAAAAATCATGATTAATACACTTAATCACATAAGTATTGCACTGACATATATTATATTTCACTAGTTATTCACACACCACTATAACATGGGAGAACTACATAGAGTGTGATCTCTCTTTGAAGTATTGGTATGTAGATAAAACTTAGGACATGAGGTGTTGAGGTCTCACCTAACTTCAATCATTGACCCATTTTTCACCATTGATTTGTATTGGTCTTCACATGTCAATCAAATAGGTTTTTGAAGGAAAATTAGTCATGCAATGGTCTCTACAAGTGATCGTAAGCTCCTGCACCAAATATAGATTTTATAGATGAAGACATAAAGATTCACAAGAATAGTTTTAGAGGCTATTTATAACCAGTTGGATATAAATAGGTTTTTTACATTTTGAAAATGGATAATTTCATGAAAATGTACATTAGTCAAATAGTCCAAATTTTATACAATTTCCTATATTTGTGCTTCTAATCGTCCTATAAATTATACTTGAACCTATTTTGGGACATAGTTTCACCATAATTACTATACATGTGTGGCTCTAATTTTATAGGAAATAATAGGAGGCATGTATTAGTTATTTAGAGTCACTAGTTATAGTGGTATGTGTATATATGTATGTATATGTGTATGCATGTGTGTGTGTGTGTGTGTGTGTGTGTGTGTGTGTGTGTGTGTGTGTGTGTGTGTGTGTGTGTGTGTGTGTGTGTGTGTGTGTGTGTGTGTGTGTGTGTGTGTGTGTGTGCGTGCTTCCTTGTTCTTCCATATTTATTTGTTATAATGCCTTTAGTTAATTTTTATTTTCCCAACCCACCTTAATTGATTAAATAAATAGGTTTATAGTGTGTTGTGCATAAGAACTTGGTGGGTAATTATAGGCAATTTTTTAGGCAATCTCAATGCACTTTTGAAGTTCTTTTCATTTTTTAAAGATTATAAGGAAGCAGAGAACACTTTCAATAAAATATTAGTTACACATAACTTCCATAATATCATTACTTGAATATACAACATAGGGTCAGATCCTTTTTAGGGGATGTTGCTCCTGTTTATTATGGCTTAAAAGTCTTATAGAATTCATATTATCCATTATGAGGAAATTATAAAAACATAAAATCATTAGTTCTTCAAACATTAACTTCCCATCAAACCATTAGTTCTTCAAACATACCCATTTTGTGTGTGAATTATTAATAAACAAGAATATGATTTTTTAAATGGAGGTGATGATAAAAAATGGGGATGTATGGTCATTTATCTGATGTGGCAATGAGTTGTGTGTAGAGTAAATGTTTAATTTCACTATAAGGGATGTATTTTTTGTTTTGGAAAAGCTAAACTTTATAAATTAAACGAGTGTACACTAGTATTCATACCTCTTGATCATTGATTCATATAATCTTTTATACATGAAGCAAGCAACAATAGGCTGAAATTTTTGGCAGAGGTAATGGTAAAAAATGAGGTTGTGCATTCCTTCATATGATATTGCTATGCACCAAGAAGGTACGTTACATTTCACAGTGATATTGAGCAATAGTGAAGTGTTGGGGAAGGAAAAGTCCATACAAATCATGAGAGTGGTGAAATAAATCAAGGTAACTTTGGTCGTGATGGTAAGGGGAAATAATAAGGTATTTTAGGTGGGTATGTTATATCTCTTGTGAAATTATTTTTATAATATATATATATATATATATATATATATATATATATATATATACCATAATATTATAAATTAATATTATATTATAATGTTAATATAATATATAGTACACACAATTTAATTTTTTGTTTTGGTAAAGCATGGTTTTGTAAAGTGAAAGAGTGTAAATCAGTACTCATATGTCACTTGAAACCCATGACTCCCATCCCCATATCACCTTTTTTCCATAGAGTGATAAGCAATAATAATCATATATTTATAGTGGTGGTGATGGTATAAAATGAGATTATGTATTCCTTCATACGACATCGCAATGAGTTATATGGAGAGGAGACAATTTATTTCATGAAGAGCTTGAGTAATGGCAAAGTGACATGGAAGGGCTAAGCAATACAAAACATGAAAGTGGTGAAATATTTAAAGGTGAACTAAGTGGTGATGGTGAGGGGGAATGACAGGGTATTTCATGTGATATTATGCACCACAAATCCCATATCATACACTAGAATTAGATTTAGGGAAGCTATTAAATTTATATGACTTGCACACATTGAAAAGGGGTATTTAGTTTGTAGGGTGGTAACATATTTAATTGGTTGTTTTATATTTTTAAGGGGATGAGGAAATCATGAGTGCTAATTTTATTTTAACAAGGCTCTATGTTCAATGAATGGCTCAAATCCACATCAAAATGTTACTTATGTGAGGTCAAGATATGGAGGTACCAAATTCTATCCTCTAGTTTATGTTCATCCATGCTATGAATATATTAACATCTAAAGTTATAAATTAGGCTTAAAACATATAAAAACACCAAATTTAGATCCCTGAAAGAAAGGGCAAGGAGATATATAACATGAAAGTGTTGAAATATTTCAACATGCACTGGGAGATGATGGTGAATGACAAAGAAATACTTCAATTATTGTTCTAAAATGTGAATGATAACACCACCAAATCATTGTTACATTAATGACTTGGTTGCTCATTATGTTATAGCTCTTTCAAATTTATTTTTTAGAACAAATATATTAAAAAATAATAAATACAATAATATTATAATATAATATTATATTATACTATTAATATAATACATAACATATAATATGTAATTTTTTATTTTGGTAAAACTTGGTTTTTTAAAGTGAAAGAGTGTAAATAGGTAGTCATACCTCACTTAAAACCCATTATCACTAGCCCCATTTCATTTTTTATGCACACTGCACATAGCAGTAAGTAACAATAATCATATTTTTCTAGTGGAGGTGATAATATAAAATGAAATTTTATATTCCTTCATATGATGTCATAATGAGTTATGTGAGGAAGAGATGTTTCACAAAGAACTTGAGCAATGGTTAAGTGTTGGGGAAGAGCTAGGTGATAAAAAAACATGCAAGTAGTGAAATATTTCAATGTGAGATAAGTGATGATGGTGAGTGGAAATGATATCATGTGATATCATGCACCATAAAACCCCATACTATATACCAAATTTGAATTTAGGGTAGTTTTTGGATTTACATGATTTGCACACATTGAAAAGGGTTGTAATTTGTAGGGTGGAAACATATTTTATTGGTTATATTATATTATTAAAGGGATAAGGATGTCAAGAGCACTAATTTTATTATGATAAGGATCCAAATTAGATGAGCGGTTCAAATCTACATTACAATGTTGTTTATAAGGGGATAAGACATTGAAGTACTAGAGTCTATCTTGTAGCTTATGTTCGTCCATGTTGAAAATATATTAACATTTGGAGAAATTAAATTAGGTTTAACAACATACATAAACACCAAAATCAAAACCCTATAAGAAAGGCAAGGTGATAAAAAACATGCAAGTGTTAAAATATTTCAACATGCATTGGGCGGTGACAGTGAGTGGGAATGAAATATTTCAAGTGTTGTTCTAAAACATGAATTAAAAGACCAACAAATTATTAGTTCATTAGTGACTTGATTACTCATTATTTTATATATCTTACAAATATATTTTTCAAAATATATATTAAATAATAATAAATATAATAACATTATAATATCAAAACATAATATAATATACAAATATCTACAAGAGTATTATGTGAATGTAAGTTATTTTATTTTATTTGAAGGTAAATTGATAAAACCTTTAAATATGATGAGATAACAATATAGATGTAACCCATTATTTGATAATGAATAAACAAAATAATGAAAAATAATAAATAAAAATCTATTTTATAGAACATAAAATTCTTTTTAATATTATAATATCATTGTTTCATGGCAAGAGAGAACTGATCCTGCAATTAAGAACTAAGCTGTGTGTATTTAATGCCATCTATATTTATTAGGAAGTTGCCCATTTTTTTTAGGTTATTTGATATGAACTCAAACCTAACTTGAGTCAAGGTTTGGGCCCATTTTTTAAGTTCTTTGAGCTGAGTTAAAACCTAGCTCGAGTTAGGGTTTGGGCATAATTAAGTTTGCATTAGAGTATTTATGGAGAATGACTCAACAATTGAATGGGAGTAAAATGTATGGTGAAACCCTATGAAAATATTGAATCTTATTATTTCAAGTAGAAGTTTCCAATCTTATTTTAATTTTACCCAAAAAGTTTTATTATTTCATTTTTGTTATTTTGGAACAAGACTTTGAAAAGAAATTGATCTATTGGTTATGCCATTGATTTCTGCACTACTCTATAAATAGTGGCAGAAGAAGCTACCATAGATTTTAATCCATTAAAATGATCCCTAATAAGCATTTTACATCTTGTATTTGTAGATAGAGAAATATTTTTTGAATCAACTGAAGGTGTTCCTCTGGTAATGACTGGTAGCCATTTTCATTATTTTCTCATTGAGATCTTTTTAGGATCTATACGTTGTTTACTTTTAATGTTAATGTTTTGAATTTTGTAATTATATCTTGAATAATTTTAGGATAGGGAAAAGGCCAAGAAAGGGAGGACATAAGTTTAAAGACACACAAAAAATTTATTTAAGTTTTTTTTAGGATCTTGCTTTGGGTTTCAAGATACTAAAGGACCTTTTGATGAATGAAAATAGTTTTCTTTGCCCTCATTGTTGTTGTTACCAATATAAATTTATGGATCATTTTTAAATATTATTTTATTTTATTTTGAATCACCTACTAATAAAACAACCATTGTTTTGTAAATAGTCACATGTCTAACTTTAGCTACAATTATCATGTCTGTCGCTAACTTAATTGGTTATGTTCCTTGGGAGAATGATGTTAGCTTTTGTTGAAGAAAATTAATCAAAGAAATTAGACATAATCCACATGTACACTTATTTATGATAGCATTTATTTTGATGCTATAGAACCTGGTGTGTATTTTATGTAAAATTTATAAGTGATACTGTTAATTATACATTAATAAAAAATCGTTGATGTTTTTTAAACAAACTAGTTTCTATTATAACTATTCAACTATATAATATTTATGTTTTTTTATTTTTTTACTATTTTAAAGTTTATAAATTGGTTTTTTAATATTTCATGTATTAATAAAAAAAAAATCTAGTGAAAGCCATAAAAAGATCTCACAAACCTCAAGTTTTGTGGAAGTTCTCACAAAATTGCCTCCATGTGAACATAACACATGTTTAGAATTTGATGAAAAAATTAAGCCTTGAGGTGCAGAGGATAGAGGAATTAATCCCATTTGAAATTAATCAAATAGCATTGATATTTGTAGATACCAAAATTCTACACATGCATTTCCAAGTGTCGTGACCCCTAATAGACCCCTCAGACCTTTTTGCCTTACCCAGGCCTATTTTCATTAGTTAGCTTTATTAGGCTTAAGCATGGATATTTTGATGTCTAGCCTCAACCATTAATGGTTAGGATAACCATCGAAAGTCAGCCCAATTGTCGATGGTTGGCTCAACCATCAATGGTCAGGCTCCATCACCTAGCCTTCTACATGCAAACACCATGCAAACTGTTAACTACTTTTTATAAATAAAAGTCATACAAATATAATTATGAGGCATTGCATAGATGAATTATATTTAGAATCCCTAGTTACACTCTCTTTATAACTTTTGGCCCTTGCCTATAAGAAGGAGAAAACTGTAAGAGCAAATCCATCTATAATTATTATCAGGAGCTCGGGTACTCAGAGTTTTATTTTGTAGGTCAACCAACATCATCCACATTATCAAGCCATTATATTAAGAGCCAACTTACTATCACCTCTCAACTAAAATTAAAATCACTATTACTCTACCAAAATTAAGCTAGATCTCAACTACGCCAACTACTCATTTAACCCACTTCTGGTAAGATAAACCCTTGTTTATTACTATTCATGTGCTTTATTTCCATTTTACAACCAATTTAGCCTTTTCCAAACCCCCAAAATTCATTTTTGAATCCCATCAATCTACTATTGATAAAACCTAATTTTGGCATAGTTAATCATTGACGATCATCCCAACCACCGACGGTCAGGCCTAACCATCGAAGGTCAACCCAACCATCAATAGTCACCTATGGTAGGAAAAATATAGCAAGATAATTTCCCCTCCTTTGCATAACCCAATTCACTTTACTATGTTTTTGACCACTCATAGGCCCATTTTAGATTTTTTGAGCCATACTTTGACCCATTAGCACTAGCACTAATTAATTTATCACTAATTTGATCATTCTAGCATATCTCTTTATCAAGAAATTATTGTTATCAATTTTAGTGTCTTTGATCATTGATGCAAGTACTTTATTTCTATTTTATTAACTTAATTATCCTAAAAAATTAGATTGACAAGCCCTAAGGAAGCTCTCACTTCCAAGATCTAGCTAGTGCTAGGCAATCCACCCAACTACTTATCTAACCCACATATTTATTTTATGATTTCTTAGATGCACGTCATCCTCCATAGGTAAAGAGGATCTCTCCACAATATTTTGACATAATGTGCACACTTTTATTAGGTATTTCTACCACAACCTATATTTCTAGTTTTACTACCTTCTTTTAAATAATAGCAAAATTTGAGTGAAACATTCTGGCACAGTCGATGGGAACCATGTCTCTAATTGGGTTTTATTTTTATCCACATCTATATGCTTCTTTCTCTATCTATGATCATAATTGAAATATAAATTTCATTTGGGTCTAAAACATACTACATTCATTAATTGCCTACTTCTTCTAGCTCACCTAGCTTAATTAATAGTATCAGGATTAATCATAACACACTTATGTTACACAACCAAACCACATAATCAATAAAACATCATAACTCACTTGAGACAAGGTAAAACTGGGATTTCATCACCACATGGTTACCTTACCCATTCTTAGAAATCCTACTTGGAGGTTATTACTAAGAGGAGAACTAACTCAACTCTCTAGTTGAGTATAAACTCTAGATATCAATATATATTGGCTAAGCACCCGTCACCCTTATCACTATAGGAATATGAAGTGAGGGGGTAGGCCATAATACCAAACCATGTGTTGATTCCAATATAGGTTATTTTGAGCACCAAAACTAACTTGAAACTATCCATATATTGCTTATATAGTACCTAATCTACAATCTAACTTCTATCACGCATTCTCATAAACTAAGACATCTAAAAGCAATCTTAAAACTAACTTTAGGCTTAAATGTAATTTCTAGTGTATTCCTTGATTTCCTTGGCTACTTTCTTTGTCTTCTTTCTGTTTGAGTGGTGAGTCTATTCTTTTGTATTCTTCCCACTTTTTGTATGGTTCTCACTCATCAGCAATGAAGAGACCTAGCAGAACAAAACCCATCACCTAAATCAACATCCTCTATCTCCTCACCTATGGAGTACATCTCAAAGGTGGAAGATTCACCTCATCCATTGGGATGATATACTTTCCATTGGGTATTTACCCAAGGAGACATGGACTTTACCACCTTTTTAGATAATAATTTAGTGGCCCTTAAACACTATCTTAACACTTCTTCTCACCATATCCCAATTTCAACTCCATCTCAAGACCCTCCTTACGTTATTCCATCCCACCTTATGGAGGGCATCCCTATTGCTATGGTCACCACCCAACCTTTGAACACTCAGGTATCTTCATCTACCAACCCCTTCAATGCTATGGTTGAGAATCAACCTATCTAGCCAACCATTGCCCTTACACTATCCACCCATACTAATGACTCCTCTACCTTGGGGAAAACCCAACCATCAACCCATCATGTTAAACCTAGCCCATCAGTTAATACCTCTTTACCAAGCTTAGGGGTACTTATCCCTTCTGCCTCACCACCCATTATCACAAAGGTCATGACCACCCCCTGATTACCAATCCAACCCTATCTCAACCTACCTTAGCATCCCAAAAACTACCTACATCATCTAACCTCAGTTATACCCCTAACCCACAAGGGTATATACCTACTACCCAACCACCAATAACCACCTATCCTTATATGTCATCTACCCAACCTCCCATAACTTTTTATTCATATAGGGATATCTCCCATCCTCATTTTTATCAATATATTCCCTAACCACAATATATGACTTATAACCCCTCAGGTGCACCACCTCAAATAGACTTAATGAAAATAATCATGGAAAAAATGGTAACTCTTGAGTCATCCATTTTGGGAGCCCATAACATTCTATCTTATGACCAAGTCTATAATGAGCCCATTCACCCTTTAGTCCCTATCAAACCTTATCCAACCCAATGGGAGCTTCCAAAATTCACCAATTTTAATAGTAAGGAAGACCCCCAACAACACTTAATCTCATTTAGGAATTCTTGTTACATGATTGCCTATGATGATGCCCTACTTTTGTGCACATTTCTTATGTCTCTTTTTGGCCTGACACTAAACTAGTATAGTGCCATTATAAAACATTCCATATTCTCGTTTAACCAATTATCTCAAACCTTCTTGCATCACTTCTAAATCAACACATCTAATAAAGTCTCTATCACTAACATTTATTCCATTCATAAATTTGAGGATGAGTCTATAGCTAATTTTGTGGCTTGTTGGAGAACCTTGATCAATGAATTAGCATTCTCCTTGCCTCAACTTGAATCGATCAAAATTTTTGCCTATGCTTGTGCCAAGCACATCTATTCTACATTACATTTCCAAAGATTCAAAACCTTTGATGAATATTTTACCATGGCACGTAAGTTAGAGAATTGAGCCATAGATGAGGGTAAATTGAAGTTAAAAAAAAGAACTCTACCTTTAAGACCAACAAAGCCTCCTCATCCAAAGCAAGAAATAAAGATAACTCTAGGGCTAAGAAAAATACAAATGTAGTCATCCTTAAGGTTTCCCCACCACCTATGGTCAATCAATAAAACTTTCCTAATCCCTCTAACTAGAGCTTGCGAAACCCAAACCGAAGCACCAAAAAATAATTTACTCCACTTGGAGAATCTTATGCCTTGGTATTGGAAAAGTTAATATTTTATAGCTTCCACCCATAAAACCTCCCCCATAGTTTGACTCTTCTCATCCAACACCTACTCGGTACAATAAAAATGACCTTTGTGCCTTTTATCGAGTGATAGAACATGACATCATCTGATGCAATACTTTCAAGTATGTTGTCTAAAACCTCATTGATAAGGGGGAACTCATGTTGGATAACCCTAATGCCCCTCAAAATCAAGCCTTGGACATCTTTAGAAAGCCCTTTCCCAACCATGCCCCTATCAAATATGAGGACATAGAGGTTGAATGCTCTCATGATGCCTACACGGTCAACACGGTCCATGATACACCTACACATGAGGACCCAACCATCTAATCTATCCACTCTTTCCCTACTTCACTTACAGAGGTGGAAGAGTCATCTTCCCATTTTTTAAAGATTTAGCCTAAGGAAGTTCTTTTTTTCATAGCCACACTCATAGAAGCATTAGAATCATCACATTCCACCCTAATAAGCATGTCTAGACAAGTAAATGTTCTTGATTTGTTGCCTCCACTAGCTACCCAATAAAACACTACTCTTATTCATATTATTCCTAAAGGAGAAGAACTCCTACCGATACCTCCCATGGATGATCCATTTATCTAAGCCTTACTTCCCTCACTTTTGGAAGTCAACCAACCTATCAACTAGCACCCCTAACCTACAATTCCATCTCTTGCATCCACTACCTACAAAGCAAAACCAGTACACAAACCTTTTTCCACATTAGTGCAAAAATTAGAATTTGCCCTAAAACCATATATGCATCAAGCTACCTTATAAAAACATTTAGGCCTCCATTACATCAACAAACCCAAACCTTCTAGCACACCTTTAACCAACCAATCTATCATCTTTCCACCACCTCTCAAACCAATCAAAACTTCTACCAACCCCTCACATTCCCAACTAACTGAGGCAATCATACTTCAAACAAGCAAGCCACAAAAAAAACTATTACAAACCTTGGTACCTTCCCCATACAAAGTTTGGTCTACCCATATATTAAAGTGGAGTTGACCCCATCTAAAAATACACCCAAACCTTGACCCCAACCAACCAAAAGAACAAAACCATCGAGCAACCACATGTATAAGGTTTTTCCTTCTTCTACCCTACCTTATATATTGGATCCTCATCCATTCAACTTTACCTAAAAGGAAAATCCATTTTAACATATGTCATCCACTGCTACCAATTACACCAACCCAATTATTTTCTAATACACTAGTTTTCTTCAAACTATTAGTGACCAAACTCTCAACCTCAAACCCCCCAAACATGCCCAAATTGAAACCATTACCTAGGAACATCACCTCACCCAAACCTCATTTTACCAAACCCACTCCCATGAAAACACCCCACTTACCAACCAAAATGACAACCCCTAATCCTTTCCCACCTCTCGTTGAATTGTATTCAACCATTTTTCAAAGGTTATAATCTTTGCACCTCACCTTACCTCCTATCAGACCCTACGACCCTTTTTGTTTAGAATTGACTTGGTATAATGACCATCAAATCTATTCCTATCACATGACACCTAGACATAATGCTGAGAATTATAAAGATATCTAGACCATTATCCATCAACTCTATAATGAGGATGATCTCTTACTAGAAGAGCCTCCCTTGACCCCTCTACTAAGGCATCCACTGGTCATTTTCTAGCATGTACCAGATCCTTCATTCTCACCTTAGAAAGATGTATAACCTACCCAACCTCCTATCACATCATTACCCTCTATCTATACCATCAAAATGGTCACATGATCACAAAAAATGGATAAAGGGAAAGATAAGGTGTCCATTCCATGGACATACCCACCTACTCATCCTAAACTAAACTCAAGCCAACCCTCTGTATCCTTAGCTCCACCTAAAATAATCATCTTAGGCACCTTTGAGGATAATCCTTTTGAATCCATCAAAAGGGTCATTTTTAAGAAACTTCACCAAACTCCAGCTAAGATGAGCCTCTATGAGCTCATTTCCACCTCACCTCACCATCTCTAGGCCATGATAGAGGCTATGCAGACCATTGAATTCTGACTAGGTGACTCCCAACCTATATAAACCTTCATTAGTGCTTTCCAAATCTCTATCCTTGTCACCTTAAAGGAATTAGAGATACCTTCCATCCACCCTAAAGACCCAAATCCACCTCTCTTTATCACTTCCCATATCAATCGAACCCACATCTAATGGGTTATGATCAATGGGGGAGGTAGTATCAACATAATCTCTTCCCATGCCTATGACCAACTCAAGCTATCTGAAAATGTCATGTCTAATATTTCAGTCATCTTTAGATCCTTTAATGACACTATAAACACTACTCTGGGCATTGTTTTCCTTCACATTCCTCTAGGTCTTCGCACACTCCTCAAACTTTTCTATGTGGTCAAAGGTGAATTCTAGTACAATGTTTTACTAGGGAGACCTTGGATCTTTGTAATTGATTTTGTACCTTCTACCCTCCATCATTGTTTCAAGTTTAAACAAGAAGGTCAGGTGGTTACCATTCAAGCTGACCCTAGTCTTTTTGTAGCATGTAACATGACTTACCAACCTAACAATGTTTTCCTAACTCCATCCAAAGAATCACAAAAGCCGTCACCCTTGAAATCCAAATCCATTATTTCCCCTCCTATGAAAGCATCTACTAGTTCATCTATTTTGATGGACCAAATACCCAACACTAATCCTGTGAAGTCTACCTTCCACTATCTTACCCTTGGAGAATATCATCTCGTCACCCTGGATGCTCTCTTCACTCCTCAAGAATATGGGAAACCCAACCACCACCTAGGTTATGACCCTAACATTGGATCCATTGTTCCTTTAAGGCCTCTTAGCTGTCAAACTCATTTTATCTATGGGGGAATCGATAAACCACTTAACATTGTCATCACCTACCCTTCACCTTAACCATTTACCTCTAACTTCTCTTACTTGGACAAACCTGACTTCATCAAACTATACCTTCACAGGTGTACTTAGAAGGGATTTGGTTTAGGATGGTATGAACATGGCCCACACACATTGGATTCAATTGAGACCCATAAGCCTCATCAGAAACATAGCCTCAACTTCATTCTACCCAATAAGAAGAAAACCAACCAACCTACCACTACCATTGATGAAGAAGAAACCCCTTCCTCACCAACATTCCCTCAACCTAAGAGTGAAGATAAGGACATCATCCCACCTAATTTTTTTTTGTCAACATGATTACCTTCAAACCCCTTTATTATCAAAAGGAAGGGGTATCCATATCCATCCATTTGACCCATCCTAAACTCATGGGAGAAAATTCTCCTACCATTAACACTATTTAGTGTCAAGATGATGATGCTATTTTCACTTACCTTGGTACACTAGATTCCTCCATCCATAAATATTTACCTCTATAAACCTCAACCATGTTGAATTAATATACCATATATATTGACATAGGTACTCCAAACAACCCCTACATCATCAAACTTGGCCAAACTCTCACCCTTGAGGAACTACAAGGCTACTCAACCTTCCTCCATAAGTGTAGAATTGCATTCACCTAGTCATATACCGATATGAAAGGTATTGAACTAACCATTTCCACCCACAACATCATCACCACTCATGATTCCAAACCTATCAGGCATAAACTTCATCAAATGCATCCTTACATAGCCCTCTTTATCAAAGAAGAACTCCAATACCTCCTTTCAGTTAGTGTCATTCAACCTATAGACTATCCCTAATGGGTTTCAAACATAATACCTATCACTAAATCCATAGGGGGACTACGTATTTATGTGTAATTTTTTGACCTCAACCTTGCATGTCCAAAGGATGACTTTTCTCTCCCTAGCATTGACCAACTTGTTGATCTTACAGTAGGCCATGAGATGTTGTCACTCATGGATGGATTCTTGGGTTATAATCAAATCTTGATTGCCCTTGAAGATCAGCACAAAACCACTTTCTTCATCCCATGGGGGTCTTTTTGTTATAGGGTCATACCCTTCAGCCTTAAGGATCCTGGCACAACCCACCAATAGGCCATGACATATATTTTTCATGACCTTATCCATATAATCATCAAAGACTATGCGGATGATATTCTCAGGAATTCCAAGATTTATAAAGACCATTTAGCCATCCTTAAGATTATATTTGAGTGAATTATCCATTATCACATCCACCTCAATCCTAATAAGTGTATTTTTAGAGTCTTTTCAAGAAAACTTCTTAGCTTCATCATTTCTCTTCAAGGAATAAAAGTTGATATGGCCAAAATTAAATCCATCCTTGAGATGCTACCTCCAACCAATCTTAAATAACTCCATAGCTTACAGGGGAAACTCCAATCCATTCATCACTTCATCTCCTAGCTCTTTGATCGATGTTATCCCTTCCACCACCTCTTGAAAAAGGATGTCTCTTTCAAGTGGAATGTTAATTGTCAAAATCCCTTTAATGCACTCAAAGAGTACCTATTATCTCTACCTATCCTTACACCTCCTAAATATGACCAACCTTTATACCTCTATATATTTTCCATAGACCACTCACTAGGGGCAATGCTTACCCATCAAGATGAACAACATCAAGAGAAAACCATCTATTACATTAGTCGCACATTGGTTGAATACAAGACTCGGTACACTCATATCAAAAAAATATGTCTAGCCCTAGTTTTCATGGCCACCATTATTTGCCACTACCTCCTTAACTACAAGAATTTTGTCATCACCTATACCAACCCCCTTAAATACATGCACTCTAAACCTTACCAAAACCAATGTATGGCTAAGTGGCTCATGATTTTAGCTAAATTTGACCTTGATTTTCTCTGATAAAAATCAATCAAGGGGCAGGTTATTGCCGACCAATTGGCTAAAGAACCTCTAGTAGATAACCAACCTCCCCCTCTTGCATTTCTAGATGATTCCATCATAGGCTTATCTCAAGTAGATTTTAACAATCAGGTAACCATATTTTTTGATGGTTCCAAATGTCAGCATGGTGGGGGAGCCGGTATTATCCTTGTCCCCCTTATCGGTGAACCACTTACTTTATCCCTTAAACTTGACTTTGAATGCATCAACAACATGGCTGAATATGAAGCCCTAGTAATAGGTCTCCAAACTACTTTAGCCTTAGGAGTCAGAAAAATCAATATTTTTGGTGACTCCTAACTTGTGGTCAACCAAGTTACCAACATTTACCAATGTAAGAATGAGGTTTTATAGTTGCATAAACAACTAGTTATAGAACTCCTATACTCATTATAAGATTACCATATTCAAAACACCCCATGATCTACCAACAAATTTGATGATACTCAAGATTTTATTGCCTCTCAGATCTTGTCAGCACCCTCAAACTCCAAACTATCAGTCATTATCCATTACCTAACTAAGCCATCCTACACCAAGATAGACACTCCAACCATCTTTAGTGTAGAGGAGATCCTATCTGACCTTTGGTACCAATAAACCTTCACCTACCTTCACCTTGGAATAATTATCTCTAGCCTCTCCAGGAATGCCCATCGGGTGTTTATTTAGAGCACCTCCTATTATACCATTATAGGAGGAATCCTCTACAAATAAGGCTTATATGGCCTCCTTTTCCATTGCCCCCATGGTCCAAAAGCCTCTTATGCCATCAAGGAGACACATGATGTTATCTATGGTGGTCACTTTAGTGGCCTCACTGTGGCCAAGTTTATCCTTCATCTAGGCTATTAATGGCCCACCCTCAACTAAGAATACTATGATTATGTGAAAAAGTATGTCAATTGTCAACAACATGTTAATTTACATCATCTACCTAGTAATAACCTTTGTATTTCCAAGTTTTTTTGGCCTTTCTCACAATCCGTTCTAGACCTCATTGGTTAAATCAACCCCCACTCTTCTCACTGACATCATTCTATCATTACCATAATTGAATATTTTACCAACTGGGTGGAAGTTACTCTCTTTATCTCAATGAAAGCTAAAAACATTATCGAATTCATCACCCATCATATCATCTATCATTTTGGTGTTCCCCATAAGATCATCATTGACAATGGAAAATCTTTCAAAAACAAACAAGTTTAGGGCCTTTGTGACGTATTTGGCATTAAACTTAGCTTTTCATCACCTTATCACACACAAGCAAATGGATAAGCTGAAGCCTCTAATAAAACCCTTAACAATATGCTTACCATAATGGTCAATACCTTAGGGCAGGATTGACACTTTCACATCCCCTTCGCCCTATGGGCATATCATATTAGCATCCAAAGCCCCACTAGTGCTACACCTTTTTCTCTCATATTTGGATCCAAGGTCATCTTGCCTCTTGAAATCCAAATAACTTCTCTTTGCATATCATTTCATAACCTCATCTTAGAGGATTATTACCATCAAGAATGTTTATCCCAACTTGAGTTACTCAATGAGCATCATTTAACCACCCTTTCCCATCTACATGTCTATCAAAAATGAATCAAATGAGCCTATAAAAAATACTTGAAAGTCCAAGAATTCAATATTGGAGATCTTTTCCTCAAGGAAAACCAACATGTCACTAATATGGAGAAAATCAAAGAGGAAAATTTGCCTTTAATTATCTTGGACCCTACATCATTACCCATAAGTATTGATCAGGGGCTTATCATTTACCCTCTCTCAAAGGTAAAATAGAACCTGAGCCTCTCAATGCTTCATATATGTGTCTCTTTTATTGTTAGATAGGGATCACAATTATCATTTGTCTAACTTAAGCTCATCCCTTTTAGCCACATTCATTTCCCTCTTTTTAGGGGAAACTAACTAAAATTGAATCATGTGATTATCCATCACAACTATATCATAATCTTAAACTATTGATACCATGACTCTATCCATGGCCTGATTCTAATAGTACTTCCCATCTCTTTGAGATCAATTCCTTGGTCTTTATTCCTTATACCTCTTTTTCACCTACTAGTACCTTGTGTCAGCTTAGTTTTGACTTCACAAAGGTAATCCATTGAGCATGTATGAACAAGTCTATGTCAAGAAAACTCAAGTAAAAGAAAAAGAAATATCAAATAGTAAAAACTAACTATGGGTCATCCTTAGCATCCACAAACTTCCCCCTTAAAGGATAGTTATTAGAAACTCATTATGAAATGGAAAAATGTAAGGTGTATTGCTCCCTTGAAGGATAGCTATCAAAATCATTTGAGATAACCATACACATCCACACCACTCCCTTGAAGGATGGTTGGATAAAGCATTAGTCAAATCTAATAATTTATTAGAAGCTTCTTGCATCGATTAACTTCCCTGACCCTTAAGGAAAAGTCAAAAGCAATTAAAAAAGTAATAATGTTTTTGGAAGCCACAATCAACTCTCTTCAACAATAATAAAATTGGGAAACCACAATTAGCTCTCCTTAGTAGACTTCCTACATCAATCAGTCTACACTTTATAAATAGACATAAACTTGTTTATACCCCCTCTTTGGAAACCTACAAGGAAGGAATACTAATCTTGTTAATGGTTCTAGTTTCACCCATTCTCCCTCCACATATCGTATGCATAGGACTATGAGCTCACTTGACACAATGTTATCAAGATCCATATCTATCAACCTAGGCATGCTAATGTGAAACATTTTAAAGGCTTAAGTTCACTAAGACAATCCAATTTTGGGTTTCATGCCATATTTACTATAAAAAACAATATACCAAACATACCAACATCATGAACTATGTCAACAAACAACATCGTAGCCTTTAGCCACAAACTTTCCTCTATCCATAACATTATGTAAACTTCTAAACATGTTATTACATCATAAACAAAGAAGCAAAACATCATAACATATACCATTCACCATTCAACACACATAACCATAAACATCAGCCATAATATGTATCCATCCATAACATGTCCTATCTAACCATGAGTAGAATTAAAACATCATAATTCACCTTTCTACATATCACATGCCTAATATATTAAGACAAAAATGCCATCAACCATGAGCATCCATAACCATAAATCATAAACATGAGCATCACATAAAAAAATTGAATGTCACATAACATATACATTAAATAGTCAAAAAATAATATATGTGACAATATCATCTCTCTCTTAAAATATACATCTTGTTACATCATCATGCAGGTTGGAATCAAAAATCATATATATATAACATTAGTATCATATGTCAATAGGTACCTAGAACACTCAAACCACTTGCACTACTACCACTGTTCCCATATTTACATGTACCTAATGGTGATCCCCCTAGGATCCCTGTTTGACCAACTATAACAAACCACTACTTAGGGGTAGTTAGAGCAACCCCACCCCCCAAACTAGATTTGAACTCTAAAAATATCATGGCATGGGGAAATTGATCTAGCACCATCACCTCATAGTATCTGAGCTCCTATTTAGTAGCTAGATACCATGATCATGGTACTAAATCTAGTGGCCCTCCTACTATGGTACCTACCATACCCACACCAATCTACCCCTATAATGTGCCTATATGGCCCTATAGATTAGCTTCCTTCTATTGAAAAATGATAACATGGGCTCATTCCTAGTCCCTCTCCACTATCATATCCCCCACCTATCCCTTTAGTACCATAATTTGGCCCTGTAACATGACCACCTATCCCTGTAAACAAGCTATTTGAGCTTGGGTTGTAACTATAATTGTTATTGCCTATGGTCACCCTACACCTATGATACCCCTATATCAACATCTATGTGTTGGTGGCCTCTATCATCCCTTCCAAAATCTATAACAGTGTACCTCCCCTGGTACTTGGCTACATAACCATTAGCATTGCCTACATCATCAATTTGACCCCCCACTAGTAGCTCCTCAAAATCACATGCTATATATACTAGTTGAGGCTCTGAAAGTAGAAACTCATCCTCCTCTCTCCCATATCTAGGAGTGTTAGGTGGAATCTCCTATACCAAGCTAAACTATCTTTGTACTTGATCAAATAAGATCATTTTCATCTCTATCTCTCTCCTCTCATACACCCACCTCTAGCTCTGTAGCCTTATAGTGTGGTATCTGAATCCTTCCCACTATGGCCACCCAACATATGGTCATCATGTAACATACCCTAGCACCAAACCCTCAAATCTATCATAGAACCACTCAATATCCCTGGCCCCATCACCTACTCTTGTAAACACTACTACTCTCCTCTAGTGCATGAAGCCAACAACATAGTCAGTTGGTGCATGTGTATCATCTGACATCCCCAAGGGTCTCAATACCTTAATATGGTCAAAATAACAATAGTGTAGAACAATCCCCATGCTTAATCCATAACATCAGTGTACTCTAAAACCCCATAGATATCTATAAATATTCATAAGTAACACCTATGCCCACCCAAACATGGTCCTCCCTATAAGCATCTCTACTAAATCTCTAAGCAACAAATAGGGGAAATGGCTACCAATTGAATCTGATAGGACAAATCTCATCAACACCACCACCACCACCACCACCACCACCACCACCACCATGACCACCACCATCATCATCATCATCATCATCATAGATAAAACCTATCTCTAGGTGCCCTTTGGTACAAGGTGCCATAACCAAACCCACTAGCATGAAACTGTGCATCCATTCAATCATTGCCATATATGAGATCTAGATAGTAATATCTCTCCTCACTCTATATGTGATATACCAGATCCCATAAAATAAGAAATCTATTAATCCTCAAAACATCTTCCAACAAAATAATATTCTCTCCTATTGGTAACCAAAAATTATTTGTCATGAGGTCCCATCTCTCGATGAGTGTGACAAGTATGGTAGGGTCACAAGGTACATGCTGATAATGGTGCATCATGCCTAATCCAATAGCCTCTAAGTGTCACCACTAATAATCCATCATCACATCTTATACCTTAGTGAATAGCCTAAGGACTCAATCCCTTAGCTAGATCTAGTCTCATGCCTACACAACAACCATATGAGTAAGCACACAATTTTCCTAATCAAACCCATTACTGGCATACAATTAAATTTTTTTTCAACCTATTCTAAGCTAACCTATCAAAACCACCACCCTACCTCTAATAAATTCCAAAAATAGTCCATAATTACATGTAAACCTTAGACAAATATACCCAACTACTAATTCATAACCTTCAAATATTGTATGTAACCTATAAACCAACCAAACCCACACCTAACTCCATTCGATAACTTTGCACCCACACCAGCTATCACATAAGAAGTTTGGTAGGGTCACAAGGTACATGCTGATAATGGTGCATCATGCCTAATCCAACAGCCTCTAAGTGTCACCACTAATAATCCATCATCACATCTTATACCTTAGTGAATAGCCTAAGGACTCAATCCCTTAGCTAGATCTAGTCTCATGCCTACACAACAACCATATGAGTAAGCACACAATTTTCCTAATCAAACCCATTACTGGCATACACTTAAATTTTTTTTCAACCTATTCTAAGCTAACCTATCAAAACCACCACCCTACCTCTAATAAATTCCAAAAATAGTCCATAATTACATGTAAACCTTAGACAAATATAACCAACCACTAATTCATAACCTTCAAATATTGTATGTAACCTATAAACCAACCAAACCCACACCTAACTCCATTCGATAACTTTGCACCCACACCAGCTATCACATAAGAATTTTTAAACAAAAATATTCTTTTGTTATTATTCTCTACCTTTACAAAAATTTAGGTTTAATCCTCTTCCATTATGAGGTTACCCATCAATGTTTGGACCAACCATCGACGGTCACCTAGAAGGCCTTTATTCTTTGGCTTGACCATCAATGATTAGTCGACTATTGATGATCAAGCTTAGACCACTAACGATCACTAAGTGTGACCACCGATGGTGAATCCCTAAAACCCTACCCTCCCTAAACCCTATAAAAACCATGTTAATCTTATAACACACATCCCTAAGCCTTCTACCCTAACCTTACCCAACCCATACAAACATTTGATTACCTAAAACAAGTAACACATATGATGATATAGCAAAAACCTAAATCTAGGGAATTTTCCCCCATACATAATTAAACTAGTTTTTAAACCTAATACACCCATTCATTTCTATTTAACATAAATAATCATAAATTTTAAAACACCTCCTACCTTGTTCTACAAGTGATGCCATGGTCAAAGCCTGGGTCCCTCTACCTAGCCATGACCTTCTCCACCATACATCTCAGTCAACATAAGTATAAATCAAAACTCCCTACGTTGTGGTTACCTCAGTCAAACTCAATTCCAAATGCACCATAGTAGTAGCCAAAATTCTTGATAGATCAGAAAACATGATGTGAAAGTGACAAATGATGAAATTTACATTTCACTTTCAATTTTTATCTTTTTTTTGGATTTTTAGGGTTTCCCCTTGGCTATCTATAGTTAAGTTAACGATTGATGGTCAACCCTTTTGGCCCCTAACCGTCGATAGTCAAGGTCCCACATTTTCTATTTCACATTTTCCATACCAACCTACAAACTTCTCTTTATAGGATCAAAAACATGACCCTTACCCTTCGATAAATCAAACCTTTCCTAACCAACCCCATTTGACCATGTCTACCTTGATTTTGACCATTGTCCTTAGGCATTTAGCACTTATGACCTATTCACCTCAGAATCAACCTCAACACTACCCTTTGAGTAAGAACTACATTCATCCTAAAGTTATTATGGGATGTTGAATCCCCTTCACTATGTAGGCAACATCTACTTGCCTAGTGTATGTGGAGTTAGTTTAGATGTACCCCAACCTACCCATTTTCTTGTGTCCACCTCAACAATGACCTTATCACCTAAACTATGCACATGTATTGCAATGAATTTTACCTATGTCATTTTGACTATATAGATTGACCTTGTCAGGTTACCTATTTATATTTTTGCACCACCTAGTGCAACAACCAAATTATTTATGTTTTTAGGGGAGCACTTCCTACCTTGGATACGCATTACACATTGACCCATTTGGTGTTTTCATGGTAGCATTTCTTTCCTTGAATATCCAACAAAACACTAAAACCACCTTGGAAACTAACAAGTGTAACCAGTTGCCATGCCTACAGTAGTCATGTGATACATTGGTCACTTATCTAATTTGCACTAACCTTATTTTTACTAACATTAAAAATCTATCTTTGCACGATATTGTCTCTCACAACTTTTGTCACATTTTGTGCACTAGTTTGTGCCTCACATGCTCAACTCAAGTCACCACCTCTTGACTCCATATTTTCCCTTTGTCAAACCCATACCCACTTGAGCTACACCTCACCAACCCATAATTTGAGGGAGAATACCTCCTCGTATTCTTAAGGTAACCAGACCCTTGACCTATACTCCATTTTTTTTTCTACTCATTCACAAGAGAAACACAACAAAAATGGGAAAAATATAGACATTGGAATTATGCACATGTATTTATAAGTGTCAAGATCCCTAGTAGACCCCTCAAAACTTTTTTCCTTACCTAGGCTTATTTTCATTAGTTAGCTTTACTAGGATTAAGCATGGCTATTTTGACATCTAGCCTCGACTATCAACAATCAAGATAACTATTGACAATTAGCCCAACCATCAATGGTCAGGCTTCACCACCTAGCCTTCTACATGCAAACACCATGAAAACTACCAGCTACCTTTTCTAAATATAAGTCATCCAAATCTCCTTGTGAGGCATTGCATGGAAAAATTATATTTAGAATCCCTAGTTACACTCCCTCTAGAACCTTTGACCCTTACCTATAAGAAAGATAAAGCTATAAGAGCAAATCCATCTATAATTATTATTAGGAGCTTAGGTACTCAAAATTTTCTTTTACAGGTCAACTAGCAACACATTATTAAGCCATTTTATTAAGAGCTGACTTGCCATCACCTCTCCACTAAAAATTTAGGCATCGTTACTCTACTAAAATTAAGCCAGATATCAACTATGCTAATTACTCATCCAACCCACTTTTGGTAAGAAAAACCCTTATTTGTTACTATTCATGTGCTTTATTTCCATTTCACAACCAATTTAGCCTGTGCTTAACCCCTAAAATTCATCTATGAATCCTATCAATCTAGTATTGATAAAACCTAGTTTTGGCATAGTCAACCATCGACGATTATCTTAATCATCGACAATTAGGCCTAACCACTGATGATCAACCCAACCATCAATGGTGACCTATGGTAATAAAAATCTAGTAAGCTAATTTCACCTTCTTTGCCTAAACTAATTCACTTTACTATGCTTCTGACCACTCACAGGCCCCTTTTATATTTTTTGAGCCATACCTTGACCCATTAGCACTAACACTAATTATTTTGTCACTAATTTGATTATTCTAGCATATCTCTTTATCAATTAATTCTTGTTATTAGTTTCAGTATCTTTGATCATTGATGTAAGTACTTTCTTTCTATTTTATTGACTTAATTATCCTAAAATGATGGATTGACAACCCCTAAGGAAGCTCCCTCTCCTGGGATCTATCTAGCGCTAGGTGATCCACCTAGCTACTTATCTAACCCAAAAATTTGCTTTAGTGATTTCTTACATGTAGGTCATCCTCCCCAGACAAAGAGGAGCTCTCCACAATCTTCTGACACAATGCATGCACTTTTATGAGATATTTCTACCATAACCCATATTTCTAGTTTTACTACCTTCTTTTGAATAATAGCTAAATTTGAGTTAAATAATGTTCTTTATTCAAAGTAGTTGTTGTCAAAACATCAAGATCAAGCTCATATTAACATTCATGTAACAGTTAAGTGCCCCATTTGATTTTTTCAAGATCAAACTCAAATTAAAATTTATCTAACATTTTAGAGGAGACATAATAAGAGTTATTATTCCAAAGTCTTGAAATTCTCTTAATTAATATATGTTCAATGGACCTAAAAATTTAAAGCCAACTACTTGTCAGGCTTCCATAAAGATCTATTAGCTTTTTATTTTAGTATTGCTTTATTCACAATCTAAATGTGAAAGAAAACTATTATTCCTCTTCTAGTTCTTATCTCTACCTTTCAATGGATGAGATGTTTATACCAATACAAGGAATAAATAATGATATTAAAGGAAGATTGTTGTGTTATAAGCAAGATTGGAGCAGTGGCTTTACTACAAGTTTTAGGTGCTCTACATGCTTTGTATTGAATTTTATTGACTTTTATTTGAACCATTAATGTAAACTAGATGCACCAAACTAAAAATTGAAAAGTTTAGTTATAATATGCTCATGATCTCAGTAAAAGTGAATTCAGAAAATGGTTTGTAAATTTGTTTATTCAAACATGAAGAGAAAGAAATTCATTTTTCTTAGAGATGTACTTTTGGCACTTAGAACAACTAAGGGGTCAATATTATATATATGTAGATTCACCTTTTGGATACTCACCAATGAAAATTTTTATTTAATGAATTTATTTTTGTAAATATCCAATTATAAGGGAATGTTTTTAGATGGGAATTCTAATTAAAATTATAAAAAATTCTTGTTTGAAGTAGTTGATTTGATTTCTATTGTATATTATTGCTCAGGGTAAAATTCTGTATTATCTATTTTTTTGATCAGATATATATTATTATTTTTATTTAATGTAATATATTGTACATTTTTAGTTAGAAAAACATAGAATTTATTCTCAATATATTATTTTGATGAATTTAATCACTTAGCTAGGTTTAATTAGCTTGTAAGTGTAAATTCACACCAAAATATTAAATAGGGGTACTTGGTAAGATACTTCAAACATTTTGATTTCATTGTCGAGGAAAAATTAGCAAACATTTATTCTAAAAAATGTATAATACATAATTTAAAAATTTAAAAAATTGTCAAAAATTAACCAATTAATAAAAAATAGCCCATAAAAAATACCCTACTCACCAAGTCTTCATTCCTTATCATATTTGGGATCCTTGCTCCCACAACTTACATATTCTTTGCATTATCCATTCCTATGATATCATTTGGGGAACAACTGGATAAGAACATGAGTAAAAATTTTCACTAGTAATTAGTGATAAAATTAATTATAAGCTTAATAAATTTAAAAATTTAGAATTTGGTTCTTGTAGATGGTTACTTGATTGTATTTTAAATGTTGGCATCTATTAGAATTTTTGGAATCATACATTATATTTTGAGTGGTCATCCACTATTAATTCTTGGAGTTGTTGAACCAATTGTGCTTATGTATACTTTCATGTTCAACATTGTCAAAGATTGAAAATATTTGGGCCCATAGTTGTTTTTGGCTTGGACAACATGGTATGCATCTATCTCTAGAACTATAATGTGTTCTACAAAGATCATTCATATTTATAAACTAGAACCAAATTTAGATTAGTATTATTTCCTTAATAAAGCTTCTTAGGGATTAACTTAACAAAATAGGAAAAATATTTAATTATTGTAATTTATTCAATAACTAACTAGGTTAATGTTTTATCTATAGGGTATGTGTCTCGACTACATTTTTATGGTTCTTGTTCTCAATCCTAGGTATATGCTTAATTATTAACAGATTTACCTACGTAGCTGGTGAACTATTTGGTCTACTAATTGCAATGTTAATCATGTAACAAGCCATAATTTTAATGTTTTGTGAATATTGGCATGTGTATTGTTGATTTATAATCTGTTGAGAATAATATATTGAAGACAAAATTTTAATATATTAATCCTTTTAGATAATGGCATATAATGTGACATTTTCCTATTTTGAACAATTTATGAAAAGAAATATAATCATCCCCAATTCTAGATGCAGAGTTTACCAATTTTATCCAAAAAAAATCTAGTTTATTATTTTAAATTTATTTATATAATAAATATTATATTTTACTTAAAATTCTCTTATTATATATAAAAATTTTTAATCTAAAATACTTGCTTTGAAAACACAAATCATTCTTTAATTTTTTTCAAATTTCATCCCCTCTTGATGAAGTATCCATAACCAATTTTTTTAAAGATAAATTGATGATTAATTTTAACTTTATATCATAGGGATTTGTGGATGAGTCTCATATCTCAAAGAGAGAAAATGCAAAAATTAAATAGTTTGAACCTTCATGGTGATTTGGGAATGGAATGTTTGCATTAGTTCTCTCATTTGGACTTATTTTTAGTGTATTAAGGAGCTGCAAAGCCTAATCTTGGCATTATGGGATAGGTATCTATATTTTAGATTAGTATATTCTTCACATTTTCTCCACCCACTCTTTATATTTTAATTTGTAGCTATTTTCAACCTTGCATCTCATCTCTGTGGTCATAGTTTGTTTGATATTTATGTGTAAATTTTATAGAAACTAGTACACAATATAAAAATTAACCATTTGATCAAAAGGTTCACATGTTATCTAATGTGATTGATATAGTATGTATTATAATGCGGACTAAACTAAAGTAATCCTTATGATAGAGTGTTGGATTGGTTCATCTAATTTACTTTTACAACTTACCATATGCATTTTGGACCATTTGGAGTCAGAACTTCAGCCATTTTGGTTCTTACTCTTTGAAAAATTTACTTGTGATGATTTTGAAGAACTTACGATATTTTCATTAGAGAATTTTACATTCTTGTTGATTCAAAAACTTTCCATATCAAAACATATAATGTTTAATGTGTCATTGTTATAAATAATTTGAACATTAATCCTAGCTAAAATTATTTTTGTGCTTTATTAGTTTGACCACAACATTATATCCCAACATGCCCAACTTGAGAAAACTATCTTCATTTCATTATAACTTTCTTGTTTTGGGATTCTTGGTATGCAAAAATGCGTAGGTATGAGAATATGATTCAATATGCCAATGCAATTTTTGTTGTGAGTCTATTGGTTTTGGAATAATCATTATAACCAAACTCTTCATTATTTGTGAAAGTGTATTTTATGTGGTCTACTCAGTATACCCCTTAAAATGTTGTTATTCCTCAATATATAATGCACACTAAAAGATTAGCTACCCTTAAACATAAGGTGCCAATAAAATTAAAATTATCATATTGATTAATTTTTAGAAACATAGGTAGTTTTTAGTGATAAGTGATTTTGATATAGTTAGTGTGTAAAAAGCTAGTCAGAGCAACTTGGAAAAACATTCACACTAACTCAAGCTTAGTGAATATATATTAACATATGTAAGAATCTAATCAATAGATGCAAACTTCATTAGTGTATCAACCTCAACCTACCATGGTAAGATAGTTTTTTTTTGTAAAGGGGGATCTATATCACACATGTAAGTTTTAGTTTAAAATTGTGACTAATTGATTTTTTTATGCCATTTGTGCAGGCACTTAGGCAATTAAAGGATACAATCATTTAAATTATCCAAAAGTACTATAAATATAGATGTGCATGTTGATGAATAGGCTTTTAATGTTGAGGACATATATGACCTCCTTCCCATTGAAGTTAAAAAATAATGACTCAATAACTTGATGCAATATATTATGATGTTTAGATACCTTGGTGTAATGCCTAACCTTAAATATATTTCAACCTCTATCCTTTGGGGTTTCTTTGATTTCATGGCTATAGAGAGTTTGCTCAAAAATTAATTCTAAGAAAGGATACTAGTTATGTTCACTGCGCCCAGTTGTAGATACAAGTATTAATTGATTTGAATTATAATACACTATATTTTTGAAATGTTTCCTCTTAGATGACAAACTAATTCTTAAAAAATGTTTGAACTTGATTTCAAGATTGATCAAACTTTGTTGTTAAACTTATGGTCATGGGGTGCTCTAGGTGTATGATGTTACATTTATAGAATCAATGCCTTTCAAAACAATTGTTATTTCTACCATATTACATATATACTATTTATTGGCTTGTTTTGACATTAACCTAGATTCCCATAATTGGTGTTCTCTTTCCATTATTGATAATCTTATTAGTACTTATAAGACAGTATGTGCTTTTGACATTTTACAAAACTGGTGTTGGTGAGTCAACTTTTAAAACTTTCTTACCTAAATTATAAACATTAAATTTTTAATACACATTTTAATGTGATTAATCTTAATTGATTATGAGATTTTAAATACTCATTCTAATGTGAGTAAGCCTATAAGCATACTTATAATCCTACCAACTGATCCACAAGTCTCAATGGAAATTTAAACTCAAGCCCACAATGAGACTTATATATTATTTATAGTTATCTATAGGTTTTAGTGTTAGGTTGTGGAGCTAAAAGCTTCACTGATGCAGACATGGAGGAGGTTGCAGAAGAGTTGTGGAGTGTCACAGACACCAGTGTCGGTCAGGCCAACCGACGTCGGTAGGTAGGAGACAGGAAGCCACCGACGTCGGTCGAAAGTCGGCCGGCATCGACGACCAGGCAGACAGGGACCGACGTCGGTCACCTGTGGTTCGAGCTGCGAGTATATTACGGGCAGTTGGTTGATGAACCAAGTGTTTGCATGTTTAGAGCTAATTTTAGACTGAGAGCTATGGATCTAATTATTGTATTAGATGTCTAATTATTATTTGGATGAGATATATATAATAGACTCATGGTTGTATTGTAAAAGGGTGCTAGAAAGCCATAAAGCTTTTAGAGAGAGCTAGTGTAGCTCCTCCTAGTTCCAAAGGGGTGCTGAGAGTGTATGATCAGGGAGAGTTGCAGGGTCTGCAAGGTCTAGGAGCTGATCCACTGGGGTACTGGTTGATGAATCATAAGGACTTGGTGAGGCAAGGACAAGGGTTCTTCAAGGGTGTAGAGATATCTACATGGTGAGTAAGGTCTAGTGATTTGCAGGTAGCAACAGAGAGCAGGAGATCTACTTAGAGTACGGTTGTGTACTTGGTGAACTGGCAGTGCGTTACTGACTGGTTGGAGAGTTGAACATCAATTCTATATTTGAGTTGATTATTGTGACCGAGAGAGAGAGGGAAGAAGGTCTTAAGGTGTGGCGAACCTTTGAGGTGGAGGAAGAAGTGGCATCTTCCTTATTGTATATTCTTCTAAGTGATTATTAATATAATTGTGTATTGTCTCTCAATTCCTGTGTTGTTTCATATTTCTAGTTACTTATTGATTCTGGTTAAATTCCGTGTTTAGTTGCTAATACAAGAAGTAATCATATGTGCTCTATTGGTAGAGCAAGATCCTGACTCAGTAGGCATCAGAGCATGTTTATTGTTCTAGGTTCCTGACAAGTGGTATCAGAGCTTTTGGTTGGGTTACTAATAGGTGGTTCCAGATCTGGTAGTGTTTGTTGATTACAGGTTACTCACAGGGGTTTCTGATTGAGTGGGAGTATAGCAATGGCAGAAGGAAGTAAGCTACGAATGGAGAAACTAAATAACACGAATAGTCTGATTGATGGAAAGAAAGAGCAGGTAAATAAAGATTGTTGGTTGGTAGCAGATCAGCAGGGAGGAGTAGATGTTGCAGGAGATGTTGCACAGGATGTTTTGGATAAAGTGGAATCTTGGTTCACATATTCTTTTGCCTCTTTCCATGCAGTTCAAAATAGAGCATCTTTTGATGGGTATGTCTTTGGAGACTTTGGAAAGATTTATTTAGGAGCTGGAGAGCCTTGTCAGATTATTGACGAAGGGGAAGTGAAGCTAAAATTGCAGATGGATGACACACAGTGGTTGAAGGAAGTCATGCAGGTACCAGTCTTGGAGATGAGTCTAATTTCTTTAGGAAATTTGGGTGATGGGAGATGTACTGTAACTCTCACAGTGGATACACTTGAATTAGATGGTGGTAAGAAAGTAGGCATCCTTTATCTATCTACTTATATTACTGATTCACCTTCTGTTGCAGAGATGTGGCTTCATGGGCTTGGTCACATATGTAGGAGGGGAATGTAGGTTCTCAAGTGAAAGACAGATGTTTTTGACAAGCTAAAGAATTGGAAAGCCTTGGTGTTCATGGAGGAGATGACGGATAGAGATCAGGTGAGGGAACTAAATTATTTTGAGCAGGGCTATGTTGATTTAAACAGGGTTTTGATCCATGGAGAGCTCGCGGGTAAAAAGTTATCACTCACAGATGAACATAGGTACTGACGTCGGTCAGACAGTAATCAACGTTAGTAGAAGGAAGACTGACGTCGGTCATGAAGGAACCAACGTCGGTAGAAAGGATACCGGCGTCGACCAGGGAAATGACGTCGGTAGTCAGGGTCAGTGTAGGGAACCGACATCGGTCGAGAGCAGACTGGGAGATGGCCGAGATCGGTCACTGGAATGGATATTGGGCGGACATCAAGCTGTCAACAAGTCTCAAACGCTCATGTCAAGGTCAGAAAGGGTAAGTGAACCTCATATTCATTGTTCACCTTCTTTATATTGCTTATTGATGGTCAAGAACTAGGAAGATGCGAAGAGGCAATGCAGATAGAATCCAAATACAGTGGGAGCTTGGTATGGATGAGGAGTGTGAGTCCTTGGAGAAGAACCAAATAGGTATTTGTTGGTAGAGTTGTCCGCTGGAAGAAAGCATTGAGAGACGAAATGGATTCCCAAGTTAAAGAAGAGAGTGGACGGATACGTGAGACAGAAGGCCAAGGTATAGGTCTTGAAGATGCTGCAGGATAGTGGTACAGGTTTGACAGGTAGATGACTAAACATGGCTTCAGTTAATGTCAGTGTAACTATTGTGTTTATCTTACCAAGTGGATAATGATTGCAACATTATTCTGTTATTGTATGTGGGTGATTTGATAGCAAGTTTGTACATACAGGGTTTTGCTGAGCTAAAGGTAAGGTTAGTTCAGAGGTGTGTCATGAAGAATTTGGAACAACAAAATTCTTTGGCATAAGAGACATGGAGATTTTATCTCTAGTGGGAGCTGATGTGAAGATAGTGTTGGTGGGGTTCATGATGCAGGATGCAGAATCAGAAAGCACACCAAGGGCTGGACAGTTCAAGCTTAGCTTGAAACAGGGTTCAAAATCACATGAGGTCTAGTGTAGGCCTAAATTTTCCCAAGTAGTGGGAGTTGTCAGAAAGTATAGAGCCAATTTGGGGAAGGAGTACTGGAGGGCAGTTCAGTGGGATCAGCAGCATGGATTCTTGTTATGCAGGGTTAAGGTCTTCACTACATAGATGTGTAGGTTCGGATGTGGCAGGTTACTTGAATGACAGGTATAGCATCACAGGTTGTGTGGTGGTTAGTCTTCAGGGTTGATCTTGAAGAGGGATACAAGCCAGGGAATAATTTAGATGGGTTACAGATATAGGTACAGGTGCAGCTATTTATCTCCAAGTGGGAGATTGTTAGCTTGTGGAGCTAAAAGCTTCACTAATGCAGACATGGAGGAGGTTGTAGAAGAGTTGTAGAGTGTCACAGACACCGGCGTCGGTCAGGCCAACCGACATCGGCAGGTAGGAGACAGGAAGCCACCGACGTTGGTCAAAAGTCAGCCGGCGTCGGTGACTAGGCAGACAGGGACTGACATCGATCACCTGTGGTTTGAGCTGCGAGTATATTACAAGAAGTTGGTTGATGAACCAAGTGTTTGCATGTTTAGAGCTAATTTTAGACTGAGAGCTGCGGATCTAATTATTGTATTAGATGTATAATTATTGTTTGGATGAGATCTATATAATAGACTCATGGTTGTATTGTAAAAGGGTGCTAGAAAGCCATAGAGCTTTTAGAGAGAGCTAGTGTAGCTCCTCCTAGTTCCAAAGGGGTGCTAAGAGTGTATGATTAGGGAGAGTTACAAGGTTTGCAAGGTCTAGGAGCTGATCCACTGAGGTACTGGTTGAATAATCATAAGGACTTGGTGAGGCAAGGATAAGGGTTCTTCAGGGGTGTAGAGATATCTACATGGTGAGTAAGGTCTAGTGATTTGCAGGTAGCAGTAGAGAGTAGGAGATCTACTTGGAGTACGGTTGTGTACTTGGTGAACTGGCAGCGTGTTACTGACTGGTTGGAGAGGTGAACATCAATTCTATATTTGAGTTGATTGTTGTGACTGAGAGAGAGAGGGAAGAAGGTCTTGAGGTGTGGCGAACCTTTGAGGTGGAGGAAGAAGTGGCATATTCCTTATTGTATATTCTTCTGAGTGATTATTAATACAATTGTGTATTGTCTCTCAATTCCTGTGTTGTTTCATATTTCTAGTTACTTATTGATTTTGGTTAAATTCCGTGTTTAGTTGCTAATACAAGAAGTAATCATATGTGATCTATTGGTAGAGAAAGATCCTGACTCAGTAGGCATTGGAGCATGTTTATTGTTCTAAGTTCCTGACATTTAGCCTTTTGATTAAGTTTGGCTCATGATTAAGTTTTAGAGTATGAACCTTGAAAATATACTTACACTCAAATTAATTCATCTATATCCATGTGTACATGCAAAAAGTCATTTTTTATTAGTCAAATTTTTAATATAAAGGAGGATTCATACTAATATTGTTAAATAAGGGTGTTATACAATCTCCATTATCAACCAAATGGGAGTAGAGTGTTAACCTTTTAGCTAGATTTATTTGGTTTTGATTTTTGGAATCTTATCTATTTTAATCCTTTGGTGTTTTTGTAATATATCATGTAATATCATTTGTTAGGAATCAACTGCATGTTAATATCAAGTCTATCTCCATGACCTACTTTTAAAAGTAACCCATATCTCATGATCTTGGATGGTCCACTATGCACTCATGGCATTTAACTTTTTTATTTTTTTTATTCTATAAGAATTGACTTCTTAAGCTTAAGTTTGAGCCAATCATAAACTCACCTTTTGCGTTAAACCTAATAAGTCTATATAGTAATTATTAGTTAAGATTTAATGTAATATGATGAGTTCTTATAAATGTGATGATTAAATGGAAAATCTCCCAATGTGATTCCTCATTTATGGTGTTCATATTGTGAAATATTTTATAGGGATCAAATTTTCCAAACTCATTTGTCCCACACTCTAAAACCATTGAACTCCCTTGCACACCATAAATAACAATTGAACACTCATAACACTATAAAACAATTGAACTCCCATTCCCAATTTATACATAATATAATGATTCAAATACAAATCACATACCCACTAAATAAATTGGATAAATACTTGGGTAGTGGGAAAAGGTGGTAGGAACATGTTTATTCTAGATAATATCTATCTATAAGCTTCTATTAAGATTGTTTTACCTTAAAAATAAATACTATTCATGTTATACCTTATATGCTAAATACTAGGCACACCAATCTTATTATAGTCATCAATCAATTTGGGAGTTAGTATTTGGGGTTATATTTTAAGTTCATCCCTTTTCAAAAGATAAACACAATTATATTTTTACCTTTTCCTAAAATTAAAATAAAAATGTAACATTGATGGGAATTTTCCCACTTGTCTATTTGAGCAAATATTGAGAAAGACTTTGGAAAATTTTAATTGAGGAAAACTTTAGGAAGTTTTAACTTTGAAGTAAACCTACATATTGTGAATGTACTAGGCTTAGCATGTTTGGAGACTTTGTACAAGACAAAAATGATTAAAAATAATATCTGTACATTACAAATTGATAATGCTTTGAGAACAAAAAATATAGATGACATATGGGACATGGTATACTATTATTTATTTATTTGAATATGACATTTAATTCACCACATATTTATAAATTTCCCTAGATAAGGTTCTTCTCAAGGAGAAAATTAAATGGAAATAGGTATACAAAGAGGAATGGCTTAAAGTTTGAGATTGAAACATTGCCTTTTTCACAATTCATTCTACTCCCATGAAAACTCCAATAACATCTCCTCAATTCCAGTCACTGATTGGCAATAGATTTCATACCCAAAAGAGATAAAAAGATAAGTCATTAGTTTCTTGAAGGTCTTTTGGCTAACCCTTTGAAATCTAACTAGCCACTTCAAGAGGTAATGATAAATTTCATTCCTCAAATCATTAATGATGAGAAAAATAAAATGCTCATGGTTCTTTTTTCCATGGAATACATGCGATCCACCTTATTATCCATGCCATAGGACAAGGCACCCAACTCAGATGGCTTCCCAACAACATTTTTATAGGTGTCTTGGCATATTGTTGGTGAATATGTCTTCAAAGCAGTTAAAGAATCTAGGAAATCTAAGTGTGTGTTGCAAAATCTAAATTTCTCTTTCCTATCATTAATCCCTAATAAAGACATGCCAATTTACTTTGTTAAATTTAGGCCTATATCACTATGAAATTCGGTATGTAAAATCATTTCTAAAGGAATCACTTTGAGGTTAATTCCCTTGCTACCTCTCATTATTTTTCCTGAACAAGAAGGTTTTATCCTAGGGCACCATATTTATAAAGGAGTTGTTATCATGCATGAGATCATAAATTCTCTCACTATCAATAAAAAACAAGGTATGATAGTCAAACTTGACATCAATAAATATTATGCCCATATTAATTTGAGGTTTCTTTATAAAATTCCTGAAAAATTTAGTTTTTCCAAAGGGTGATGTGACTAGATATTTGAATGTATATCCTCTCCAAGGTTTTTTATCCTCATCAATGGCATCCAAAAAGGGGTTTTTGATACCATAAGAGGGTTGCATCAAGGTGATCCTCTCTCTCTATTTATCTTCATCAATATGACTGAAGTGCTTAGCCAATTTCAATCAACAACATGTATAAATCATGAAACTCTAGGCATAAACACCTCCAAGAAGTTGGATCTCTCCACTTATTAGTATGATGATGACACCATAATTTTTGGAGATACTTATAGGAAGAAATATAGAAATATTAAATATATCTTTGAGTCCTACTTAGTTTCCTTTGGGCAAGTCATTAATGATGAAAAATTAGATATTTACTCCTTCAATACACACCTCACACCCAAATAATCATTGATGATATTATTGGTATTGGCATGAAATTTTTTTAGGTAGATAAAAAAACGTTTCTCATCAACAGTGAGGGGATAAAGTCCCTCTCCTATTATCAAGATGATCTACCTTTATTGAAATCCAAAAATATGCATTAAAGTAAATTATTTAAAACAAAAAAAAGTTTTATTAGTATAGTACTTTTAACTAGAAAGTATGGAAAGGATGAAGAAAATAAAATGGGAAAATAAGATCTGAAGGAGGGAAATATGATTTTGGAAGATGAAAAATATAACATAGACAACAATCCAAACTTGTAAACCTATTGTAAATGTTGAGGAAATTAGAATATGATTTATGATGGGAAACCTATATCATTCAATGGATAGGAAAGACATACATACGTTTATAGAAATATAAAACATACACCAAAACAATCACATAACTAATAATAGAAAATAATGATCACTTTGTATTTATTTGCTAAAAATTAATTAATTACTTTCTAACTCCATCGATATTTCACCAAATGAAAATATTAAATATAGATTCAAAATTAAATACTATAATGAAATTTTTGTAGTTTTTTGACTAGTTTATAACAACTATGACAATATTTTGAAAATAAAGATTTGAATACATGAAAATAGTAGATACATACATTATCTACATATAAATATTGAATGAAATGTTTGAAAAATATCCTTGTATTGATCTTTGATAGAATACAAGTATAGTTTCTACTTTCAAAAGTTCTCTCAGATGTTTCTAGCTATCAAGATACTTACAAATGAGCCCCTGACTCATATTTATAGCTTGAAATGGGTGGTTACAGAGCATAAATACTTTTTTTACATATGAAAAGTCTTATAAAACATGTTAGAGAATTTTCATAACTTTAAATCTATAAAATTGCATTAAGCAATTTGCACAACTTGAAAAATTTCTTTAGTTTTTTTCCAACTTGAAAAATCATATTAGCAAGTTTACATGACTTGAAAAAGTGTAATGGAATTTTTTCACGATTCAGAATTTAGAAAAATAAAATAAAATCACATGAAATACAATGTGAGAATCGTTAATCATAAAATATGACTTGAAAATCCTAATTTATAAAATTGGTCAGAGATTCTTGAAAAATCTACTTGCTTATTCTTCACTGAGAACAATGGGGATTTTCTATTTCTATTGTTGTAGCTTCATTTTCTCATTATGATATTTATCATTTTTTTATACGATCTCAGGAACCGTTTATTTGTCAGGACCATCTAAGTATGTGAAAGCTATTTCTACATCACAATGTAGTTCTATCATTTTCTTAGTTATTTGATGAAGCCTCTTTACCATCGCATTGAGATTATCCAAGCTGAGATGATATTTGATCAACCTCTTAGTTAATCTAAAATTGAAATCAGATTTAGGAGTTAGAATCTCCTCAAAATTATTCTTGAATTGGTTGATGACAACATCTAAATAAATTACCTTACTATCATCATTAGTGATTGTGCAATGTAATTTCTAAATTCCTCTTATTATTTCAATAATAACATATCCTCCCATGGATTTAGAGTCATAGAATTTATTGATACTTTCTTTGATGATGTGAATTATGATCATTGCAGCTCCAAGAAGTTTTTTAAGGTATACAACTTCATCTGTCTTAATAACTCCTACTTGAACATGATCATTTGAGTCAACATTAGATAACTCTTTTAATTTAGGAAGTAATTTTCCATATTTCTACATTTCCTTAGTATATTTATCTTCTACTTTTGTTACATCATCATATTCTAATTGTATTTCAAAACATAGATCTATCATAGTCTAGATAGAATTGAATCCATGTTGCATGATTTATTTATACCATTCCTTTGTTGATTTAACCATATGTCCAATTTATTTTTCTATGTTTAGTGTTTCAATATCTGAAATTTGATGAATAATTAAATAATAATATTGAATTGGATTTATAAATTTATAAACCACTATTTCAAAATGCTCAACTTTTTCTTTGAGATGATTCTTAGTTGCTTTATCTTGATCCATATTTTTAAACAAAGTGCCAATAACAGTTTGAACATCTTCCTTCATTCCTTCTCTTTTAGTTTTTTCTAAGTGTATTTTTCATATTTGATAGTATGAAGCACTGACACTGTCTTTATGTTTTCCTAAAGGGGGAACAACTATTTTTGCATATTTATCTCCCTTTTTGTTTGTGATTATCCTTGTTATAGTTTTGGGTTGTTTTACTATTTGTGGAGGAAGAGAATCCATTGTACTGAAATCAATCTCTTGTGGTTCCACAATCTTATTTATTTTCTTTACAACTTATCAAACCAATCAAGAATTTCAACATTAGCAAGAGATTGTTGCATTTGAACATAATCAAATTTTGTAGATATTTCATGGGAAGGGAGAATAATTCATGAAAGTTGGGCTTCCTTTGATATTATCTCATCTTTCTCTTTCTCATCCAAATGACATAGAGATTTGGGTGAAGGATCAGGGAGTAATTCAATATTTTGTGGAGGAGGTAAAAACAAATAACTATTACGTTAAGCAGAGGGTGATGGTAATAATGAAGAATCAAATGCAATAAACTACTAAGAAGTGTTCATTACCAATCTTTGAGATTGAACAAAATTATCAAGACGAACATCTTCAACAATAAGATAATTGGAGAATAAGAAGACTTCTTTCCAAACCTTTTAATTTTTAGTGTAAGAGGCCTAGAGCTTGAAGACGTTATTGAAATAGCTTGTTTTTTAGTTTCTCCCTTTGTTTTAGGAATGTCTTCACTTTCATTGGTTGCTTAAGATGTTCTAGCTTCAATTTATTGTTGTTTATGAAAGTTTCCCAATTCAACTTCTATTGTTGGTGGTGGTGGGAAACCTACTTGGTTACCATTGACTCCTCTGTCACTTAACCATTTTAATGTCCTTTCAAGTACCTCTTGAATTCTGCTCACAAGAGAGGTTGATTCTTTCCTACTCTAATCAACCTTGGGAATTCATTTAGATTCAATCATTTCTTTCTGATAATTAAGATCCAATGTATCCTCATCATCCAATATTTTATTAGGGAATTTTGTGATCCCAAATACATTAACCTATTTTACTATGAACCATGATCAATATATGATCTTCACATCCTTTTAATCACTACAATCTAGCCAATAGTCTTCAAAATGAGGTACATGTTGATATGATGAACTAAGAAGATGTGACACTAAACCTCTTATATCAAATTAAGCTCTACTTTCAAATGGACTTAAATTAACACATGCCATCTCTTCTTCAACTGATTTTTATTTAGCCAATGATTAACATGTGTACCTAACTATGGAGATATAAAACTTCACTCTAGATTTAAGTTTGCTGGAAAAGAATTTGTGAGTTTTAACCAATTGTATTACTAGTTCCATTAAATCCCATTTGTTATCAACATACCTAAGAAGCATATATGATGAAAACTCACATCCATAAACTCTCAAATAAGATAAAGTGGGAAGTTGACTGAACCAAGCTCCCCATCTAGTAATCTATTTTGTTTCCTCCATAGATAGTCTCATGTTGTAGGGGTATTTTTCAAACATTTGGATGACATATTGAATGAATACATCATTTAACCTTATAAAATGATGATAAATTTATTTTAGGGTGAGTTGAGGGTATAACTCATATATATTTTTAGTCTTGATGTTTCCTACATGACTCAATCTGTCATAGAATTGCCTCCTCACAACTACATAATAGGGTTAATTTTAAGAGGCCCTACTAGGTAGCCTATTAAAAATATCTAGAAAATATCAAGAAATTTGAATCACAGCTTTGGTGAATCCTCCATGGATGATGGTGAATCAATGATGATTCTAAAGGAGTGAAAAAAAATAGTTTTATTTTTTCCATACAACCATTCAGCCACACCAAAAGTGGATGTAGAATAAAACCACTGAAATGACACATCGAAAGGGTACACTAAATGCATCCATCGAATGACTATGTTGAATGGATGTGCTAAATAATTATGCTAAATGGTTGTGTTAAATGGCTATGTTGAATGGCTCCGTAGAATGGTTGAACCAGGAAGCTATGTCAAATGATGTAGTCAGGCCAACCTACCAAGTTCCAGTGCAGTTGGTCTACTATTTGGTTTCCTAATTGCCTCCCTAGTCTTATAAATACACCCTAAGCCCTTATTTTAAACATTTTACACATTAGACTTCTCATCCCCCTTCAGCCTCACCTACAACAATTTGAGATGTTAAGAAAATATGTTTTAAAGAACTTCCAAGCCCATACATTTTGAAGATCATACAATAGTGTACATGGTATAATGATCATATTTTAAAATTTAGTTTTGAGTATTGACACCCTACTATAGATTTGCTTGGACATATCTTGGAGAAATAGGAAGTTCACATTATTCAAAGAGATCTTTCTAAATATGAAGATATACCAAATTTACAAGGGGTTTATAAATAGAATTCAAATTCCATATGTTAGGAGTTAGCAAAAATGATAGTGTCACTTCTGTAAGTATTACCATTGTTTTATACAAGCTTATACAAAATTGAATAAATTAGGAACTAGTCAAGATGCTGGTAACCAATGTCATGGATCCATCAGCTAAATAAAAAATAGCCAAAAAAATGGCCAAGAATGTCTATTGTGAAGATGTGGGGCATGATTTAGATGATAGGGATAAAGAACAACAATAGATGGTAATTGAACAATGATCAGTCAATAAAAAAATATGAAACCCTTGGAGAGATAAAGATTGAACTATAGCATAGAATTTAGGATTAACAACCACTATATAGAGAGCCAAACCAAGATGAGGAATTTATAGAAAACTCTTAATGCATGGCAGTATTCAGTCAATGCATATTTACGTTGATGTGCCAGTCATCACAAATAATCTTGGGAGGGCATTTTCCACATGAAATCGATCCCATCATCACAAATTTAATACCAAATGCACTAGTGTAATGGCAAGCCTCAAGTCAACAAGTCCATTTTAGACTCTATGTATCTAATATTCTATAATGGATTTGTTAAATTGAGGGTTGACACAACACTAGTGTATTTATTATTAAATTTGTGAGGATGAGATTGATTTCTTGTAGAAAATACTCTCCCAAGAACATTTATCATGATTGACGCATCAATGTAAATACTCATTGACTGAATATTTCCATGTACTAATATTTCTCCCTAAATTATTCATCTTAGTTTGGATCTCTATATGGTGGTATCTTATCTTAAATTCCATGCAACTGTTCAATCTTTATGTTACCAAGAGTTTCATCTTTTTTATTGATTGATCATTGTTCAATTTCCATCTATTGTTGTTCATTATCCCTATCATATAAATTGTGCCCCGCATATTAATAATAGATAATATCAACCATTTTTTTGGCTAGCTCATATGATTCTAGATGAAATTTGTTATTATCCAATGGATCCATAAAATGGTTACTATAGGTAGCTTGACTAGTTCCTGATTTAATCTATTTTGTATTAGCTTGTTTTAAAACAAAGGCAATACTTACAGAATATGCATTGTCATTTTTACTAACTCCCAATACATGGAATCTAAATTACCATTATAAACCCCTTGTAAATTTTATTTTTCTTCATATTTATAAATGTTTCCTTTAACAAAATGCAAACTTCATATTTTTATAGGATATCTAGGCAAATGTAAAGGTGCACATGCAGTGTTTTATTTATTATCCCTAATTCCATTGAAAGTCACTTTGATATCCTTTAATAGGTGAGGTAAATTTAATGGTTTTCTATCTTTAAAAGTTTCAACCTTGGTTTGCTTATTATTTTTCACCTTGTATTAGTAGGGTTTGGGAATTTAGTCATTGATGTTTTTTATTTTCCTTTCTTCTTCCCATGCCCTTAAGTTTAACTCTGGTGAATGTTCTTGAAGTTATATTTGGCACTATCATTCCATATACATTAAAAATTATTGTTAAACACTATCAAAGGTATTGTCATTTGAAAATATCATTTGGCTCCTCTGATTGGCATTATTGGTGTTCACTATTTGGTATCACCATCTAGTTACTTGATTCAGGTTTTATCGGTTACCTTGTTTGATATTAGGGGTTGGGGGTATATACATGTGTAAAATTAAAGGGTAATATAAGATAATTATATAAATGGTTGGTGAGATGACCCTAAAACTAATATATATTCCTAAATTTTTGGTAATACGGATCCATCAACCGACCCTAAAAAATTGCCAAACATAAAATTTAAAAATTGAAATATTCATGAATTAATGAATATTCACCATTTATATTTACCATGATATATAGAATAGATATGAAGTCATGTAGGATCTATAATTTTTTTTGACTTTAATTAACTGCTTATGTATTGAGTCACTAATCAATTACCCCCCAATTGATGTATTGCTTGTTTTGATAAATAATTTGTATGTATCTATACATCCAAGTATGGAAGTTTATTACAATGGGGCTTCCTACCACTATGTGTAAGATTGTGATCATATCATTCACCTCATTCATGAATACAAAACTATAAATATTATTTTGGAGCCTTGTATACATATGTTTATTGTTTTTTAGCCATTGCTTATTTATCCATTTTGCATAGGAATTAATGTTATCATCCCATATTTAATGAGTTGGAGTAGGAGGAAAGTCAAAATATGATTATAATTATAAAAAATATAGTAAATTATCAATATTTTCTATAGCTAAACATATGAAAAATTCTCATTTGGGATTTAACATCTGCCTTTTCTTAGGATCACAATGTTTAGTTATGGTCAAGAATAATTTTGGGCATTATAGTTGTTGACTATTTTGACCACAAATCAAAATAGGTCAACCCCCTATAGTAAAAAACTTTTATATGGGTCTATTATAATGTTATAGGGTGTTTCATTGTCATTTTGATGTCATTTAATATGATATTAGCCTTGTTCATGGTCAAATTTAGTCCTAAGTCATTTCATGTCACTTAGGGGTCATATTTGAGTCATTAATGGAGATTGTACAGTTTCACTTGGTATAAAAGTGTTATAAAGTGTATTTCATAATATTATATGTCATATCCTATCAGTCATGTTAGTAATAGATGAAAAACTTGTAGTTTCCTAGCTAAAATCAAGAAAATGACTAAAAAATGAGTTTTGGTAGTTGTATGACATCTAAAGGAGTGTGGCATGTGTTTAAATATTATAAAGTGACTCTTAAACTTACTTGAACTCATTTAAATGTTTTATATTCTTTTTAATACTAAAAAATGGCTGAAAACTATTTCTATTCTCTATTGCTCTACTAGACATGCAAAACTGATCAACAAGTTTCTTCATGGTATAACCAACAGGAGAGGTTTTATGTAAAATGATTTTTTTGGGTGTTATTAAAATTATTAAAATTAAATTTAATGGAAATATTTAAAGTATTAGTTGCCTGTGATTTATGAACAATCCTTTATAAGTTGTCTATCTCTTTTGCATGTTGATCCCCACACATTGCAAGTTTTCTTCTTGTATGAGCTGGTCCATTTAAAAAAATGGATATAATTATTTAAAATAGATTTGGATGTCATTAATTCATTGTTTACATCCTTTTTTTCATGTTTGGAGGTGATTTGATGAGTTCAAACTTCTCAAGTTGTAGGTTGAGTATACTGTGAAGTTGCAGACATGTCCATCAATTGTAGAGGTTTTCATTTCTTGCATTGGTTTCTATTAGAGATATATTGATGATTCATGTTTTTAAAAATTCATATAAATCACCTTTATTTTTAAGTCTTAGTGTCAAATGGTAACATCCATGGAGTCGCAGTAAAAGAACATAACACACGTCGGTTCTTGCTGTAGACACCGAAATCGTGTCGACTCCCCTGGTCATTCCCCGTCTTATTCTTCTTCGCCTATTGAACCCTTGACGATCACTTGTTCCACCAACCTTGACCCTGGTAGCATGTAAAAATGAGCACAGAGCTAAAGGTAGACTCTATCCCCATTATGCATCTGCCGACGTCGGTCACCTATCGGCCGATGTCGGCACTCCTGCCGACGTCGATCACCTTGCCGTTATCCGTTACCAGTTATCATTCAATTTCCCAAAACAGTTGACGAACCGTCTCTGGAACCGTCTCTCGCCTTCATCAACCTCCGCCAACCATTCAAGACGAAGATCCCGAACGCCATTCAAAACGCTGATCAACCAACTTGCGAATTCCTCCATCAACCTGCGAACCCCGAGCAATCATCAACACTACGACATCAACACTCTCGGCATCAACCAATCCGACTCCAACTATGGCTTTCATCGCGTCTTCTGGCAGGTAAGTATTATTCTGTTTATTTCATTTCTTTCTTAGTTATTATTTATCAGTTCTGTCATCCCTGCCTCTGTCCAGACTAAACCCTGTCCTGACTCTGTTCAGACCCGTCTCGACTCTCCCAGACCCTGTCCCGACTCTGTTCAGACCTGTCCCGACTCATCCCTGAACCTGTCCCAACTCTCTCAGACCCTGTCCTGAACCTTTTCCCAGAACCTGCCCCTACCGACGCCGGTCACTACCCCGACCGACGACGGCACCTTAACCGACGTCGGCACCTTCCCTAACCGACGCCGGCACTACAGAGACCGACGCCGGTGACTGTGCAGAACAGTGCTACATATCAGGTATGCCCTTTTATTTTTTGTCATTTATTTCTTTTATTTTATCTTTCATTATCATCTACTTTCGTCCAATATTCTGCTCTTTTTTATCAGTGGGTTGATATCCTTCTAGGGAGTCTTCGTACTTCCGAGATCGGGCGTTCGCCTGACAGCCCACCATATCTTTGACTAACGTTTTTCCATGTTTTAGCATTTTCTTCGCAGGTGTCATTCCTCCACAACAAAAGAGGAGAATCTTCCAACGTCTGATTTCGGTGCGCACGACTTTATCAGGTACTTCTAGCCTTGACCATTTCCTTAGTTTCTTATTTCTTCTTTGAATGTAGAAAGCAATTTTGCATTAGAAACATTCTGGCACGCCCGGTGGGACCCTAGGTCCTCCTTGGGTTCTTTCTTTCTTTCGTTCATTTAGGTGCATTAGGTTTCTTCCTTTTCGCCTCCTTTCGTCTCTTCTTAAACGACATCATAAGCAGAACTAAAACGAACATTTCTTTCTTTCTTGCACTTCTAGACTAGCTAAAACTCATATTCTTCGACTCTTTCTCCATTCGTCTTCATACAAACAAACATTTCAACTTGGACATTAAAACACTTTGCATTCATCTCTGTTTACCTGCATCTTTTAGACCAGACATAGTAATTAAACCGCATATTGAATTAATCTAGATCACTTGATGTTACACGACCAAACCACCTGCACAAAACAAACATAAAACTTACCTGAGACAAGGCCCGACTGGGATTTCATCCCCCAGCGGATACCTTACCCGTCCCGGTGACCCTACTTGGATTTCATCACCAAGGGGGAACCCCACTCCGTTCTCTAGCAGAGTCTAAACTCTAGGCGAGGTATATCTTGGCTAAGCCAAACCAGCTAACCACTGGAATCGTGAAGTGAGGGGAGCTTGCTCCTTAGCACCAGGCCACGTACCAGACCCTAACACAGACTTCTTGAGCACCATAAAAAAACCCGAAACCATCCATAGACTACTTCTTCTAGGACCCGACTCACAAAACCAATCTTCCTCTACACATATTCTAAGGCATAAGCCACTATAATCCTAATAATTTACTTCTAGGGTTTTAGGATCTGCTTGTGTCTTCATCTTTTTAGTTCTTATCTGCTTGTTTGAGCTTGTGAGGACGTTCTTTCTTGCCTTGAATGGTTCTGACACGTAGTCAAACCAAGGCTCTTCTTGACCACGCTAGCCATCAATTGCTTTCGCCTACCTCGTCTATAAACAATCATATAATGGAGTTCTACTCAAAGACCGAAAGAATTCCTACTAGACTATCTCCAACCCAAACGCCTATCATCCCAGAAGGGGACCAAGATTTTGCAAGATTCTTGGACCTCAATACCGCAGCCCTCCAAAACTATCTCGCAAGAAAACCAATGCGGGACCTTTCGGGCGACGTGGCGACGACATCCACACCGTTCGCCACCCAACCTTTTACGACTCAACCTTTCACCTCAACCATTAACCCGACCATGGCCTATACGCAAAGTTTGGCCTCCCCGTCTATTTTTAGACCAACCTCCACCGGGGTTTCGTTACCCCCTCAACCACCTGCAATTCAACCAAGTTCTACATCATATCAGAACTTGATTGTCTCGACCCCTCACACTCTTGTGCCTATATATGCAGGAGTGCCTACCTCGCCCTTTGTCAATGCCGTCACACAACCTCCTTTGGCGGTATCTAGTCAACCTATGCCTTCTACCTTCATAACCCAACCACCCTTAACCTCTACTTCTGCCCCTGCGACTAGTCATCCGTACATTGTACAACCGACTATGTCGCACGCCTCCTCTAGCCTCTTTCAAGCGCCTTACAACCTAGGGGGTGCTCAACCCGCCAATCCGTCAGCAGATCTTATCAAGATGCTGATGGATAAAATGTCCAGTCTCAAAGCTTCTATCTCCGGTTCAAGCAATACTTTGTCATATGAACAAGTTTGCAGCGAGCCCATCCACCCTTCCGTCCCTATCCGACCATACCCCAACCATTGGGAGCTTCCTAAATTTACTCGCTTTTAGAGTAAGGGAGACCCACAACAACATCTAAGGGCATTTAGACATGCCTGTTATCTTATTGCCCACGACGATGCGTTACTTCTACGCACGTTCCCTATGTCCCTTTCTGGCCCTGCCCTTGACTGGTATAGTTCTCTTGCCAGACATTCTATCTTTTCATTCATTCAACTCGCCCAACTATTCATTGACCATTTCTCAATCAATATCACTAAGCAAGTCTCAATCACAGACCTTTACTCCATCAGGCAGTTTGACGATGAATCAATCACCAATTTTGTCGCCCGTTGGAGAAGCTTGATTAATCAGCTCTCCTTCTCCTTGCCTCAACCTGAGCTCATTGAGATCTTTTCTCGAGCATGTGTCAATCATATCTCGTCCACCCTGCGGGTTCAAACATTCCACACTTTCGACGAGGCCTTCACCATGGCCCAAAAGCTTGAACTCCGCACCATTGAAGAAGATAAGGTCAAATTGTGTAACACTAACACAAGAACCAATGACCATTCTTCTTCCAAACCTTCTTCTGCCCACTCTCAATCCAAGGAGTCGGCAAACACTGTCATCTTTAGACCATCATCTTCAACAATAACCAACCGATCATCATCTTCAACATTAGACTACATCAATAAACATTTTCAACGTCAATCCATACAGCGTCAATTCACTCCAATTAGAGAGTCATATGCCTCTGTCTTGGATAAACTCGTCAAGCAGGGGGTCCTCAATCTCCCTCCAATCCAACCACATCAATTCGACCCTTCAACACCTATCCCTGCATGGTACAGGGAGAACCACTTTTGCAACTATCACCGTGTCAAAGGCCATGACACGGATCACTGTCAAACCTTCAAAAACATCGTCCAGGACATGCTCAACAAGGGGGATCTCATCTTGGATAACCCGAACGCACCGCCCAACCAAAACCTTGACATTTTCAAGCAACCTCTTTCTAATCACCCGCCTACTCAAGACAACGTCCAAACCATAATCAATGACCCTCAAGACCATGATATACACACGGTCAACACTATCTTTTCTCTCATCTCTGACCAACCTTTTTCACAGGTGGAAGACCTTTCTTCCCCTATACCTCCTCCACATGGCGAAGAACTTTCTTCTCCCACTTGTCCTCCATCGACTTCTCCCATATTGGAGGACGCTTTGACCACATCAACACCAGCTGCCTCGCCTTCATCCTTATTATCATCCATAGACGATCATACCTTTTCGACTCCCCAACCACACACAAAAGCCATGACTACTCCAGAGCTCTTTCCACTTAAAGAGCCCACACCTTTAATCCCTTCTCCATTGAGAGGAAAACCGTCCACATCTAAATCCAAACCCGTGCAGGCGTCCATCATGCCCAAAGAGACTAAACCTCTTGGTGTTCGCCCCACATCTAATCTCGCCTCGCACAAAGGTGGCCCTCAACCCAAACCAAAGAAGGCTACTAAACCACACCAGAGGCCTCCTCCCCTATCTTCGTCATTACCTTCAATCTTGGGCCCACATCCGTCTACTTTACTCAGAGTGCTTCTCACTCCCATCCTTCACAGAGGCACATCGCCTCCATTACTCTCTCAACCCGTCAGACTTATACCTCCTTCAAACCATCGACCAACGCCTCTTATGCCTCCCAAACCAATGTCACCAACCCTCTCTACAATAAAACATCCCGACCCGTTAGCAGGTTCATATGCCTTGCTCTTACGGCAATTGTTGCAGTCCTCTCGTCTCTATCTCCCGCCTCTTAGACCATATCACTCTCTCAGACCAAAACCACCATGGTTCGATGACACTTGTATTTGTGCGTATCATCGCACGCCTGGGCACGACACGGAGCATTGTCATGCCCTCAAGGTCATCATTCACCAATGTCTGGGGAATGACACCTCTCTTCTCGACCACGTTATCAACAAACCTTCAACACCACCCCACTCATCAACTCTCGGATCAAGGCCATCTTGGTTCGACAACTCTAAATTCTGCCATTATCATCACACTCTGGGACATGACACCGAGCGTTGTTGCGCTCTTAAAGCTGTCATTCGTCACCACCAGAAAAAGGATTCCTTTCTTATCAAGGATCCTCTTGACCACCCCTTTGACAAATTATCAACACCAACCCATACCTCTCCAACCTCGTCATCTAAATCGGGATCTCCACGCCAGGCTAGGGTCCCTTCGCTGCCTTTAACCCCTTTATTCAACATCAACACAGTCCATCTGACCACTAAATGTCAATCGAACTTAACTAATTTGTCAAACATTCTCCCTAGCCACTGGGGGAATTCAACCTTCATCCAAACTTTGACCAATTTTTCAACACAGTCTCGACCACATATCAATCACTCTGTCAACTTAGCCTCAACCAGACTAGCAACCAAACATTTAACCCGACCTCAACCAAACATTCGACCCAACCAAAGACCAAATACCAACCAATCAACCCTCGACCAACCATTGACCAATTATCAAATGACCAAATATCAACCAAACATTCAACCCAACCCTTTTATCAAAACATTCAACCTTTTTCAATCAATCAACAACCATATCAACCAACTTCACATCCACTCATCAATCAATACCTGACCAATCTGGAAAGAGGCAAATGGGGCAAGTTTGCTCCTAATTGACTCAGACCTTATCACGCACATGTATACGTTAGGGACTTACCGTCTGTCTTCTCTTGATAGACGCCCAGAACCTGAGCCTCTTAATGCGTTGCATCTGCGACCGTTCTACTGCTAGTCGAGTATTCGTCCACTTGACACTTAACTTGAGCTCGTCCCTTGAGCAATCCCCGTCCTCTTCATCCTACTTCCTTTTAACCCTATTCCTCTTAACAATTCTTATAACCCTTTTATGATGTATGGATGCTTTGTCCTAATAAAAGGGAGCCCTTGACCTTCTATACTCTTGTCCATGACTCACACTTCTATCAAAACAAATCAAGATGTCAAAACATATCCATGGTCACTATATCAATATCAAAAAAAAAATAAAAAAAATAGACTGCTCCCTCGAAGGACAGCTGTACTATCATTGCTGTAATAAATAGACTGCTCCCTCGAAGGACAGCTATTCAAAAGCCTTTATATTAAACAAAAATCTAGACCACTCCCTCGAAGGATGGCTATGACTACTCTGGCAATAAACAACATTATTTTAGAAGCTTCCCGCATTGATCAGCTTCACAAACTGACCACCAAGCAAATGACATCTCTATGCAAGCTTCCCGCATTGATCAGTCTGCGCCAAAAAAAAAAAAAAAATGAGTCACGGACTTGGCTTGTAGTTGTCTCAGGGTCTCCTATAAAAAGGGGCAAAGTTATCTCTGCTCTTAAAACGGGTTACCCTCTTTCCTCCTCCTATTACCTGCTCAAGGGACTTCGAGTTCACTTTAATGTCTAAGTGATTCGATTACCGCTCTAACATAACTATGGTCAACGACGTCACGCATGAATGGGGCTCTTGGTTCTCATAACCCCTATCTATGCTATCTTTTTGGTCCTTGTCAATGAAAGAGCAATATGCTTTTCACTTCTTCTGCACTTTGGTCACATTCACCCTCATCACTTGTCAATCAACTTCGCTCAACTCTCTTTTCAGACCATCAACATAACCTATCCTGTTCACCCTAGTTTCTATGGACACCAATACACATGGAAACTACCGACCCGCCACAATTTATGTTAAGCATAAACCAATACTTGCTGAAGCATAAATAGACCTCAATTCATTTTTAGCATACATCCATCACGTATATGGGATATTGCCAGGGATGAAAAACCCCTCAACCAATGTTGCAGAATACACCATTTGGAAAAGGCTGCAACATCTTTTTTTTCCTCACCATCCTTTTGACCCTTCCTCCCTTCTAGGGAGAACTACATCGGCCTGAGGCCCTATCACCAGGGCTATGTAGGCAGCACTCAGTTGACATGGGGTCTTCTGGGGTTAGCTCGGCCGCATCCTTTCATCCTTTCGTCCATTCATCCATCCATCGACCACCAACCATTGGAGATCATGCCTATCTCCTCCGACCTCGACCACTTCCAAGACGTTGTTGCCTTGGTTGTTTTTGCATGTATGCTATCTCATGACTGGTTAGCAGAATTGTGCGCAGACCTTTTTGGACCCTCACAAGTATAGGATCGCACACCGGTTGATCCGCACTACTTGTGACTTTTTCGTGTTTCTAGGAGCACTTCCTGAGCCCGAGATACCTGGAACGCGATGACCCATTTGGAGCTTCAGCTTAGATTGAGTGACCCGATCAGCAGATGACTAAATTTTGGGGCCCGGTTACTTCAATTTTGGCACTCCTCGACCCTTGACCTGCGACACTTTAGCCTGACCATCTCGTGCAGTGGTATGCGCGCAATCACGACCTTTTGCAGCGTTCACCCTCACCCCTTTTTCATCTGCTCTTTATCAAATCAGCACCTGATTCCCAGTTCCCTTCCCTCGACTCCTGCTTTGAGGGGGAATATCCGTACTCGGGGCATTTCGCTTTCTATTTTTGTCTTGCAGTTCATTCGAACAACCAACAAGACGAAATCAACCTTATCCCTCACCTGGGGCACTCACTCCTATTTTTGTCTTGCAGTTCGTCCAGAACAACCAACAAGACAAAAAGGGGCAAATGTAGACACCGAAATCATGTCGACTCCCCTGGTCATTCCCCGTCTTATTCTTCTTCGCCTATTGAACCCTTGCCGATCACTTGTTCCACCAACCTTGACCCTGGCAGCATGTAAAAATGAGCACAGAGCTAAAGGTAGACTCTATCCCCATTATGCATCTGCCAACGTCGGTCTTTACCCAACTGATGTCACCGATGTCGGTCACCTATCGGCCGACGTCGGCACTCCTGCCGACGTCGGTCACCTTGCCGTTATCCGTTACCAGTTATCATTTGGTTTCCCGAAACGGTTGACGAACCATCTCTGGAACCGTCTCTCACCTTCATCAACCTCCGCCAACCATTCGAGACGAAGATCCCGAATGCCATTCGAAACGCTGATCAACCAACTTGCGAATTCCTCCATCAACCTGCGAACCCCGAGCAATCATCAACACTACGACATCAACACTCTCGGCATCAACCAATCTGACTCTAACTATGGCTTTCATCGCGTCTTCTGGCAGGTAAGTATTATTCTGTTTATTTCATTTCTTTCTTAGTTATTATTTATCAGTTCTGTCATCCCTACCTCTGTCCAGACTAAAACCCTGTCCCGACTCTGTTCAGACCTGTCTCGACTCTCCCAGACCCTGTCCCGACTCTGTTCAGACCTGTCCTGACTCATCCCTGAACCTGTCCCAACTCTCTCAGACCCTGTCCCGAACCTTTTCCCAGAACCTGCCCCTACCGACGCCGATCACTACCCCAACCGACGACGGCACCTTAACCGACGTCGGCACCTTCCCTAACCGACGCTGGCACTACAGAGACCGACGCTAGCGACTGTGCAGAACAGTGCTGCATATCAGGTATGCCCTTTTATTTTTTGTCATTTATTTCTGTTATTTTATCTTTCATTATCATCTACTTTCGTCCAATATTTTGCTCTTTTTTATCAGTGGGTTGATATCCTTCTAGGGAGTCTTCGTACTTCCGGGATCGGGCATTCGCCTGACAACCCACCATATCTTTGACTAACGTTTTTCCGTGTTTTAGCCTTTTCTTCGCAGGTGTCATTCCTCCACAGCAAAAGAGGAGAATCTTCCAACGTCTGATTTCGGTGCGCACGACTTTATCAGGTACTTCTAGCCTTGACCATTTCCTTAGTTTCTTATTTCTTCTTTGAATGTAGAAAGCAATTTTGCATTAGAAACATTTGCAAGTATCCATCTATAATTATATGAATGGAAGCTCTAAGAAAAGCCATGGAGAGTAAATGAATTTTATCAATATGTTAGACACATTATTTTAATATTAAAAATCAATCCAAACTATTCAAATGTTATATAATAAACTATGATAGCTAGTTTCTCCTCCATAGATAGTCCTACACCATTGATGTGCACCTACAGGTGCCATATAGGAGGATAGTCACATAGGAATGAAACATTTGAGTTGATTTAAATTATTTAAAAGGTTTAAAGGATAAAATTTAATATTGATAATAAGTCTAATTATAATTTTAAGGCTATGCACTATGCATATTTCTCATGTCTTATATTCACTACCTTGCATTCTGCAATTACACCTATAGGTGGCTCTCATATAGGCCTAAAGGTGTTGCATGGATAAGTCTGAGCATGCTAGATACCTTTATATATTTTAAGAACATTAAATATTTCATAATAACCATGTTGAAACCATAGAGTGGTAGGTAGACTTAAGGAGTTGTGTTCAAAAGTGGAGAAGTTTGTTTTAGGGACTTGTTACCCTAAAAGCTCAAAACAGAGCCTTGGCTACTTTTGGTGTTACCATATGATGATGTGACATGGAGTCTATATGAATGTAAATGATATTATATTTTATACATCATATATGATTTAGGCCTTGACCAAATATATTGAGTGTTTACTCTTAATATGTGATGTAAAAGGAGCCTCAATTCATACAATTTTACACTACAGGTTTTCAGTGTTCACTACAGTGCTTGAACTCTAAATGAGCTTATAGCCCTCATTTAATCAAGAAGGAGAATACCTCCATATAAAGTGACTCTATGGAAATGAGAATGATACTAATATTCTAAATAAAATCAATTAGGGTTAAAGTACAAGATCTTAATTTGTACCATCACCTATAGGTATACCATTGCTCCCAAAAAGGCCACTTACATCCTGATTGTAGGTACCTACAGTTTCATAAGAATAACCTTGGTGATGAAACCATGTAAACATATTTTTTTTCAATTTAGATTTGGTTTAAATACCTTAAAATATATCCTATGAGGTGAAACACAAGGTCTGAGGGTTAAAATGCAACCTACACGTGTCTTTTGCTCTTATAATGACCATCTACAACCTGATGGTAATGTGACTGTGCACTAGAGTATGATGGTTGAAATGTTGGCTTGGCATATAAATGAGGTGATAAATTAAAAATGAATATGAACTGACATTGTGTAATTTAATAATGTATTTATTAAATTAAACAAGGTCTAACCCTATAATGCACACTTATAGGTATGTTTTTTGAGCAAGAATATAGTACACAGTTAACTTGTAGTCTAGTCTAGTCAAATTGAAAGGTGTACTTTGAAAGAGTTTTGGATAGGGTTAGATGATGAATTTTTTAAAATTAAATATATAGTATTAGGATCATTTCATGATACTCCCATCATATAGAAATAAGGTAAAAGAATGTTTCTAACATATAATCTATAGTCAACACCCAAAATCTTGCACATAATGAGTTCTACAAAAGTTTGCTTTGGGTTTTATGAGATTTAGAGGTGATATAAAGATATTAAAACCCTAAAAATTAATAAAAAATGTCTATATCACCTATTTTATCTCATAATATACTTACTTTTCCTTAGGCAATAGGGGATTTTCCCTCTGTTATGTCTTAGATAGAGGTCACTCCCAGAGAACTAAACCTTGCAAGTTTAGTAAGTCAATGATGAAATGAAGGTGAATAGAGTTTTTTACCATCGTGTAACTATATATTAATTTGTTTTCAACATTAAAAATCATGACTAAGGCCTCAAAGAATTGAGAAACCAAAGAGGGTCACCTAAATCCACATAGGTGCAGTCAAACCTACTAAGTCTTGACTAAGCCTACCACCTAAAGAAGGTCCAATTCCACTTCTAACAAAAATTTAGAATTGAAAATAATTTTAACACCTTCATAGGGAGACATAAGGTGTGTGATAACCTTTAATTTATTGATAAGGTCATAGGGAAACCATTTATTACCTTATAAATATGGTAGGGTATTCAAAATGCAAAGGAGAGATCGAGGGGTCATTATAAGAAGCTCATATATGTACACATACCTATCATGGTAGTCTAAGGAGATACTATATGTTGAAGAGGGTCCTAAATAAGGATTTAATGTAATTTTTTTGAAGATTGGATGTCATAATTTTATGAACTATCCTTAAGAGGATAAACCACTCAAAACCCTCTAAAACCATTGATAATGACTTGATGGAAAATATGAAGAAGGAGAGGCATATAAGAAAGATATTTTGGGTATAAAATAACTTGAAATTGTAGAATATCACCAAGGATCCTTACCATCAATTTGGATTTTACCCTATTTGTATGGATAGGGTGTAAAAAGGCTTTTATTGATAAATTTTGATGTTTTGAAAGTACATAAGGGTTTTAAAAGGTGAGGATAACTTTGGGAGATATAATAAGACCTAATATAACTCCTCATGTCCATATCTTTATTTAAAAAATCACATAAGTACCTCTTCAAGCACCTTCACTTCAGTCAGTCCAAATTGGCAGAGTGAATGAGAGATGATCACCAAGTGAGAAGGTGATAACTTCAATTGGGAAGCCTTTTAAGGTTTTCCTGATGAATATAAAGGTAGGAAGACCCTTTAAAAGTGTCACATCATCCTTTATATGGGCTAGTTTGAGAAACTAAAGCACACCTTGGTGCAAGTGTGAAGGATGAATGAAAGAAGGGTGATTATGATTGTAGATAGTGAGAACACTTGGTAAAAAGAATATTGATGATTAGGGACACATCTAATGCATATTGGATCCTATTTATAATCCATCCCTCATATTGAAATTAATTCATCTCTCCCTATTATGATGTGTAGTATTCAAGGAAGGCAAATGATGAAGGTCATTTATAAGTAAGAAATTGGAGAGTCCTATGTTAGATCTGAAGGATTTTCATGCTTGGAGGGAAATTTGTCCATAGAGAACTTACATGGTCTATTCCATAAGATATTATACTATAAACATAACTCCTTAACTCATCTTGATAAGTGTTTTTTTTAATCTTAAACTTCATTCTTCTCTCTCCTTCCTCACATTCTATAAGTACTAGCCATTTTGGCTCTTGTCTCATAATTCCAAACCATGCATAATGAAGTCCTACTAGCTTCATGTTGTAATTTTCCTTTGAATAAGATAATAAATTTGGTTTTTAGTTCATGAAAATCTTGTCTAAGTGTGTAAAGTGATGAATGGTGAGGTCTAGTGATTTTATCTTTATTTCTCCTTATCCTTTCATGTCTAGTGCAAGGAGTTCTCATTATAATAGGCCATATAAAGAGTATCTAGTGTGTTTGTCTCCATTAAATTGTAAAAGTGTTCTTATATTCTAAAATATACCCTCTGGTCCACTTACCTTGAGTTTTCTTATGCATATCACCTCTATATTGAAATACTAATGTTAGAACATCTTAGGACTTGGAAGCTAGTTTGTAGGTCTTATTTCTTAATGAAATAAGTATGATGGCATAGTGGATATATTAATGGTGTATTAAAACCTTATATTATATTTATTTCATGCATAATTTTATCCCTTTTCTCACAATTAATTAGTTAGCATAGGTGATAAGCACTTCAAGATCAATTTAGGGAGCTAACCTTTAAACCTAGAGGTCTACCTTTACTATAGGTAACCCATAGGCCTAGAGGTATTCAAATGTTTCCAAAATGTTATATTAGGCCTATAAAATATCATCTAGGTGAAATATTTGGTGACAATAATTATATCATACTCGATGGGACCCATTGTCCTAAAGATAACTTGTCAAGGTGCATGCTGGTCTTGACAACATCAAATATATATTAGTGTGCTACTCAGCATTTAACAACTACATTCAAGGTTAAATATGGTTTTAAACCATTTTTTTGTCATATATTTTCTCTCATACTTCATGGTAATTAATATGTCATCTTCAAATATAGTTTTCAATCCCATCAATCGACCTCTTCAACCTGAACTTCCTCTTGAAGTTTAACACCCTCAGCCTATTATACCCTTTATAGAGTAAGATAAATTTGATAACTAATAAGACAAAGAGAGTGAGGATGAGTTTAAATAAAACATGGCTAGGAATCATTCCTTCCCAAAATTTACTACAAAAAATCTAATCTATCTTGATGCCTATGATGACATTCCCCATAATGCTACAAAGAGTGTTCCTAAATTCAATGGTGAAGGCCATTTTACTCCTAGTGAACACATCAAAGATATCTCTAATTTTTGTAGTTTTCATAATGTCACTAAGGTCAATATTTCCATTAAAATAATTTTCATGTCCCTTAGAATAAAATCACTTGATTGGTATAGGACTCTACTCAGTGGTTGCATCATAACATGGGATGACTTTGGAGTGTTTTTAACTTCAAGGTTTAAAGATGAGAGTGACCACACTTCACTCATTCACCAATTCGATTTGATCCAAATTTCCCCCAAGGAAATAATGCATGACTTCAATAAGAGGTTTAAAAATACTTGGCATAGCTTACCTCCTCCCATGAGACCACCTACTAGCTTTGTCATTCCTACATACTTGAGAGCCATTGGTACTGATATTTCTATCATGCTACAATCCATGGGTGGTTTTACTCTTCTTAAAGAATATGACCTTTCCATTATAGATAAGAATGGACTCATTCAAGTAGGAAAGTTTCCTCCTAAAGTTTTTATGCCTTTGATACCTAATGTTCTTACTACTATTCCAAACATTGCCCAAGTTCCTAATGTAAATGTTAAGTCAAAGTATGTTCCTAAGAAGGTAGAAGATGATATTGATTGGAGGGAAATATTCCTAGCCTTAGAGGCTAAAAATATGAAATATAATATGTAAAAATGTGATTATAAAAACCCATATCCATATCATTAACAATATGGTCAAAAATATGGGAGAGGGAGAGGTCAAGGGCAGCCTAGTTTCAATAGGCTTGCTAATGTGTACAATCATACTTCTACCTCCAACATAAGAGAGATGGTACTAGTGCATAGAAATATGATCCAAGGTGGAGAATGGAAATAGGGATAATTCATGGATGATAATTAAGGTATAAAAAAAGTTATATTTGTTCAAGGAGGAGTCACTCCTCTAATATTAGTAGAAGATGAAGTCTTAATGCAAACAAGTGAAGGTTGGTAGCCTCAAGGAGAAAGCTTCACTAACTTTGTAGTGGAAGATAATTATGTGCTAAACTAAGGAAATTATATTATATAAAATACAAGATCTAAGAGAAAGGATCTGGGAAATGTAAGTAGTGTGCCTATAAGTCCATCTAATCCCCCCACAAGGTAGAAAAACATGCCTGCAAGCATGGCAGTCCCTTACATTCCTACACCTCCTCCAAATCAAAATATGGGAAGGTATATTTAAAGTGTTTCAATTAATCAAGTTAAAAACATTTCCTTGCCTCCAATTACTCAATAAAATTTAATCACTTATGTTCTAAACATTGTATATTCATTGAAGAGTGCCAAGGCATCCATTTCCCTTTGGGATGTCCTTCATATGCCTGGCCAAAAAAAGCTCTTACCAAAAAAAGTTGTTTACTATCCTTACTAATCCTCCATATTCAATAAATGGTCATGGTCATGTATCTCTTACTAATGACCATAATTTTTTTTTGGAAACATATACCAAAGCTGAGAAGCCTCCACCTTTCTACCTCACTCTCATTGTGGGTGATAAACTAGTTCATAACTACATAGTTGATAGTGGAGCCTCTACATTAGTGATGCCCAAAGTTTTAGTTGTTAAATTAGGAATAAATTATGAACCACATATAGAATTTATTATTTATTTAGATGTTACACCTACTAAGATAATAATATTGATCAAAGGGATGAAGGTTTTATTGCATAATTATCCTAGTTTCCCCATTCTTCAAGACATTGTTGTGGTTGACTTTCCTACCCACTTTGAAATCTACCTTTCAAGAGATTTCAAAGATAATATAGGAGGATACATCTCAGATGATTGGTGCTTATTATCCTTTAGGACAAGACATGGAATACAAATGACCATAAATAATCAACCACTTACTATTTTTCATATTGAACCCTATGTAGAGGCAAGTTCCAATCTCAATTATGTGATCAATGAGAAGGATGAGTCTCTTGCAGATGATGGTACTTCTTCTAAGATTGAAGGTATAGTTAACTTGTTTATAGATGAGTATGGTGCATATGATTATGATTATGAACATGATCCATATGCCTATTTTGAGAAAAGTAACCTTGACACCTATATCATCCATGAAGGAGCATTTGAGCAAGCTAAGGTAAGTGTTGAACATTCCTTCTCACAAACTACTAAAGGAAATTATACGATTCATGTGCATGATGATGATAAATTTAAGATCCTAATAGATCACCATGGTGAGAATAATAATGTCCCTCTTCCTATTATTGATGAATCTACCCTTGATGATAATATTCATGAAGAAGAGGAAGATGACTTATGGCAAAGGTTCAATGTTATATGTCAAGAATTTGATCAATTAGGTAAGACTAATTATCCTCTAAAGGATTTCACATCTGATGAGCTTGATAATGAGACTAAAAATCCTGATGTTGAGTGTTCTATTGAGAAAGTAAGAGAAAGGTTCATCAAGCATGAAAGTAAGTGCCATGTTCTGAATGAGGATGAACATCAATCTACTTTCCAAGGGACTGCAGTCATAGAGAAGCTTAGTGAAGTCAAGGAAGAAGTCTTTGTGACTAAGAAATAGTAAATACCTTAGCTTGATAGTGATATACTCTCAGATGTATTATAACATGGTGAAGAGGAACTTGATGATCATCCACATCAAGTACATTCTATCGTAAAAGAGAGCAAAGTTGAGGCAGCTATCATGTCTCCCAATCTACAATTTGAAGAACACCAATCAGATGTGACAGAGATAAATCAAGTTACAACTCCAATAAATATATTTGGAGGGTAGAAGAGATAATTCATGAAAAAACAAAGTATTCCACTTATAGGCATGAGAAGGTATAGGGATGGTAAGTCATTTCACCATCTATCAAGTCAAGTGTTTGATAATGAGCATGCTTCACATGATAAGTTACTTTCATGGAGTGATAAAGATGAAATATGAACCATATTTGACCCTAGTTAAATCATGGTAAGATGTTTTTCACCTAAAGAGTGAGGTCTTGTGAATATTAGATTAGGTGTGTCTTTATTTTAGTTGTGTGTGTGTTCCTTAAGTGTTCTTGAGAACACATGTTTGTTTCCTTTGGTGCATCTTGATTTGTGTGTATTTTATTTGGTTTTGGTGTGGTTTCAAAAACAAATTAAATGTAATGACTATGAATAATTAACTCCATATCCTAATGGATAAGATTAGGCTACTAGTCTTGGCATAACAGGCATACCACCCCTAGGAAATTGCCAAGAATGTTGACTATTTTAACCACAAGTTAAAGTAGGTCAACCCCTTATAGTAAAAAAACTGTATAGGGGTATATTATAATGTTATAGGTTGTATCATGGTACTTTTTATGTCATTTAATATGACATTATCCTTGGTCATGGCCAAATTTAGTCCTAAGTCATTTCATGTCACTTAGGGGTCATATTTGAGTCATTAATGGAGGTTTTATGGTTTACCTTGGTAGAAAAGTGTTCCAAAGTATCTTTTAATGTCAAATATTTTATATACTATCATTCATGTCAGTAATAACTAAAAAACTTGTGGGTTCTAACTAAAATCAAGAAAATAGTTGAAAAAGTAGGAGTTTTAGTAGTTATATGACCTCTAAAGCAGTGTGTCATGTGTGTCAAGATTATATAGTGAATGTTAAACTTAAATAAACTAATTTAACATTTGACATACTTTAGAATACTCAAAAATGGCTGAAAATTGTTTCTCTTCTCCATCACTTTACTAGACATGCAAAACTTGTCAATAAGTTTCTTCATGGTACGGCTAGTAGGAGAGGTTTCAGGTCAAATTATCTTATGGGGTGTTATTAAAATAATTAAATTTAAATTTCATGGCAATATTTAAAGTATTGGTTAACTTTTATTTAAAAATCATCCTTTAAAAGTTAATTATCTCTTTTTGCATGTTAATCCCCACACCCGGTAGGTTTTCTTCTTGTATGATATGGTCCATACAAATCAATGGATGAAGTTATTTCTAAGAGATTTTTATGTCCTTAATTCATGTTTTCTATCCTTGTTTTCATGTTTTAATGTGATTTTATGAGTTTAAACTTTTCAAGTTGAAGGTTGAGTATACTAATGAAGTTGCAGACATGTCCATCAATTATAGACATTTTCATTTCCTGTATTGGTTTCTAGAAGATATATATTAATGATTCATTTTTATCTAAAGTCATATCAATCACCTTTCCTTGTAAATATTAGTCTCAAAGGCTAACATCCATGGAGTTGTAGTCAAAGAACATAACATAGTCAGTTCTTGCAATTATTCATCTACAATTAGATGAATAAAAGCTCTGAGCACAATCATGGAGAGTAAATTAAGTTTCTCAAGAGGTTGGGCACATTTTTATAACATGAAAAATCAATACAAACTAGTCAAATTATAATAATAAATTTTGATAAATAGTTTCTCCTCTATACACAGTCCTACACCATTGATGTGTATCTACAGGTGCCATATAAGAGGCTAGTCATATAGGAATGAGGCATTTGAGGTGGTTTAAAACCTTTCAAAGGTGGAAAGGATCAAATTGAATATTTATAGGAAGTCTAATGTTGATTATAATGCTATCCACTATGCATATTGCTCATGTCTTATATTCACTACCCTATATTCTACAATTACACCTATAGGTGGCTCTCATAGAGGCCTAAAGGTGTTGCATGGATAAGTCTGAGCATGTTGGATAAATTCATAGAGTTTGAGAATGTTTAGTATGTCATAAGAACCATATTGAAACCATAGAGTGATAGGTAGACTTAAGGATTTGTGTTCACAAGTGGAGAAGTTTGTTTTAGGGATGTGTTATGTTAAAAGCTCAAAAATAAAGCCTTGACTACTTTTGGTACTACCATATGATAATGTGACATGGAGTATAGATGAATGTAAATGATCCTATCTTATATCATTCATATAAGAGTGAGGTCTTGACCAAATATAGTGATTTTTTGGTCTTAATATGTGATGTAGAAGGAGCCTCAATTCATACATTCTTACACTGTAGGTTTTCAGTGTTCACTACAGTGTTTGAACTCCAAATGACCTTATAGCTCTCATTCAAGAAAGGAGAATACCTCCATGTCAAGTGACCCTATAGAAATGAGAATGGTACTAACTATTAGGTTGTGGAGCTAAAAGCTTCACTGATGCAGACATGGAGGAGGTTGCTGAGAGGTTGCTGAGTTGCAGAGTAACCAACGTCGGTCTGATCAGCCGACATCGGTCATATACAGTGGGAAGAACAACTGACGTCAGTCAGGAATCGACCGGCGTCAGTCACCTCCAGGCAGACAGGGACCGACATCAGTCGCCTGTGCAGTTCAGAACTACCAATTCATGGACAATTTGTTAACAAATCGAGTGTTTACATGTTAAGAGCCAATTTTAGACTAGAAGATGTAGATCTAATTATTGTAATTAGATGTCTAATTATTGTTTGCATGAGATCTATATAATAGACTCATGGGCTGTATTGTAATTTGGGCTAGAGAGTAAGAGAGCAAATATTAGTTCCTTCAGAGTGAAGAGAGCATGGTGTGTTCCTCCTAGTGCCATAGTGCCAAGTATGGGTGCTGGTTTGGAGAATTAGATGGATTCTTCATGTATGTAGGATCTTGGTCAGTAGGTGTGCAAGGCCACATTTAGAGATCTACATGGTAAGTAAGATCATTGATCTACAAGTGTATGTGTGTGTGAGGTCTAAGGTTTGCAAGTGTGCAAAACCAGGTTGATCTGTAGGTGATAGCAGAATCAAGGTGACAACAACACAATAGGGAGCAGGATCAGGTAGGATCTACTTGGAGTACAGTGTGTACTCAGTTGGAGAGCAGAGAGGAAGGCAAGGTAGATCCTTCCATAAGTAAAATCATTTGAGTTGCAAGTTGTTGCAAGTTCATGGGAGATCTACTTTAAGTATGATTGTGTACTTGGAGTGCATGGAGCACTTGTGGAGTGCGTGGAGCACTGGTGTACTGGCAGTAGTGGATACTGACTGGTTGGAGGTGAACACCAACTCTGTGTTTGAGTTGTGTGTTGGGACCGTAAGAGAGAGAGATTTGAGGAAAGAATTACTATACACTTGAGATGTGGGAAGCCTCTGAGAGGTGTGAAGAATAAGTGGCATCTTCTTTATTATATTCTTTTCTGGATGAGTATTAATATAATAGGGTATTTTCTCTCATATTCTGTGTTGTTTCTGGTTTCCAATTACTTGTTACTTCTAGTTTAATTTTGCATCTTAAGTTGCTTGTATATGGTAATCAATTGTGCTTCCGTGGGGTTCCTAATAGTTGGTATCAGAGTGAGGTTGTTGGCTCATAGCTTGATACCACTAATAGTTGGTATCAGAGCTAAGGTTGTAGGGAGCAAGTTTTGTGTTTGGTTATAGGTCACTCTCAGGGGTTTCTGATTGAGTGGGAGTATAACAACGGTAGAAGAAAGTAAGCTACAAATGGAGGAACTGAATAGCACGAATGGTCAATTATGGTGTTATGGAAAGAAAGAGTAGGTAAAGAAATATTGTTGGTTGGCAGAAGATCAGCATGAAGGAACTGAAGAAGTAGGTGTTGCAAGTGTTGTTGCACAGGATGCTCTGGGATGTTTCTTGGATAAAGTTGAATCTTGGTTAATAGATTATGTTGCCTCTTTCCATGCAGCTCTAAGTAGAGGGGTTGGTGAGCCTTTTCATAGTATTGGCAAAGGGGAAGTGTTGCTAAAATTGTAGGTGGCCAACACATGGGTGTTGAAGAAGGTCATCCAGGTCCCAGTCTTGGAGATGCGGCTAATTGCTTCAGGAAAGTTGGGTGATGAGAGATACACAGGAACTCTCACAATAAATTCTTGGAATGATTTCAAGGATACACTTGAATTAGCATGTGGTAAGAAATTAGGTACTCTTTATCTACTTGCTTGTATTACTGATTCTTCTTTTGTTGTAAAGACGTGGCTTTGTAGGCTTGGTCACATGAGCAAGAAGGAAATGCATGTTCTTAAGAGGAAATCAGATATCTTTGATAGACTTAAGAACTGGAAAGCCATGGTTTTCTTAGAGGAGATGATAGACAAAGACCAGTGGATGGGGCTGGATACTTTTGAGCAAGGCGGTTTGGATAGGGTTTTGATCCATAGAGAGCTCGCAGGTAAAAAGTCATCACTCACAGGCATACACAGGTACCGGTGTCAGTCAAGGGTAACTGACGTTGAACAAATAAGTGTCAGCATTGGTCATGTGCAAACTAGAGGAGTCAATGGTTTTAGGTAGGTGGAGACTGATGTCGATAGGATAACCGGCGTCGGTGACCTAGATAGTCGCATGGAATTGACGTCGATCAGATGCAGACTGTGTGGTGACCGAGGTCAGTCACTAAGATAGATTTTGGGTAGATAAAAAGCTATCAAGGAGTCTTAGACGCCCATGGGGAGGACTAAAAGTGTAAGTAAGCCTCAAATTCATTGTTCCTCTTCTTTATACTAGTTGCTGACTGTAGAGCAGGAAGGATCTAGGAAACAGTGGGAGCATGGCATGAACAGGATGCAGGACCAAACAGGAGATTTGGTAGGGTTGCTAGCCGGTATGAAAGCACTGAGATGAATGGATACCTTGGTTAAAGAATAGAGATAATGGACTCATGAGATGGAAGGCCAGGTCATATGGTCTTGAGGAAGCTGCAGGACAGTGGTACAGGTTTTGACAGGTGGATGACAAAGTAGGGCTTTAGTCAATGTCAGTGTAACCATTGTATTTGTCTTACCAGGTGGATGATGATAGCTACATTATCCTATTACTATATGTGGATGGTATGCTAGCTAGCAAGTTTGTACATACAGGGTTTTGCTGAGCTAAGGGTAAGGTTAGTTCAGTGGCATGTCATGAGGAATTTGCAGCAGTGAAATTCTTTGGCATGAGAGACATGGAAGATCACAGGTTGATTTTGTCTCTAGTGGGAGCTGATGTGAATTAGGTTTTGGCGAGGTGTAGAACCAGAGCACACCAAGGGCTAGATAGTTTAGTGTCTAAAATCACATGAGGTCTAGTATAGACCTGAGTTTGCCCAAGCAGTGGGTGCTGTTAGAGAGTTAGGAGCCAATTCGGGGAAGTGGGTTCTCAGGTATCTGAGAGGGACCAGTAGCAGGGATTCATGCTATGCAAGGTCAAGACTTCACTACATGGGTTTGTAGGTTTAGATGTGGTAGGTTACTCGGATGACAGGTGGTGTACCACAGGTTGTGTAGTGGGTGGACTTCAAGATTGATCTTGAAGAGGGATACAAGCCAAGAAATAGATTAGACAGGGTACAGGTACAAGTACAGTGTAACTATTTATCTCCAAGTGGGAGATTGTTAGGTTGTGGAGCTAAAATCTTCACTGATGCAGACATGGAGGAGGTTACTGAGAGGTTGCTAAGTTTTAGAGCAACCAACATCAATTTGATCAGTCGACGTCGGTCATATACAGTGGGAAGAGCAACCGACGTTGGTCAGGGATCGGTCGGCATCGATCACCTCCAGGCAGACAGGGACCGACGTCAGTCACCTGTGTAATTCAAAACTACTAGTTCACAGATAGTTTGTTAACAAATTGAGTGTTTGCATGTTAAGAGTCAATTTTAGACTAGAAGCTATGGATCTAATTATTGTAATTAGATGTCTAATTATTGTTTGCATGAGATCTATATAATAGACTCATGGGTTGTATTGTAATTTGGGCTAGAGAGTAAGAGAGCAAATATTAGCTCCTTCAGAGTGAAGAGAGCATGGTATGTTCCTCCTAGTGCCATAGTGCCAAGTATGGGTGCTGGTTTGGAGAATCAAATAGATTTTTCATGTATGTAAGATCTTGGTCATCAGGTGTGCAAGGCCACGATTGGAGATCTACATGGTAAGTAAGATCATTGATCTGCAGGTGTATGTGTGTGCAAGGTCTAAGGTTTGTATGTGTGTAAAACCAGGTTAATCTATAGGTGGTAGCAGAATCAAGGTGACAGCAACACAATAGGGAGCAAGATCAGGCAGGATCTACTTGGAGTACGATGTGTACTCAGTTGGAGAGTAGAGAGGAAGGCAAGGTAGATCCTTCCATAAGTAAGATCATTTGAGTTGCAGGTTGTTGCAAGTTCATGGGAGATCTACTTGAAGTATGATTGTGTACTTGGAGTGTGTGGAGCACTTTTGGAGTGTGTGGAGCACTGGTGTACTGGCAGTAGTGGATACTGACTGGTTGGAGGTGAACACCAACTCTGTGTTTGAGTTGTGTGTTGGGACCGTAAGAGAGAGAGAGAGCTTTGAGGAAATAATTACTGTACACTTGAGGTGTGGGAAGCCTCTGAGAGGTGTGAAGAAGAAGTGGCATCTTCTTTATTGTATTATTTTTTGGATGAGTATTAATAAAATTGGGTATTGTCTCTCATATTCTGTGTTGTTTCTAGTTTCTAGTTACTTGTTACTTCTGGTTTAATTCTGCATCTTAAGTTGCTTGTATATGGTAATCAATTGTGCTTCCATGGGGTTCCTAACACTAACAATATAAATAACATCAATGATGGTTAAAGTATAAGATATTAATCTATACCATCTCCTATAGGTATACCATTGCTCCCAAAAAGGCCACCTACAGTCTAATTGTAGATACGTACAGTTTCATAAGATGAACCTTGGTGATGGAACCATGTAAACATAAATGTTTTCCATTTGGATTTGGTTTCAATACCTTAAAATATATCTTATGAGGTGAAACACAAGGTCCTAGGGTTGAAATGTAACTTACATATGTCTTTTACTCTTAGAATGACCATCTACAACCTCATGGTAAAGTGACTATGCACTAGAGAATGATGGTTGAAATGTTGGATTGGCATATAAATTAGGTGATAAAGTCCAAATGACTATGAATTTAACTTGAGGAATTAAATATTGTATTTTTTAATGAAACAAGGTCTAACCCTATAGTTCACACCTATAAGCATGTTTTTCTAATCAATAATATAGTACACAGTTAACCTATAATCTAATCTAGTCAAGTTGAAAGGTGTACATTGAAAGAGTTTTGGATAGGGTTGGATGATAAACATGTTTGAAAGGAACTCCATAGTATTAGTACCATTTCATGATACTCCCATCATATGTAAATAAGTAAATAGAAGGGTTCTAACATGTAACCTACAATCAACACCGAAAATCTTGCACACAGTGAGTTCTACAAAAGTTTGCTTTGGGTTTTGTGAGATTTGGAGGTGCTAGAAATGTATTCCAAACATAAAAATTTATAGATAAAGTATATATCACCTATTTAGGCTCCTAATATACTTTTTTTTAATTAATAAGGGAGATTCTCTTTGTTCTATCTTAGATAGAGGTCACTCCCAAAGAACTAAACCCTATAGGTTTAGTAAGTCAATGATGAAAGGAAGGTAAATAGAGTATTGGACCATTGTGGAAAGATATAAGAAGTTGGTTCCAACCTTAACAATCATGAATAAGGCCTCAAAATACTGATGAACCAAAGAGGTTTGCCTAAATCCACATAGGTGTAGTCAAACCTACTAGGTCTAAACTAGGCCTACTACCTAAAGAAGGTCAAATTCCACTTATAACAACAAGTGAGCATTTTAGAGAATTGAAAAAAATTAATGGGGAGACATAATTTGTGTGAGAACCTTTAAGTTTTAGATAAGGTCATAGGGAATCCATTTATTGTCTTAGAAATATGACAAGGTATGCAGAATGTGAAAGAGAGCTCGAGGAGTCATCTTAAGAAGCTCATATATGTATGGATACTTATAATGGGAATATAAGGAGAGTAGATATTTGTAATAGGGTCATGAACAAGGATTTAGTGGAATTTTTCTGAATATTGGACATCATAATTTTATGAACTATCCTTAAGAGGATAAACCACTCAAAACCCTCTAAAACACTTGATAATGACCTGATGGGAAATATGAAGAAGGAGAGGAATATAGGAGAGATATTTTTGGTAGGAAAACAACTTTAAATTTTATTAAAAACCCAAATATCCTTCCCATCAATTTGGATTCTACCCCATTTTTACAAATAGGGTGCAAAATGGCTTATCTTGACAAATTTTGATGTTTTAAAGGTACAGAAGGGTCAAAAAGGTGATGATCACTTTTGGATATATAATGAGACCTAATACAAATCCCATTTCCATCTATTTATTTATAAAATCACATAAGTACCTCTATAAGCACCTTCACTTCTGGAGTCCAAACTAGCATAGTGAATGAGATATGATCACCAAGTGAGAAGGTGATAACTTTAATTGGGAATCCCTTTAATGTTTACCTGATGAATATAAGGGTATGAAGACACTTATAAAGTTTTAAATCATCATTTATATATATTATTTTGATAAACTAAAGCACACCTTGGTGCTAAGTGTGAAGGATGAGTGAAATAAAGGTGATTATGATTACAGGCAATGAGAACACTTGGCCATAAGAATATTGATGATTAAGGACACATAAAATACATGTATGAGCTTGTTTATAACCATTAACTCATAGTTAAATGATGTAATTTATCCCTATTTTTTCCAGAGCATTCAAATAAGTCTAAATAATGAAAGTTGTTTCTAAGCAAGTAATTGAAGAGTCCTACACTAGATTTAAAGGAGTTTCATGCTTGGATAGACATTTTTCCATAGAGACCTTGCATGTTATATTCCATACACCATTATCCTACAAACATAACTCCTTTTATCATGTTGACAAGTGTTTTTGTGACTCTTAAGCTTCATTCTTCTCTCTCCTTCTTGACATTCTATAAGTACAAGCCATTTTGGCTCTTATCTCATAATTCCACACCATGTATGGTGAATCCCTACTAGTTTGATGTTGTAATTTTCCTTTGAATAATAAAAAAAATAAAGTTTTGAGTTCATGAACATATTATCTAAGTGTGTAAAGTGATGAATGGTGAGGTCTAGTGATTCTATCCTTACTTCTCCTTATCCTTTCAAATCTAATACAAGGAGTTCTCATTATAATAGGTCATATAAAGTGTATCTAGTGTGTTTGGCTCCCTTAAAGTGTAAAAGTGTTCTTAGATTATAAAATATAACCTATGTTCTACTTACCTTGAGTCATCTTATGCAAATCACCTCTATATTGAAATACTAATGTTAGAACATCTTAGGACTTGGAAGCGAGCTTGTAGGTTTTGTTGCTTAGTGAAAGAAGTATGATGGCATAGTGGATATATTCATGGTGTACCAACATATTATATTATATTTATTTCATGCATACTTATATCCCTTTTCCCACAAGTAATCAATTAGCATAGGTGATAAGCACTTCAAGATCAATTCAGGGAGCTAGCCCATAAACCTAGAGGTCTACCTCTACTATAGGCAACCCACAGGGTTAGAGGTATTCCATGTTACCAAAATACTAGAGTAACCATAAAAAACCTCCTCTAAGGTGTAATATTTTGTGAAAATATCAGTGAAGTTAGAAAAGTATTTGCATTTTCTAATCCATTATCATGTATACTTTGACCATAATCCATTTTATGCACCCCATTGATTCCATTCAAAAATTATTACATGTCAATATGTCCCAGATCAGTATCAATTATATTCTCAATGTTTGAATCCAAGATTGATGGGGGAAAAACACCCTAGAATAATAATTTCATCTCTGATCCTTATTCTCCCTACAATATTTTCTTTGGAGCATATTTGGTGGGAGTCTCAGATGTTAGCATCTAAGAAAAGCACATCACTAGAGTGACAAAATCTAAACTTCATTGCACCTAAAAAGGATAATCTATTAATAAATTAGTAAATAAATTTGATTTTTATAAAAAATACTCAAGGGGGTACCAAATTCTGATGAGACTATCTGTAATAGTGTCAAAATCCAAAGGCAGTGCTAACTCCAGTGTCAGATTCTAGAGGTAGTGTTAGCACTACCATCGGGTTCCAATGGTTGTATTGGCATGTCCATTGAAGTCTAATAGGTCTATGAGCAAGTGTTTTGAGACTTGATGAAGGTGTAGATACAAGGGCCAAATCCTAATGAGGATGAAAATAAGGTAGTAAATATTTGGTAGAGAGAAATAAAATGTTGGGGATGTGAGTGTAAAAATTCATGAGACTTAGCAAATTTCAAGCTAGGGTTTATAAGACACATAAATGGAAAAAAAAAATTGAAAACAAAAAAAATTAAGGAAAATTTGGAAGAATCTAGATTTTTAGCTACAAAAATAAACATGGGAGATAAAATAACCTACCTCTATTAAATATTTAAACCCTAATTGTTAGATAAAAAGACTCTAAACTGGTGTTGGTTGCAACAAATAGATTAAGGATGAGCTAGAGGTGACCATAACATAGGAAAATATCAAATATTATGCAAAGAGATGTGAGAAATAGTGAATAAGGATGGTTTCTACACACACACACACATATGTAGAGGACATAACCATTAATGGAAAAAAATCTAGGGCCTATCATGTAAATTGGCAGATTTTTTAGTTATGTAGATAAACATTGAATCGTACCACATGGCCCAAGACCAAACATGTAGGGGAAAACTGAGTTTTGGTTTTTTAGAGTGAATGTGCAAATATAATTCATAAAAACAACTAAACACATTCAATGGAGTGGAAGTTTTATCTTGTATAAAATTCAACTTCTATTCAAATATAATAATAGGGAATGGTACAAGGTGTAAAAAGCTTCAAAAAAGATAAGAGAAATAACTCTTGTTATTAGAAGGGGGAAAACATCCTCTAATTTACCTAAGCTATAAATTGTGGTAGGAAATGTATATAGAGTAGATTCTCGAGAGTAAGATAATTATGTTATGTTTGTGTAATGCAAGGGAGATACAATGACAACAATGCATGTATATTGAGTAGATGCACAAGTCAAGGTATCGATGTTATGACTATGTGATAAGAAGGGGTAACCATATTTTGATGTGCATGATGTAGAATTCTTATATATATCTACTTATGGGTGTGTGTGTTTATGTCCTTGGAAAGAATGCATATGTTACATATAAACATGTATGTACCAAACAATTACATATATTTCACCATTACAAAGAATATGATTACAAGTAATTTCATCTTTCTCATTAGATGACATTTAGGGAACCCCTTATATCACATGGCCAAGGTTATTTGACATATGGATGTGTTGTGGTATCTAAGAATTTGGTGAGGTGTGTAGGTCTATGAGCTATGGTGAAAAACTACCAAGAGTGTGAGGTTGTGAGATATGGAAAAAAACTATGAGGTGCACTATGTTGTAAGTGTGAGGGGCACAAAATTTGGTGATTAATCATAGGACTTATGTGGTGTATAGGATTTCAATATGTGAAGTGCATAGTGGTGAGTGTATAGACTTGTGAGCAAGCACAAGTGTAATTATGGTACACATGTTTGACGAACAAGTTTAAGAATAGTGTGATGAGATGCATATATAAATGATCATGCATAAGTGTAGTATGAAAACATGTGAGCAAACACAAGCATAATTATGGTTCACATATTTAGATAAAAAGACCAATAAAATTTCAATGAGTGGTGCATAGTGAGGTGTGTAGGATTTTATTCGGTTTGATTTAAATGCGAAAGTCTATGAATAAGTGTGGGACTTATATGCAAGAATGTAAGAAAGATTTTTGTAGAAGCATGCACATAATTATGTAGGACATGAAAGATGTAGGTAGGAAAAAAGAAAGAAGTTTATCTTACTACATGGGAGATACACATGGATCATTCTCCCTTTATTAAAGAGTAATGGTATCCATTGTGTTGGTGTGTCACTGAAGGAATTGCACTTAAAGTTATTTTTAAGTGTGATGTTGCTCCAAATAGAAAAGTGTATATCTTGATTTGGAAATATATGAATGAATAAGGATGTGGATGATCATCATGATCTTAATGTTTAGAGTTAGGTGTTATGGTGTGTAGCTAAAAGCTTCAATTGTTTGCAGACACAAGAGAAAGGATGCTGAACAACCAGAGCCACCGGCGTCGGCAGTATGACCGACGTCGGTTAGATGTAGTGGAGAAGGAGACCAGCGATGGCAGGGAGTCGGCCGATGTCGGCAGCACCAGACAAGCAGGGACCGGCATCAGTCGCCTGTGCGGTCCAGAACTGCTATTGACGAACAGTCAGTTAGTTGAACCGAGTGTTTGCATGCTAAGGGGCTAATTTAAGTCATGAGCTGTGTGTCTAATTTTAGTAGTTAGATTTCTATTTTTGTAACCATGGGATTCTATTTAAGGACCCATGAGGCATGTATTGTAATTATAAAATTGATCAAGTAAGAGCATTGAAGCAAGCAAGGTCAAGGAGATCTACAGGTGTAAGGTCAAGGAGATCAGCTGAAGCATTCAAGGAGGGATAGCAACTCAGGCTTTAGAGTTGTTGTGTTGAGCAAGAGAGAGAGGGAAGAAGGTCTTGAGGTGTGGCAAGCCTTTGAGGTGGAGGAAGAAGTGGCATCTTCCTTATTGTATTTTCTTCTAGTAATATTTAATACAAGAGTGTGTATTGTCTCTCAAATTCTTTGCTGTCTCAAGTTTCTAGCTACTTTATCATTCTGGTATAATTTCATGTTTAATTGCATATAAGAAAGTAATCAATTGTGCTCTAATTGGTAGAGCTATAGATCCCCTGACAAGTGGTATCAGAGCTACGGTTTGCAGGAAGCAGGGTATTGTTTTTGATTATAGGTCATTCACAGGGTTTTCTGATTGAGTGGGAGTTCAGCAATGGCAGAAGAAAGTAGGCTATGAATGGAGAAGTTTAACGGCAAGAATTATCAACATTGGAGGATGCAGATTGAGGACTATCTGTATCAGAAAGATTTGTACTTACCATTGGGTGGGGTTGCATGCAAGCCCACAGATATGAAGGATGAAGAATGGAACGTTCTTGATCGAAAGGCTCTCGGTTCCATAAGGTTGAGCCTTGCATCATCTGTGATTTCCAGCTTATCACAATGTAAGACAATGGAAGAGTTGATAAAGTCCTTGGCAAATTTATATGAAAAGCCCTCGGCTTCTAATAAGGTATATCTTATGAAGCAGCTATTTACTTTGCAAATGCAGGAAGGTGGATTGGTTCATACTCATCTCAGTGATTTCCATGGTTTGGTAAACCAACTAGCTTTAGTCAATATTGTTTTTGATGATGAGGTAAAGGCTCTTTTGATTTTATGTTCTTTGCCTGAAAGTTGGGACGGTATGGTTATGGCAGTAAGTAATTCTGCATTTGCTTCTAAAATCTTAAAAGTTGATGATGTTGTGAGTGTGATCTTGAATGAGGAAATATGTAGGAGAAGCACAGGTGAATCATCAGGGAATGCTCTAAGTGCAGAAAGCAGGGAAAGGCAAAGGGAGAAGGTTGAGCAAGGGAAATCAAGGTCGGGAAGGAGATCCGAGTCCAAAGGTATTACCTGCTGGTTTTGTAGAAAGAAAGGACATACAAAGAAGGAGTGTTGGTTGAGAGATAAAGAGAATCAACATGCAGGTATTGAAGAAGCAAAGGATGCAAATATTGTGATGTAGGATGCTCTCATACTTTCTTCAGATAGTCAGGTAGGATCATGGATTTTAGATTCTGGTTCATCTTTTCATGCATCCCCAAACAGAGATTTGTTCTATGAGTATGAACAGGGAGACTTTGAAGTGCTCTATTTAGGGGATGGTACGCCTTGTCAGATAGTTGGCAAAGGGAAAGTGCAGCTGAGATTGCAGATTGACAACATGTGGGTGTTGAAAGAGGTCATGCATGTTCCGATTCTGAAGCAGAGTCTGATTTTTGTAGGAAGGTTGGGAGATGAGGGATGCACAATAACCCTCACAGCGGATTCTTGGAAGGTTACCAAGGGAGCACTTGTTCTAGCAAGAGTTAAGAAAGTAGATACTCTTTATCTATCTATTACTGATTCTACTTTTGGTGTAGATTCGAAGATGTCGCCTAATAGGCTTGGTCACAAGAACAGGAAGGGAATGGAAGTTCTTGATTCAAAAGGTATGTGTTTAAATTTGGAAAGCATAGATACAATTCATTGCAGAAAGAGGAAATTTGATGCTTTTGACAGGAACAAAGAAGCCTTGGTGTTTATGGAGGAGATGAAGGACAGAGATCAGTCACAGGGGCTGAATAAATCTGAGCAGGGCAACATGGACAGAGGTTTGATCCAAGAAGAGCTCACGGATGAAAATTTCATCACTTACAGGAACACACAGAAACTGATGTCGATAGCTTGGCACCGACGTCAGTCATCCAAATACCGACTCGATCATGTGCAGACCAGCAGGGTCGATAGGTCAAGCAAGAGAAGTCCGACGTTGGTCACAAGGACCGACATCGGTAGGAGGGACACCGACGTCAGCCAGGGAAATGATGTCGATAGTCAGGGTTAGTGCAGGGAATCGACATCGGTCGGGAGCAGACTGGGAGATGGCCGAGATCGGTCACTGGAACGGATGATGGGTGGATAGTTAGTTGTCAAGGAGTCTCAAACACCCATACAGAGGTCAAAAAAGGTATGTGAACCTCATATTCATTGTTCACCTTCTTTATATTGCTTACTGATAGTCATGAACTAGGAAGATGGAAGAAGCAATGCAGGTAGAATCCAAAAATAGTGGGAGCTTGGCATGGATGAGGAGTGTGAGTCCTTGGAAAACCAAACAGGTATTTGTTGGTAGTGTTGTCAGCTGGAAGGAAACACTAGATAGAGAGATGGACTCCCGTTTTAGAGAAGAGAGTGGATGGACACATGAGACAGAAGGCTATGGTATATGGCCTTGAGTAGGCTGCAGAACAATGGAGGTTTGACCATTGTATTTTATCTTTACCAGGTTGGATGATATTAGCTACATTATCCTATTACTGTATTGCGTTACTTGTTGTAGGGTTTCATATACATGGAGTTTTCTGAGCTAAGGGTAGAGTTGGTTCAGAAGTATGTCATGGAGAATTTGGGAGTAGCAAAATTCTTGTGGCATAAGATACATGTATTACATCACAGGTTTACGTGGTGGTTGGTCTTCAAGAGTGACATTGAAGAGGGATACAGAGCCTAAGGAAAAAAATAGATGGTGTACAAGTACAGGTACAAGTTGCAGCTGTTTATCTCCAAGTGGGAGATTGTTATGGTGTGGAGCTAAAAGCTTCAATTGTTTGCAGACACAAGAGAAAGGATGCTGAACAACTAGAGCCACCGGCATCGGCAGTATGATCGACATCGGTTAGATGCAGTGGAGAAGGAGACCGGTGACGGTAGGGAGTCAGCCGACGTCGGTAGCACCAGACAAGCAGGGACCGGCATCGATCGCCTGTGCGGTCCAGAACTGCTGTTGACGAACATTCAGTTAGTTGAACCAAGTGTTTGCATGCTAAGGGGCTAATTTAAGTCGCGAGCTGTGTGTCTAATTTTAGTAGTTAGATTTCTATTTTTGTAACCATGGGATTCTGTTTAAGGACCCATGAGGCATGTATTGTAATTATAAAATTGATCAAGTAAGAGCATTGAAGCAAGCAAGGTCAAGGAGATCTACAGGTGTAAGGTCAAGGAGATCAGCTGAAGCATTCAAGGAGGGATAGCAACTCAGGCTTTAGAGTTGTTGTGTTGAGCAAGAGAGAGAGGGAAGAAGGTCTTGAGGTGTGGCAAGCCTTTGAGGTGGAGGAAGAAGTGGCATCTTCCTTATTGTATTTTATTCTAGTAATATTTAATACAAGAGTGTGTATTGTCTCTCAAATTCTTTGTTGTCTCAAGTTTCTAGCTACTTTATCATTCTGGTATAATTCCATGTTTAATTGCATATAAGAAAGTAATCAATTGTGCTCTAATTGGTAGAGCTACAGATCCCCTGACATTAGGTGTGTAGTGTACTTAGGATACCTTCTCAAAACATATGAAGAATCTATGTATGCAAAAGTGGATTACATATGGAGCATCAGGTGATGTCTTATTGATGGTACTGAACCATGATGGTAGTGAAGCATAAAATAAAGTGTACTATGAAGAGATCAATGTCTGCACAAATGTATAACATGAAGTTTTTTATTTATCACATTGATGATTTGGTAATTTGTGTACTTTTAATATGGCTACAAATAGTAAGAGATCTTTCCCCAAATGTCAAGGTCCATCTAGCCATAATGTAGTTTCAATGAGTGCACAAACCTATGTAAAAGAATGTCTAAGAACCAAAAAGTAGACTGGGAATAGATATTTCATCCATAAAAAACATAAGGATGAAGACCTAAACATTTCTTAATTATATGACCACTGCAATGATAATGGTCATAGGTAACTGGAGAGTGCAATGTGCATCTCTAGTAGCATCTTTATGGTTGGTAAGGTTGAGCCATTTAATGTTCTTCACATGAGTATGGTGTGGATTGCCAATGGTTTGATTAGCATTGTGTTAATTGGTAAACATGTTTATTCTACTTGGAAGTATATGCATGTGTGTAAAGTTATGTGTATGTGGAGTATAGATGAGAAGTTGAATGACGTGGAGATGTGCATCATCTTCTATGTTTCTATTGTATAGGTTTTTGATGAATGTCTTACATAGAGTGAAACCAAGGCTTGGAGTGGGAGCATGGTTGGGATGATTGTGCAACTCTTTTAGCCTATTAGTGTGTGATACCTAGTGCAAAATTGAAAACACTTGGACTATCTTTCAAAGAATGTGATGTGGATGCACTGTCAAGACATGACTATGGTGAAAAGTGTATGCTACCTTCTCTAACAATGTTGCGATTGGTGTACCCAAGACCCATCTTGTGAAGTCTCATCTCTACCTAATAAGGATAAAGGATGTCTTGGCCCTTCTTTTTTAAGATTTGTCCTTTATATCCCATTTAATTCAATAGCTTTGAAGTAATTCCCTTGATGTGATTCTCAAAACTACTAAATAAGGTTATCCAAGAAATAAATGGTGATGGATGATATGGACTTGCAAGGTCTTCATTTGTCATTATCTTTGCATCACAAGTCATGAATAGGCATGGGGAAGTGTTAATGACTAGAGGATCAGGGCCTTAAAAATTCATGCACTTGACCTCGAGGTGTTCAAGTTATTTTTCCATGGTGGAGAGATCCTGCTATAAATTATGCATGACAGGGAGGAATATATCCTCTACTACAACAAGGCCATGGTGGTTAGGCTCAAAAGATTAAAATTGTTTGTCATGATATTTTTTAGTTGTCACATATGGCATTGGATCCTTTCTCCTTGGATTGTAAAACATCTTACATCTATTGATTTTGGTGTTAGATATGTTGGATCTCTTCGAGCAAGCACGTATTCTCTTTTAAACACTTTGAAAGAGAAACTTCCAACTAGGATTTGTTTGCCTTCCTACTCACTTTGCTCATGACTATAATAGATAAGAAAGAGAAATCAAAAGATTGTGCTTTGGTACTAATTCCATTTGAGGATAAATGATCTGATACCAATGATCCACACCATATGTCCCAAGACCAAGCATGTAGGGGATAACCAAGTTTTGGTTGTGAAAAGTGAATGTGCAGAGATAATTTAAAAATAAAAACTAAACACATTTAATGGAGTGAAAGTCTAATCTTGCATAAAATGCAACTGCTATTCAAATGTAAGAATAGGGGAATGGTAAAAGGTGTATAAAGCTTAAGGATAGAAGAAATAGCTCTTGTGATTAGAAGGAAGAACACATCCTCTGATTTGCCTAAGCTATAGAGTGTGAAAGTATATGTATATAGAGTAGATTTGTAGGGGTAAGGTAATTATGTTATACATGTGTAATGCAAGAGAGATACAATGGTAATGGTGCATGTATATCAAGTGGATGTGCAAGGCAAGCTATTGATTTTGTGATTGTGTGATCAGAATGGGTAACCCATCTTTTGATGTGCTTGATTTTGAATTTTTCTCTCTATGTAATTTTGGGTGTGTGTATCTGTGTCCTTATAAATAATGCATATGTTACATATAAATATGTATGTACCAAATAGTTACAATTATTGCATCATTACAAATAAGATAATTACACATCATTTCATCTTCCTCATTGGATGATGGTTGGAGAACCCCTTGGATCATGTGGCCAAGGTGAGTCAATACTTAGGTGTATTATGGAATCTAAGGAGTTGGTGAGGCATGTAGGTCTATGAAATGTAACATGGAACTGTGAGGTACATGAGGCCATGAGATATGGCACATAACTATGAGGTGCATTATGCCATAGGTGAAAGGGACGTATAAGTTGGTGATCAAGCATAAGACTTGTGTATCATGTGATATTGTGAGATGTGAAGTGCATAGTGGTGAGTGCATAAACATGTGATTAATCACAAGCATAATTATGGTGCACATGTTTAGAGATAAATGAAATAATAGTCTGATGAGGTGCATAGAGTTGTGAGCAGGCACAAATTTAGTACATAGACCTCTGATAAAGCACAAGTGTAATTTTGGTATATGTGTTTAGTATGCAAGTATAGAAACAATGTGATGGGTGGTGTGCAAGCTATGATCACGTGAGATCTGAATGAAAAATTCTATGAGTAAATGTGGGAATTATACATAGGAATGTAAGAAATCTTTATCTATAAGTATGCACATTATTATGCAAGAGGTGAAATCTATAGGAAGGAAAACAAATAAAAAGCATATTTTGTTGCACAGGAGCTACGCATAGATCAAACATGTAAGAGTCTAGGGAGTTTATTTAAAAGGGCATTATATCTAGATAGTCATGTTTAAAAATAGGTCAAACCCCATTGGTAGTGTTGGCATTTCTATCAAGTTTTGATGGGTTATCTAACACATCTCTAGGGATCTAATAGAAGTGTTTTCAAAGCTGTTGGGTTTCATAGATGTACTCACAAGGATCTCAGGTTCTATAGGATGTGTTTTCACTCTTTTTTGGATCTAAGGGGTGTTTGAGAAATATTTGAAAATTTATCCAAAAGAGGTAGACTTGAGAAAAATTTCAAAACTTTTTTTCACATTTTGACTTTGCAAAATTTAATTGTATTTAAAAATAGAAATTCTACCATTGACCAACTTTGACTTTTACTAAATTTGACTTATTTTAACCATTGTTCAAAAATTAAGAAAATAGTTGGCTCTAACCCAAGACCTCAAATTACAAGGGATGAGAGAAGAATTTCAAACTCTATTTTCACAGATAAGTACATTATCCATTGGGCTATGAACTCATTTGAATTTTATTATTACAAATTCTTGAGAGTTGTGATATATTTGTACATCTTGATCTGATCAATTGATAACTAATTTTCCTATCTCAATTATATGATAATTAACATGCACTACTAAGCCAAATCCCCTACTATAGATTTTATAGATCTTGATCTGACCAATTGTTAGCCAGTTTGCCTATCTTAATAATATGAGAAATGAACATGTGCTGCCAAGCTAGACCTTTTGTTCCTGAAGATTATGATTATTTATTACTTATTCACTTGAAAGATTTGATGAAAACTTATTAATTTTTAAAAATGAAGGAGTTCTTGATCTTAAAAAAGGATGTGACTAAAAATACATATGTCATTTGGACTTAAAATAGGTGTTTAGAATAAATTTAGTAGAATAGAATACCAATACATGAAAAGGAAAGAAAAAGAGACAGTGTATTGTACTTATTAAAAAATAATGCACATGCAAAATAAAACTAGGACAAAAAAGTAAACAAGCCAAAATTATATGTACATATTTACATATATGGGACTACCTACTTTTATTTGAAGTAATGCTTAATATATTATGCACTGTATGGTGATGATAGATGAGTGTTATCATGATAGGCCAAGTAGAAAGTGTTATCTCCACAGAAGTGCCTTATATTGAAGGGACCCATCCATAATGAGTCAAACTTTCCATGGCTTCCTTTTGGTTCTCTACACTTATCCCATAAGAGAACAAGATCTCCTACTTGAGAATATCTCTTTTTCTCTCTTTTATCAAAAAGGACTTTGACTTGTGTTTGATGTTTGGCAATTTTTTCAAAATTTTGAGATCTATGTTCTTCAAGTTTATTCAAATAGAAAATTATTTTGTTCAAATAACTTTCAAAATTCTAATTTTCAATGGCTATAGCTATCTAAAGTATAGAAAATTCAAGTGTTATTAGAATTTCCACATTTATCCCATAAAGTAAATGGAATGGGGAAATACCTATAGATTTCTTAGGCATTATGTGATCTACCCACAATACATCATACAACTTATTATGTTAGTTCTTCTGATTCTCATCAACCAACTTGCAAATGATGGTGACCAAATTATTATTTCTCTACTCTACTTGACCATTTCCTTGTGGGTGATAATTTGAAGAATGATACAATTAAATGCCATAGCCATAGTAGAATCCAATCATTTTTGAAGAATAAACATTTGGATCATTATTTGTTACTATCTTTTATGGGAAATCATATTTCATCAAGATGTTTTCTTTGATAAAATTACAAATTACTTTTGAATTTATTTGTTTGATAGGAATAACCTCTACCCACTTGATCAAATGGTCTATAGTAGTGAGAAAATGTGTATCTCCTGCACTCAATTGAGGATTCATAGCTCCTACAAAACCTAACCCCCATTTTTTGAAGGGTTCTTCAATCACCACTAATTTGAGAGGAAATGCCACAAATTTTGATCACTTGACTAACTGTTGACAAGACTCACATTTTATTACCCATCCTTAGGAATATTTAAATAGTTTAGGCAAGTAATAGTGAACTCTTAGAATATTATAGGTTGTTACAAGAGTATAAAAGTGTTTTTCACAAGTTTGAACATGAAATGCTTGTCAGATCTTATTTTGTTTCTCAATGTCAACACATCTCAAGAAAAAACCATCAATACTCTTTTTGAATAATGTTGCATCTCAAATGACATATTTTATAGCCTAAAACTTGAGTGTTATGTGTTGTTCAATTTCCAAATAAGATATAAATTCTTCATATGTCAGAAACAAGACAATATTTACAAGCCATTCATTAGTAAAATCAACAAAAATAATAAAAGGAATATCTTTCCTATTTTGATCATCAGAATCTAGAAGAGAATTTGGTTGAACATCTACTTTTTATACTAAGATTTGACACAACCATTTCCCTAAGACCAACTTTGTGGGTTTGATATTGAGATCATATTCCTAAGCTTTGGTTATCTAATTAATAATTTTTAGTCATGGTTCCTATTGATTCAAAATGGATAAGATGACTATACTCAGGACCATTACCATGGATTGTGAATGAAAAATATAATAACTAAATTTTTTAACATATTTCACAACTACATACGCTTATTTATCTTCTGGATAATATTTTAATTCATAATATTTAAAATTATAACTCATGAAATTGATAGGATATTCAATACCTTCATCAAAATTTTGGACCAATATAGCTGAGAGAGTATGTTCCAAGACATAACTATAAGTGATTAATTATTTTTTGAAATTTAGACAAATAAGAATTAGTGCATGGGGAATGGTAGCCTTTATATTTTCAAATGCCTCTTTTCATTTATTATTCCATTTGAAGGAAGGTTTCCCTCTCATCATCTTAATAATATGTCTAGTGAGTTATGCAAAATCTAAAACAAATCTTCTCAACAAATTCATTTATCCAAAGAATGAATGCATACCTGGTTTTCAAGTCAACAAAGATAGCTTTTGGAAAAATTTAACTCTTGTTGGATCAATATTAATCCCTTTCTTGGAGATGATATACCCAAGAAGTTCCCTTCAATCACCTCAAAAATAAACTTTTTAGGATTAAGAGGAATACCATGTAATCGATAATTATCAAACATCGTTAAGTAATCCAAGTATACCACAAATATCTTGTTCTTAAAATCTTTGAATTCAAGATCCATATCTCTTTGAAATGTAGCTCCTACATTTATCAAACTAAATGGCATTTATTGATAAGTGAAAGTTCCCCATGGATTTGTAAAAGTTTTTTTGTGTTGATCTTTCCTGTCAACTTCAATTTAATTTTAACCTAAAAAACCATCTAACATTAAAAACATTTTTGAACATATAACTACTTGAATAACTTGAACCATAATAGGCAATAGATAGTTATTTTTATGTGATGCCTGATTCAAATTTTTGAAGTCCACAATAAACCTAATTTTTCAAATTTATTTATGAATTGAAACTATGTTAGCAATCCAAGTTGAATGATGGATAGAGAAAATGATTCGTGCATTCAACATTTTTTGAATTTATATGAAGATTTTACCTACAATCTTTGGGTTATATTATCTTTGTTTCTATTTGAATGGATTGACATCTAGTTTTAGAAGAACTATGTGTCATATTTCTTTCAGATGAAAAGACTTAAGGTCTTCATATGAATATGCTTGAATATCGATGTAATTTCATATTAAGGCAATGAATCTTTAATTTTATTCTTGCAAAAAACACTTAAATGTTGTTATTCAAATCCAATATTCACTTTCTCATAGTATATTGAATTGAGAGGATATTTTTAAATATTTTTCTTAATGAACCTATCATGCTTATCAAAAAGTTCTTCCAATGAGATTAATTATTTGGTAATTTTATTCCATTTAGATTTGATTATCCTTTCTTCATCTTATTTTTCAACTATGCCCTCTTTTTGAGTTAGAGAAGAAGATTCCATATATGATGAATTACTACCTTCTAAGTAAAATTTCCTTAATATATCAAATTTTTTAAGAAAAGAAATGATCTGTTGATCATTATTGAAAACCTACTAGTTATCTTAATTATCTGGTACATGTTGGGAAATAACGGAAGCACACAATTGATTACCAAATACAAGCAACTTACATGCAAAATTAAACAAGAATCACAAGTAACTAGAATTTAGAAACAACACAGAATATGAGAGACAATACACAATTGTATTAATACTCTTCCAGAAGGAAATACAACAAAGAAGATTACCACAGTTCTTCTTCCTTACACACCTCTAGGGCTCCCACACCTCTAGGGCATAAATAGTAAATCTTCCCTCAAAGCTCTCTCTCTTATAGTCCCAACACACAACTCAAACACAGAGTTGGTGTTCACCTCCAACTAGTCAGTATCCACTACTGCCAGTACACCAGTGCTCCACGCACTCCAAGTACACAAACATACTTCAAGTAGATCTCCCCTGAATTGAAACAACTTGCAACTCAAATGATCTCACTTATGGAAGGAACTACCTTGCCTTCCTCTTTTCTCTCTTTCTGAGTACACACTGTACTCCAAGTAGATCCTACCTGATCCTGCTCCCTATTGTGTTGTTGTCCTCCCTGATCTTACACACTTGCAAATCAATCTGGTTCTACACACATGAAAACTTGGATCATGCACACACATACACCTGCAGATCAATGATCTTACTTACCATGCAGATCTCCTAACGTAGCCATGCACACCTACTGACCAAGATCCTACACACCTAAAGAACCCTTCTGATTCTCCAAAACCAGCACCCACACTTGGCATTGTTGTGGAACTAGGAGGAACACCCTTGCTCACCTCACACACAGAAGGAGCTAACTTTTCTCAACTCAAACTAGAAAACCTTACAATACAACCTATGAGTCTCTTAAATAGATCTCATGCAAACAATAATTAGACATCTAATTACAATAATTAGATCTATAGCTTCTAGTCTAAATTTGGCTCTTGACATGCAAACACTTGGTTCATTAACTAACTGCCCATAAAAATTGTAGTTCTAAACCATACAGGTGACTGACATCGGTCCTTATCTGCCTGGAGGTGACCGACGTTGGCCGATCCCTAACCGACGTTGGTTGCTTCTCTTCACTAACCTGACCGATGTCGGCTGATCAGACCGACGCCAGTTGCTTTGCAACTCAGCAACCTTCAACAACCTCCTCCCCTATTTGCATCAGTGAAGCTTTTAGCTCCACAACCTAACAATCTCCCACTTGGAGATAAACAACTACATTGTACCTGTACTTGTACCCTATTTAATCTATTTCTTGGCTTGTATCCCTCTTCAAGATCAACCCTGAAGACCACCCACCACACAACCTATGGTACACCTCCTATCATCTAAGTAACCTACCGCATCCGCATCTACAAACACATGTAGAAAAGAACTTGACCCTGCATAGCATGTGCACCTACTACTGGTCCCTCTCAAATACCTAAGAATCCATTGAACTTCCCTCCAGTGCTTCTTTCTTGAATCAGCTCCAAACTTTCTGACAGCTCCCACTGCATGGGAAACCCAGGTCCAGTACTCATGTACTTAACCTCATCATGTGAATCAGGACACTGCTCATAAAACTGTCCAACCCATCAATGTGCTCACTGGCTTCACACAATCATTCGAAGACAAAATCAACCTGTGATCTCCATGTCTCTAGAACCCACTCATGCCAAAGAATTTTGCTGCTCCAAATTCTTCATGACATACTACTGAACTAACTTTACCTTTAGTTTAGCAAAACCCTGTATGTGTAACACTGCATGCAAACACACAACATACAATAACAGGATGATGTTGCAACTCATCATCCACCTGGTAAAGTAACCCACAGTAGTTACCCTGACATTGACTAAAGCCATGCTTTGTCCTCCACCTGTCAACCCTGTACCACTGTCCTACAGCTTCCTCAAGACCATATGACCTGGCCTTCTGTCTCACATGTTCATTCTCTCTATTCTTTAACTAAGGTATCCATTCATCTCTATGCTTTCATACCAGTTGGCAACCCTACCAAATCTCTTGTTTGGTCATGCATCCTGTTCATGCCATGCTCTCACTATTTCCTAGATCCTTCCTGCTCTGTAGTCAGCAACTAGTATAAAGAAGAGAAATAATGAATTTGAGACTTACTTACCACTTTCAGTCTTCCATATGGACATTTGAGACTCCTTGATAGCTTGCTGTCTGCCCAAAATCTGTTACAGTGACTGACCTCAGTCACTACACAATTTGCATCCAACCGACGTCAGTTCCATGTGCCTGTCTTGACTACTGACCCTACCGACGTCAGTGTCCCTATTGCCGATGTCGGTCCTCTTGACCGATGTTGGTCTTACCTATTACCGACGTCAATCCTCTGACTGACATTGGTCTTACTCTGCCTGACATCACTGGCTTCGGTCTGCACATGATCGACATCAGCACCTATCTGTTCGATGCTGGTTCTTCCTAACCGACGTCGGTACCTGTGTTTTCCTATGAGTGATGACTTTTTACCTACGATCTTTCTTTGAATCAAATCCCTATCCAAACTACTCTACTCAGAGTTACTCAGCCTTCTCCACTGATCTCTGTCTGCCATCTCCTCCATAAACACCAAGGCTTTCCAGTTCTTAAGCTTGTCAAACACATCTGACTTCCTCTTAAGAACATGCATCTCCTTCTTGCTCATGTGACCAAGCCTACAAAGCCACATCTCCACAACAAAAGAAGAATCATTAATATAAGCAAGTAGATAAAGAGTACCTACTTTCTTACCACCAGCTAATTCAAGTGCATCCGTTGTGAGAGTTCTTGTGCATCTCTCATCACCCAAATTTTTTGAAGAAATTAGCCATATCTTTAACACTGGGACCTGCATGACCTCCTTCAACACCCATGTGTTGGCCGACTGCAATTTTAGCTTCACTTCCCCTTTGCCAATTCTTTGGCAAGGCACACCAGCCCCTAAATAAATCTTTCCAAAGTCTCTAAGGACCTTGCCATGGAAAAATACTCTATTTTGGACTGCATGGAAAGAGGCAACAGAATCTATAAAACAAGATTCTACTTTATCCAAGAAACCTCCCAGAGCATCTTGTGTAACAACACCTGCAACATCTACTTCTTTAGTTCCTTCATGCTGATCTGCTACTAACCAACAATCTTTCTTTACCTGCTCTTTCTTTTCATAACACCGTAAGTGACTATCTGTGCTTTTTAGTTCCTCCATCCTTAGCTTACTTTCTTCTACCATTGCTTTAATCCCACTCAATCATAAACCCCTGAGAGTGACCTGTAATAAAACACAAAACCTGCTCCTTGCAACCTTAGCTCTGATACCACTTGTTGGGAAATAACGGAAGCACACAATTGATTACCAAATACAAGCAACTTACATGCAGAATTAAACCAAAATCACAAGTAACTAGAATTTAGAAACAACATAGAATATGAGAGACAATACACAATTGTATTAATACTCTTCCAGAAGGAAATACAATAAAGAAGATTGCCACAGTTCTTCTTCCTTACACACCTCTAGGGCTCCCACACCTCTAGGGCATAAACAGTAAATCTTCCCTCAAAGCTCTCTCTCTTACGGTCCCAACACACAACTCAAACACAGAGTTGGTGTTCACCTCCAACCAGTCAGTATCCACTACTGCCAATACACCAGTGCTCCATGCACTCCACAGGTGCTCCATGCACTCCAAATACACAAATGTACTTCAAGTAGATCTCCCCTGAACTGCAACAACCTGCAACCCAAATGATCTCACTTATGGAAGGAACTACCTTGCCTTTCTCTTTGCTCTCTTTTTGAGTACACACTGTACTCCAAGTAGATCCTACCTGGTCCTGCTCCTTGTTGTGTTGATATCCTCCCTGATCTTGCACACCTGCAAATTAATGTGGTTCTACACACTTGTAAACCTGGATCATGCACACACATACACTTGTAGATCAATGATCTTACTTACCATTCAGATTTCCTAACGTAGCCATGCACACCTGATGACCAAGATCCTACACACCTGAATAACCCTTTTGATTCTCTAAAACTAGCACCCATACTTGGCACTGCTATGGAACTAGGAGGAACACCCTTGCTCACCTCACACACAGAAGAAGCTAACTTTGCTCAACTCAAACTAGAACACCTTACAATACAGCCTATGAGTCTCTTAAATAGATCTCATGCAAACAATAATTAGACATCTAATTACAATAATTAGATCCACAGCTTCTAGTCTAAATTTGGCTCTTGACATGTAAACACTTGGTTTGTTAACTAATTGCCCATAAAACTTGCAGTTCTGAATCGCACAAGTGACCGACGTCAGTCCCTGTCTACCTAGAGGTGACCGACATCGACCGATCCCTAACCGACATCGGTTGATTCTCTTCACTAACCTAACCAACGTCAACTGATCAGACTGATACCAGTTGCTCTGTAACTCAGCAACCTTTAGCAACCTCCTCCCCTATTTGCATTAGTGAAGTTTTTAGCTCTACAACCTAACAATCTCCCACTTGGAGATAAATAGCTGCACTGTACCTATACCTGTACCCTATTTAATCTATTTCTTGGCTTGTATCCCTCTTCAAGATCAAACCTAAAGACCACCCACCACACAACCTGTGGTGCACCTCCTGTCATCCAAGTAACCTACCGCATCCACATCTACAAACACATGTAGAAAAGAACTTGACCTTACATATCATGTGCACCTGCTACTGGTCCCTCTCAAATACCTGAGAATCCACTGAACTACCCTCCAGTGCTTCTTTCCTGAATCAACTCCAAACTTTTTGATAGCTCCCACTACATGGGAAACCTAGGTCCAGTACTCATGTACTTAACCTCATCATGTGAATCAGGGCACTACTCATAAAACTGTCCAACCCATCAGTGTGCTCACTGGCTTCACACAATCATCTGGAGACAAAATCAACTTGTGATCTCCATGTCTCTAGAATCCACTCATGCCAAAGAATTTTTTTGCTCCAAATTCTTCATGACATACTACTGAACTAACTTTACCTTTAGTTCAGCAAAACCCTGTATGTGTAACCCTGCATGCAAACACACAACATATAGTAACAGGATGATGTTGCAACTCATCATCCACCTGGTAAAGTAACCCACAGTAGTTACCCTGACATTGACTAAAGCCATGCTTTGTCCTCCACCTGTCAACCCTGTACCACTATCCTGCAGCTTCCTCAAGACCATATGACCTGGCGTTCCATCTCACATGTTCGTTATCTCTATTCTTTAACTAAGGTATCCATTTGTCTCTATGCTTTCATACCAGCTGGCAACCCTACCAAATCTCCTGTTTGGTCCTGCATCCTATTCATGCCATGCTCCCACTGTTTCCTGGATCCTTCCTGCTCTGTAATCAACAACTAGTATAAAGAAGAGGAACAATGAATTTGAGGCTTACTTACCACTTTCAGTCCTCCATATGGGCATTTGAGACTCCTTGACAGCTTCTTGTCTGCCCAAAATCCATTATAGTGACTGACCTCGGTCACTACATAGTCTGCATCTGACCGACATCGGTTCCATGCGCTTGTCCTGACTACCGACCCTACCGACATCAATGTCCCTATTGCCAACATTGGTCCTCCTGACTGATGTTGGTCTTACCTATTTCTGACATCGGTCCTCTAACCGATGTTGGTCTTACCCTGCCCGACATCACCGGCTTCGATCTGCACATGACCAACATTGGCACCTGTTTGTTCGATGCTAGTTCCTCTTGACTGATGTCGATACCTGTGTTTTCTTGTGAGTGATGACTTTTTACCTGTGAGCTTTCTTTGAATCAAATCCCTGTCCAAACTGATCTGCTCAAAGTTACTCAGCCTTTTCCACTGATCTCTATCTACCATCTCCTCCATAAACACCAAGGCTTTCCATTTCTTAAGCCTTTCAAACACATCTGACTTCCTCTTAAGAACATGCATCTCCTTCTTACTCATATGACCAAGCCTACAAAGCCACGTCTCTACAATAAAAGAAGAATCAATAATATAAGCAAGTAGATAAAGAGTACCTGCTTTCTTACCACTAGCTAATTCAAGTGCATCCGATGTGAGAGTTCTTGTGCATCTCTCATCACCCAAATTTTTTGAAGAAATTAGCCATATCTTCAACACTGGGACCTACATGACCTCCTTCAACACCCATGTGTTGGCTTCCTACAATTTCAGCTTCACTTCCCCTTTGCCAATTCTTTGGCAAGGCACACCAGCCCCTAAATAAATCTTTCCAAAGTCTCCAAGGACCTTACCATGGAAAAATACTCTATTTTGGACTGCATGGAAAGAGGCAATAGAATCTATAAAAAAAGATTCTACTTTATCCAAGAAACCTCCCAGAGCATCCTGTGCAACAACACCTGCAACATCTACTTCTTTAGTTCCTTCATGCTGATTTGTTACCAACCAACAATCTTTCTTTACCTGCTCTTTCTTTCCATAACACCATAAGTGACTATCTATGCTTTTCAGTTCCTCCATCTTTAGCTTACTTTCTTTTTCCATTGCTCTACTCCCACTCAATTAGAAACCCTTGAGAGTGACTTGTAATCAAACACAACCTGCTCCCTGCAACCTTAGCTTTGATACCACTTGTTGGGAAATAACGAAAGCACACAATTGATTACCAAATACAAGCAACTTACATGCGGAATGAAACCAAAATCACAAGTAACTAGAATTCAAAAACAACACAGAGTATGAGAGACAATACACAATTGTATTAATACTCTTCTAGAAAGAAATACAACAAAGAAGATTGCCACATTTCTTCTTCCTTACACACCTCTAGGGCTCCCACACCTCTAGGGCATAAACAATAAATCTTCCCTCAAAGCTCTCTCTCTTACAGTCCCAACACACAACTCAAACACAGAGTTGGTGTTCACCTCCAACCAGTTAGTATCCACTACTGCCAGTACACCAGTGCTCCACGCACTCCACAAGTGATCCATGCACTCCAAATACACAAATGTACTTCAAGTAGATCTCCCCTGAACTACAACCTGCAACCCAAATGATCTCACTTATGGAAGGAACTACCTTGCCTTCCTCTTTGCTCTCTTTCTGAGTACACACTGTACTCCAAGTAGATCTTGCCTGATCCTACTCCTTGTTGTGTTGCTGTCCTCCCTAATCTTGCACACCTACAAATCAATCTGGTTCTACACACCTGCAAACCTAGATCATGCACACACATACACCTGCAGATCAATGATCTTACTTACCATGTAGATCTCCTAACGTAGCCATGAACACTTGTTGACTAAGATCCTACACACCTGAAGAACCCTTTTGATTCTCCAAAACTAGCACCCACACTTGGTACTGCTATGGAACTAGGAGGAACACCCTTGCTCACCTCACACACAGAAGGAGCTAACTTTGCTCAACTCAAACTAGAACACCTTATAATACAGCCTATGAGTCTCTTAAATAAATCTCATGCAAACAATAATTAGACATCTAATTACAATAATTAGACCCACAGTTTCTAGTCTAAATTTGGCTCTTGACATGTAAACACTTGGTTCGTTAACTAACTACCTGTAAAACTTATAGTTCTAAACTGCACAGGCGACTGACGTCGGTCCTTGTCTGCCTAGAGGTGATCGACGTCGGCCGATCCCTGACCGATGTCGGTTGCTTCTCTTCACTAACCTGACCGATGTCAGCTGATCAGACCGACGCCGGTTGCTCTATAACTCAGCAACCTTCAACAACCTCCTCCCCTATTTGCATCAGTGAAGCTTTTAGCTCCACAACCTAACAGTACATTGGGTTGATATAACAATTCAATTATATATTTATCTATATCAATTTTTGAATGTGGAATCAATAATGAAGATGATAATTTAAGTGTGTCTTCTTTGTAATTATATTCTCCTGGAGTAGATTAAATGGAGAAAGGCTCGAAATCCTAGACTTTATTCCTATAATGTTTCAAATGATTGTTCTTCACCTTATACTGACCTTTGATTTGTTTTACAATTAGTTTTGCATCACTCAAGGCTTTCAAGTTTTTGATTCCCATTTCTTTTATAACCAATAGTTCTAACAAGATTGCTTCATATTCTACTATGTTATTAGTATATTCAAATTGTAATTTGTAATAGAAAAGAAATATATCTTTACTTGGAGATATTAGGATAACTCTTATAATAGGCCCTATTAAAGAGTAACTACCATTAAATTCCAATGGATAGACGTCATTGGAATTAGTTTCTATAATTTGTGGCATATCCATATATTTTTTTGACATCAATAAATAATTTCCTATACCTATATCTTCATATAAGATATCTTCTCTAGGATCATCAATTTTTTTCATAATGTACTTTATTTTAAATTATGGTTCAAGGCATTGTTTGACTCCTTTGACTAAAATCATTGCATGTGATAGATATATTTAAATATCACCACTACTTTCTTTGAAAAAATGTCTTTTCAAGAGAATAACATAGGCTATTGGGATATCAACTACTAGAATGTTAATTTTTATGTTTTTTGAGGGAAAGATGCAGGGATAACTTGGGCATCTTTAATTTGGCCAAATAGTGGAACTTGTTTAACTTCGATTGAGTAACAACAACCAGAGTTTTTTTATAATTCAAACCAAAGCATGGGTGACTTTCGCAGGCATTAAATTATCTAATGTTCATATATCAGTGATGTAATTATTGAATTTACATCCCTTAAGGAATAAGGAGATGTAAAAAGGATCAACCTTGTTTGATTTTGAAGTCACTATAGCCATAGAGTTTACTAGATTGGAAGGTGGACTGGCTAGTATTCCTTTGGCATTAGTTTTATTTTGAGAATAATTTTTGTCTTTGATGAACTATACTAGCCTATCTAGCTGATTTGAGTATGTTCTCAAGTATTCATCTTGTGACATTTAGATTTTAGTCTTGTTAACATGTTTAATTATGTCAAAAGTAGGCAAATTAGAAGAAGAAGAACCTTATACATTATGAGATATACTAATATTATTGGAAGGAAGAGTATGTTTTTGATAACTAGTAATAGCATTCATGGAAGACTCACCTATTTTAGTTGTTGGTTATTTCCCTTTCATCTGAATTTGAGGTGGTGTTCCTCATGGAAGAATAAATTTAATAGATTCTTTTTTTCTATATTTTTTTACTTTTTCTAATTTTGGGATCTTTTGAAGACCATGAATGATTGAATGTTCATGTCTTTAACATTGTCCTCATAATCATCTTCTTATGAATTGTATTCTAGGAATGCATTTGTGGAGTTGCCACCAGGTTCCTCAATTTCACACTCTTAAGGATCCAAATTTCTTGATTCATTTTCTTCTTCAATACCTTCATATCCAAATATTTATTCCATTTATAACACAACATTCATAGGTGAATTTATATTTTTTTGAGGATTATCTTCTAGTGCAAGTATCTGCTGAGGAACTTACAATCAAGGATGATCCCTTTGAAAAGGGACATAATCTCTTCTTGGGATGTCTTGATACGGAGTAGTGAAGTTTTTTGAGGTAGTTTTTTTCAAAGTTGTCATTGGCCATTTTTTGAAAAAAATATTCAGTAGAATATTGACCTGTATTATGTATTTTGCTTTTAAATGGTTCCTTTTTAAGTTTTATGGACATTATCATGTCATCTTCAACATCAACTACCAATGTTTTGGCTATAGTCAATTCATCTACCCTAGCTCTTATTAGTTGATAAATCACCTCTAGAAATTATTAATTAATGAAAAAGCACTTCTAATTTTCATAAGTAGGTTTGGCAATTTTTGGAATTTTATGTAGTAGCTTATTGAATTTAGCTCTGAAGTCTCTCATTGGCTCATAACCTTTTTTTGTCATCTAAGTGAGTTGATATAATAATGCATGTGCATCTTTTATTGGATTGAATCTTCATTCAAATTTAGTTTTCATATTATTCCAAATTGTTATTGCTCCTAGAAGAAGATGATAAAACCAATCTATAGCTCCATTGTGAGGAGTTTCAACAAAAAATCTCACTGTAATATCTTCATACTTAACTCTTATAACTCCACATTCTACAAAAAAATGAAGCAATATGTTCATTTGGATGTTGCTTTCCATCACCTAATAATTTTGAAAAGTTTTTAATGAACCTTTTGAGAGTTAATATAGTTGTCCCAAATCCAATGGACCAATTGCATTACCTCAAATTTATGCCATTGTTGTAAGTATTGCTTGTAACAAGATGATAGTTCCTAATAGAATGAGGGTTTGACTTATAATTATTCCTTCTTGAGACTCTTTATTTCTTTTGGGAGTTAAAGGGAGGTTGGTTGTTCTCTTAAGTTTACCTTTTTATTTTGGATACAATTTGAAATGTAAGGCTTCTTTCAATTGATAAATGATCAATCTCACCTTTAGACTTACTAGCTCTATGAATCTTTTCTCTAAAATTTTTGAAAGACTTATTGTTGAAGAGGGGATAGCCTAAATTAAATAACTCTTTGTGTTTGTCTTATTTATTGATTTTTTCATGAAACTAATTATTCAACTCTTTGTGCTAAAATGACATGATCCTCTTCTTCTTCTATAATTCTAACAACTCTATGAGAATGTGGTGAACTAGTTTTATTATCCAAAGAAAATGATCTCAATTTTGATGAAATGTCTTATTAAGTTTGAATTTTAAAAGAGTTGTCAGTGATGTCATGGAGGTGTCTAGATGAGTGGATGAAGTCTCTTGATATTCTAAGTGTCAATGATAAAGTGTGCAGTGTGCTTGTCCTAGTATGTTTGAAGTAAGCTTGGTTGATATTTAATTTTGGCATGATTAGGGATGGGTATGAAGTATTGAGCATGTGTGAGGGGTTATATTAGAGGTAAATGATGATTGGAGAGATTTTGGAAGTGCATGGTATTATTTTGGTTCTTTATTATGTTCATCTTGGCATAGTTGGTTTTGTGACAAAAAAATTTGAGTATGTAGTTTTCTAACATCACCATTACCATATATGGATGAGTCAGGGGGATTTGATCATATAGGTTTGATCACATTAGTCTCAAATTGATGTGTTCCAAGTTTCATTTCATGAGGTTAAGTGGATAAAAAGATATAACTATGCAAAATTGGCTTCTCAAGTAGTTTACAATGTTTTCCCATAACCTAATTTGCAAAGGAGATATAGTGGTGCATGTTTAATCACATCATAGATATATGGCATGAAATTAATCTAATATTAATGTCTAAGTTAAAGTATATCTAAGTAAGTATTTTTATCATGTTATATTTCACATGCATGAAGGTTCTAGGAGCAACTTGATATATGGATGGATTCCCTTATAAAAGAAGACCATATGGTTTAAATTTTAGGATATATGATTGAGCACAAAAAAAGTTATTAAGGTTCAAAATTAGCCTTATAGGTAGATTGAAAAGGTTCCCATAATTATCCAAATCTATAAAATGTAAAGATCAGGACTAGATAAGGATCTAACAGCGAGTGGGTGTTCATACAAATACAAATCTACGATGCATATTGAGTCCAAGAGGTCAAAGTGTCTGATGTTTAAGCTGGTTAAAGTCTAGGCTACTCTCAAAGAGATCAATGAAGAAATTTTGTTAAAATTTTTTAGGAAGTAATGATATTATGGTAAGTGATTGATGTTTAACAATAAGCAAAGGTAAAGACTGAGCTACTTTTGAGGAGATCGATGGTGCATATTTGGTCAAAATTACTAGAGAGCACAAGATGAGGTCAAACTAACAGATGTTTATCATAGTTAAATATCAACCTAATTTAAAAGGAGATAAATTATGAATATATATTCAAGCTATGAGAGGGCATGGTATGTTGACAAAGTGTTTGATGTTTAATAGTGACCATTGGAATTTGAATATTCAAATTAATGAAGGAAAACTAGTGCTTAGTTTTTGAGCTATAACTTCTGATCCAGGATGAATTTATTAATGTAGTAAAAATAAAATTTGTAGAGTAATTCAATGTGAATCTATTAAATCTATTTAAAAAGTTTCAATTTTTGTATAGTGAGAGTTGTTAATTTATAAAGTTGATTGTGTGTTTGACCATATTCTGTAAGTGACCCGAGAAGGATATTTGAGTTATTCTGATGGTATTTGGATGTTTCAAGGGGAATGATATATTGGTAAGTGTTGTATAATACATGAGATTCATTTATATGTATTTTTTAGGTTTTACCATTCCATATTTATTATGAACAAAATCCTTAAAATTTGACTATTTGTTCATTCATGTTGTTTTTATGTACAAGGCTAATGTTTGAGTAGATTGAGCATATGCAAAAGTGTTTAATTATGAATATAATTATTTAAGGATGTATAAGAGGTCATGTGGAGTGGAAATATGCATTTTTAATTGGTATTATGTTTTTAAATTTCTTGATGAAGTGTTAAATGGGTGAATAGGTCTCCATGAGACCTATAAGGGCTACTAAGGCCTAATTGAAAGGAGTAACTACTTAAGTATGACTCATAGTTACTATTACTAATTTGTGTGGAAGGTATTGAGATATGTTATATGTATTAAGGGCTTAGATAAGTATTATGGTTGACTTAAAATATAATAATCATGATGGCTCTATAAAAGGTGAAATCAAAGGTGGTGATTTCTAGACTTGTAAGAAGAGGTGTGTGTAAGAGTTGAAGAGTGAAGGAAAGAAGAAAGGGTGTGTGATTAGTGGATAAAGTGTAAATTAAAGTAGGTTGATGATTATGTGTATAATAAAATCAAGGAGGATGACATATCTGATATTGATTAAGATGAACTAATTTCTTTGTTTACAAGGAAATTGAAAATAGGGTCAGGAAAGTATAAGGGTAAACTACCCTTTAAATGCTTTAATTATGGAGAGGTAAGAAATTTTGATAATAATGCCCTCATAAGCATAAAAATAATGATGATGAAGAGAATTGTGATGGCCAAGATGAAGATATGGAGACATACAAGTCTGATAAAAGGAATAAAGGATTAAGAAAGTATGACAACAACAAGAAGTCCTTCAAGAACAAGAAGAGTCTCTACACCAATAAAGATTGTAGCTCATCAAATGAGAGTGAAGATAGTGACTCAGAGTATGATCATGAATATGATGGTCTTGTTGATGGTAAATCCCTTTTCATGGCTAAAGAAGGAAGTTGCTCATATCAAAAGGATTCTACTTGGAGTGATTTAGATGATGATAAAGATGAGGTGGAGTATGAGACTGAATTGATGAATGTTCTTGAAGAAATTAAGATTGAGAATAAGATTAAAAAGAATTTAAAGTCTCAAATCAATGAATATGAAGAGAAATTCAGTGTGTTTAAGGCAAGAATGAATGAAGACACCAAGGAACATGAAGATATAGTCAAGCATCTCAGTTATCAATTTAAAATCCTATCTACAAGCCTGAAATCCAAAGAAGATGAATGCTCAACATATGTAATTGAAAATTAATTATTAAAAGTTGAGTTAGATAATTTTACAATTAAGGTGAAATTATTTGTGAAGTTTGATAAAAGTTCTAATGATCTAGATAATCTTATAAAGAGTTAAAAGTCTGTAAGTGACAGATTTGTATTGGGTTTTAATGAAGATCCCAAAGTTGCTTCTCAAGTTGACATAAAGGTCAATGAGGTCAAGGTGGATCATTCCTTAGAGGTTAATAATAAATCAATAAATAATGGTGCAAATATATTGAAGACCAATCAGATGAGACAACCTAATACTATTAGGCATGTAAACTTTAATGGTTACTATTTTACCTATAGTTAATTTGGGCATAGAGCTAGAAAATGCAAGAGACCTATTAGAAATGAGTTTGCATGGAACTATGATGGGGGTTATCAGTCAAAAGGTGTAAATAAAGATAAGTGCTCCAACTATCTTAATCAGGGGAACTTTGCTAAGCATTGTCCAAATAAGGTAAGGCAAGGTAAGTCTTCTTCAAAAGGAGTAGTTTGTTTCAATTGTCAAAAGAATGGACATATTGAAAGATTTTTTTTAATCAGGAAAGGCAGGATAAGTTTCTTACAAAAGATATAATGTGCTTCCATTATCAATAGAGATGTCACATTTCTAAATTCTATAAGCAAAGGCCTACAAGATAGAATATGTTTAATCAAGATCCTAGAGTGAAAGAAAGAAGAAAAGTTAACTAATGGAAACCAAAGGTAGTAAGTGTGAGTCATGATGAGTCTACAGGTCTAAGTAATTTGTTTGTTATGGTGGATAATGCTACAAAATTTGGAGAGTGCCAAGATCTCTTAATCTCTTCTCATGTTGTGAATGAAGAGACCAAGCTCAAGGAGAATACCAAGGTTTTGGTTTAGGCTAGTTCTAAGGTGTGTATGGATTCAAGTGAAAATCCTACTATTGCTAAGAAAGTTTCATGCAAAGAACATCAGTTGCCAATATCTAGTGATGAGGTTCCAAACTACAAGGAAGATTATTAAACTGAAAAGGTATGTAATGAATTTATGTTATCCCTATGTGTCGTCAATACAGTCTTAAAAGAGAAGGAAAATGTTGTAGTGGATGAGCAAGTTGTTTCTCTTAAGCCTGAGAAGAAGAAGAATAAAAAGAAGAAAAAGAAGAATCAGTCCTATAGCTACAAGAGGATCAAGGAAGTAACATAGGATATGTGGGCAACTCCCAATTTCACATTATTTTAAGGAACCATGTGAAGTAAGGTGTATTTTCCTATACTTATTAGGAGACATATTTCTTGTAGAGAAATAAGTATATGTGTTCAAGGTGTATTTAAGGATTTTGGTCCTAAATTTAGAATAGTCTATAGGGTCAAATTGAAGGTTTCTTAGTGGAAAAGTAGGATTTGTGAGTTGTAAATATGATATTTTGGCATAGAAAGGTCTGTTGACCATATTTTAGCATGCTCCATGTGGTTTTATGGTCTGAAGTTATGTTGAAGTCAAATTGGAGACTTTTAAATGCTCTCAGTTTTCTTAGTTTTGGCTTAAGGGCAAGTAGGCCTAAAATGGGTTATATGATGTATGTGTTACCAAAATTATGGAAGCTCAAATCTTATAATAGAAGTGTGTGATGGTTATCTCTAGGTGTGCAATAAGTTTCAGAGGTGGGTGTTGACCAGAAGGAGCTTTGTTAACCCTATTTGTTTTAAGATTCTAGAGTTTTGGGCTATGCTATAAAAGTGGTTTTTCCTATGATTTAAGGTCTAAGTATTGTTAATAGGTTTAATGGGCCAAATGGGTTATCAAATCAATCTTCATAGAGATTTGAAGGTTTATGATTTTCAATTTATTCATGTTTTTGTCAAGATGGAGGCCTGATTGACTAGTAGGTTTGTGAAGGAAGTATGTTGCAGATGATGAGCTAGGTGATGAAAATTGGTGTGGTTAAGGGGGAACATAAGAGTGATCCATATATGAATTTTAAATTCTTTAATGTGTGTCTATTAAAAATTTTGGTCTCTGCAAGTATTAGGTAGGGTTACAAATAGACTAGATAGGCCTAGTATGAAGAAGAGTGCTTTTTGATCAACTTATCTAAAAGATAATGGTATGAGTGTTTCAATGTAAGTTTTATGATTGGTTTAGATCATGTTTCATATTTGGTGAGTGGCATTAAGTTTTTTTGGTGGTCCTTGAGGCAGCTTGAGAGAAGGCTAGTAAGCCTGTGTGGTGGTTTTTCATGGTGTGTGGAGATCTAAAGATGATTAAGAGGTGAAATGGCTCATATATATTAGGGGAAGTCCCTGTCATATGTTTATTGGTGAGTTATATCAGATTTTATTATTTTTATGTGTTATTTCTTCATTGGTTATAGTGATTGGTTAAATAAAGTATTGGCATATAGCAAGAGGAAGTTGTCAAGGTAAAAAGAGGTAGCCTCAAGGTAAGTGGGAGTTTGTATAATTTTTATAAGGTTTTCCTCTCTTTTTGGTGGTATTTTAGGTCTTCAAGATCAGTTTGTGCCCACTTTGTCATTGTGTCAAAGGGGAAGAAGGTTCCTATTATGAGAGTGATTGAAGAAAGAAAAGGAAGGTGAGTTGTATGATCGGTATTGACATCAATGAAAAAGGGAAAGATTTTTGGAGAGTGTTAGTGATGACATAGAGGTTTCCAGGTGAGTGGATGAAGTTTCTTGATAGTCTAAGTGTTAATGACAAAGTGTGTAGTGTGCTTGTCCTAGTATGATTGAAGTAGGCTTGGTTGATATTCAATTTTGTCATGATTAGGGATGGGTCTGAAGTATTGAACATGTGTGAGGGGTCCCATCCAAGGTAAAATATGATTGGAGATCTTTTTGAAGTACATGGTTTTCATATATCTCTTTATTATGTTCATCTTAGCATAATTGCTTTTATGATAGAAAAATTTGAGTAGGTATTTTTTTGACATCACCATTGCCACGTATAGATGAGTCACAGGGAGTTGGTCATAAGGGTGTGATCAAATTAGTCCCAAGTTGTTATGGTCCAATTTTTAGGTCATGTGATTGAGTGGAGAAAAAGATATAAATATGCAAAGCTATCTTCCTAGGCAGTTTATAATGTTTTCCCATACTTAACCAAATTTGTAAAGGAGATCGAATGGTGTGCATTTGATCACATCATAGATCTACAACATGAAATTAATTTGAGATTAATATCTAAGTTCAATTATATATGAGTAATTAGTTTTATGCCATTATATTTCACATGCATGAAGGTTCCAATAGTAGCTTGATATATGGATGGATTCCCCTATGAAAGAAGATCATATGATTTAAATTTTAGGACATGCAATTAAGCATAAAAATTTTTATTAAGGTTCAAAGTTAGCCTTCTAGGCATATTTTAGAGGTCATACATATAAAAAATTGAAAAAGGTGAAGATCAAGACTAGATAAGGATCTAACTGTGAGCAAGTGTTTGTACAGATGCATATCTATGATACATATTGAGTCAAAGAGGTCAAAGTGTTTGATGTTTAAGCTAGTTAAATTCCATACTACTCTTGAAGAAATCAAGGGAGTGAATTTGTTATAAATTATTAGGAAGTATCAATATGATGCCAAGTGATCTATGTTTAACAGTAAGTAAAGGTAAAGACCAAGCTACTTTTGAGGAGATCGACGGTGTGTATTTAATCAAAATTACCAGGAAGCATGGGATGAGGTTAAACTAATAAATGTTTAGCATAGTTAAAGATTAAGATAATTTTGAGGGAGATCAATGATGTGTATTTTTTCAAGATATAAGAGGGAAAGAGATGTTGACAAAGTGTTTGATGTTTAACAATCATTGTTGGAATTTGAATATTCAAATTAACAAAGGAAAACTAGTGTTTAGTTTTTGAGCTATAAATTTTGATCTAGGATGAATTTATTGATGTAGTAAAAAGAAAATTTATAGAGGAATTCAAGGAAAATATAGTGAATCTAGTTATAAGGTTTTAATGTTTTTATAGTCAAAGTTATTAAGATACAAAGTTGACTATGTGTTTGACCATGTTTTTTAAGTGACCTAAGAAGGACATTTTAGTTGTTCTAATGGTATTTGGATGTTTCAAGGGGACTGAGCTATTAGAGAGTATTTTAGACACCATGAGGATCATCTGTATGTATTTTTTATATTTGACCAATCCATATTTAGTATGAAAAAATGCTTATGAGTTGATTATTTGTTTGTTTATGGTGTTCTTATGTACAAGGCTAACATTTGAGTAAATTGAGCATATACAGGTGTGTGTAATGATGATTATAATCATTTGAGTATGTCTAATAGGTCATTTGGAGTGGACCTATGCATTTTAAATTGGTCTTGTGTATTTGAATTTATCAATGAAGTGCTAAATGGGTGAATAGGTCTCCATGAGACCTATGAGGGCTACTAAGGCCTAATTGAAAGGTGTAACTGCTTAAGTATGAACCATATTTACTATGGTTGATCTGTGTGGATGGTATTTAGATATTTAGATGTATTAAGGGCTAAGACAAGTATTATGGCCAACCTAGAAGATATAAATCATGATGGATCTATAAAAGGTGAAATCAAAGGTCGTGATTTATAGACTTGTAATAAGAGGTGTGTGTAAGAGTTGAAGAGTGAAGGAAAGAAGAAAGGGTATGTGCTTAGTGATAAATTGTAAATCAAAGTAGGTTGATGATTATGTGTATGACTTGTAGCTTATATTTTTGATGTCAAACATAGTGCTCTTGCAGGTTTGAATATTGGGGAGAGAAGTAAATAGAAAAAATATTTTTAGGTCTAAGTATGTATATGAGGGTAGTTTGAGTGAAGAAGAAGAGATATTGTGGCATGCCTATGTGAGAGGCTTGTATGAGATAGAGAGGTTATTTTTTAGGGGTTATAAAATTATAGGTCCATCATTAGGTATTGAAGACATTATTTCAAAGGTGGAGATGTTCATATCATAGGTATTAGGAGGGTTCTCAACATCTAGGTCAGAATGACTTAACCATCCTAAGGGTAGGTGCTCCTTATGGAATAGGGGTTTCTCTAAAGTCTAGTTAGAAGGACTTGACAATATTAGGGGTAGGTACTCCTTGTGGAACAAGTGTTTCACTAAAGTCTCATGTTTTCATACTTCTTATAGGATAAGTAGTCCATGTGTTTGCATGATCGAGAGTAGGTTTTATTCCCCAAGAGGGTTTCCCACATAGATCTTATGTTGTGTGTGTAATCTTAAATTATATTTTTGTTCATTACTATAAAAATCTTAAATGCTTCATGAATGGTTGTATTAAATGCTTAAGTGTTTGAAGGGTTTGGAAATTGAATTGGATTATTTGCCACCACTGATTCACCCCGCTCTCAGTGGTTTTTACCTTTAACATGACTCAACCAATAAATATTAGGCTGGAGAACTAGAGCTTGAGGTACCTAGATGGTCATGAGAAGAAAATTTGAATACAGAAATTCTAAGTAGCTGTATGAATTATTCTTCATGCTTGTCTTCTTATTTTCCTCCTAGAAGCAATTCAAACATTTCTTCAAATAATGGTTTCATAATTTTATTCTATATTTATTACTATATTGATGGTGTTAAATTGAACACAAATTATTTTATTATCCTAGACTAGTTCTCAAATACTTGAAGAAATATCTTATTTTATTTATTCTATCCAATTCAAACTAGGTTGATAATCAAGATTTAAAAGAGTTGAAATGGTGATATGTAAATTTACTAATTTTGAGATATTGTCTAGTTTTACAATATTCTCTACGTGTGAGAATTATTTATGCTTGTTTGAATTCTTGATTTAAGATTAAAAAGACAATTTTAAATTAAACTACATAAACTTTGAAAAATCCCAGGTGAGCTATAAGATATGTGATACAATATCCAACAATGTAGGTTATTCTAAATCTAGCATAGGTTGATAGAGTAGTCCTTGAGTTGATGACAAAGTCATATGGACCAATATTTTGAAATGTAGGTTGCATGAGGATAGCATAATCATGTCCCATAGTGGGTGCCAAAAAGCATTGGCATGAAAATTTTTTGTGTATAAAAATGAATGTGTCTCATCAACAATCAAGGGACAAAGCCCCTCTCCTATTAATAGGTGGAGATACATTTATTTAAAGCCAAAAAGATGTAGTAAACTAAAGTATTTATAGTAGAAATAAATTTTATCAGGGTTTTACTTTTAATCAAAAAGTACAAAAATATTGAAGAAAATAAAATCAGATGGAGAGATCTAAATGAGAAAAATATGTTTTTGGTAGATGTAAAAGATAACATAACCAACAAACCAAAATTGGAAACCTATTGGAAATGTTGAGGAACTTAGAATATGAATTCTAATGGGAAACCTCTATCATTCAATAGATAGGAAAGACATACATATGTTGATAGAAACTTACAACATACACCAAAGAAATCATGTAAGTGATAACAAAAAATAATGATCACTTTGTATTTCCTTTCTAAAAAGTAAATAATTGCTTCTTAACTCCACTGAGATTTCAAAAAAATGAAAATAATGAATATAGACTCAAAAAGAAATACTATAATGATATTTTCAAAATTTTATGACTATTTTATACAACTATGACAACATTCTAAAAACAAAGTTTTGAATAAGTGTAAATAGTAGATACATAAATTGTCTACATAGAAATCTTGAATGCAAAGTTTGTAAAATCTCCTTGTATTGATCTTTAATGGATTGCAAGTATAATTTCCACTTTCAAAAGTTCTCTCAAAGGTTTCTAATTATCAAGATACTTAAAATGAGCCCCTAACTCATATTTATAGCTTGATATGAGTGGTTATAGAGCATAACCACCTTTTTTATACATTTAAAGACTTATAAAAACATTTTAGTGAATTTGCATAACTTGAAATCTGTAAAAATGCATTGAACAATTTGCACAACTTTCAAAATTGCTTTAGTGTTTTTACAACTTGCAAAATCACATTAGTGAGTTTACATGACTTAAAAAAGTGAAATGGAAAATTTTCACAATTCAAAATTTGTAAAAATAACTCAATATAATTAAACAAAATATAGTGTGTGAATCACTAATCACAAAATATGACTTGAAAATCTTAAGTTATAAACTTGATTGAATATTCTTGATAAATCAACTTGCTTCTTCTTCATTGAGAACAATGGGGATTTTCTCTTTCTATTGTTGTAGCTTCTTTTTCTCATTTTGATATTTATGAAATTTTTTTAGGATCTCAAGGACCTTTTCTTCATCAGGACCATCAAAGTATGGGAAAGTTATCTCCACATCATAATTTAGTTTTATCATTTTATTAGTTATTTGATGAAGCCTCTTTATCATCGCATTGAGATTATCTAAGTTGAGATGACATTTGATCAACCTCTGAATTGATCCAGAATTGAAAGAAGATTTAGGAGTTAGAATATCCTCAATGTTCTTCCTAAATTGGTTGATTACAATATTTGAAGAAACTAACTGACTATCATCATCAGTGATTGTGAAATATAATTTATCAAGTCCTATCATTTCAAGAATATCATCTCCTCCCATGGATTTAGAGTCATATAATTTATTGATACCTTCCTTGATGATGTGAATTCTAAACTTTGTAACTCCAAGAAGTTTAGTAAAGTATACAACTTCATCTTTCTTAATGACTCCTTGAACAAGATCATCTTAGTCAGTATTAGAGAATTATTTTAATTTAGGAAGTGATTCACCCCATTTTTGCATTTTTTTAGTATATTTATCTTCTTATTTTATTGTATTATCATATTCTAATTGGATTTCAAAACATAGATCTATCGTAGTCTAGATAGAATTAACTCCATGTTGTAGGATTTCTTTAGACTATTCCTTTGTTGCTTTACCCATATGTCCAATTTCTTCTACTACATTCAGTGTTTTAGTATCTAAAATTTGATGAACAATTGAAGAAAATATTTAATTGGATTTATCAATTTTTGAACCACTATCGTCAATTGATCAACTTTTATTTGAGTTGATTCTTAGTTTCCTTATCATGATCCATATTTTCAAACAAAGTTCCAATAACAGTTTGAACATCTTCTTTTATTCCATCTCTTGTAGCTTTTCCCAAGTGTATTTTTTATATTTGACAGTCTGAAACACTAACAATATCTTTATATTTTCCTATAGGGGAAACATTTACTTCTACATATCTATCTCCCTTTTTGTCTGTGATTATTTTTGTCATAGTTTTGGGATTTTTGACTATCTGTGGAGGAAGAGAAGCTATTTTAATGAAATCAATCTCTTGTTGTTCCATAATATTATTTATTTTCTTTACCGCTTCATCAAGCCTATTATGAATTTCAACATTAGAAAGAGATTATTACATTTGAATAGAATCATATTTTGTAGATATTTCATGAGAAGGGAGAATAGTTTTTGAAAGTTGGGATTCCTTTGATATTATCTAATCTTTATCTTTCTTAACTAAATGATATAGTTTTGGATGAATATTTAGGAATTAATTCAAGATTTTATGGAGGAGGTAAAATAAATAACCATTAGGTTGAGTAGAGGGTGATGGTAATAATGAAGAATTATATGCCATAAATTGTTGAGTAGTGTTCATTACCAACGTTTGAGATTGAATAAAATTTTCATGAGGAACATCTTCAGCAATAGAAATAACTGGAGAACAAGAAGACTTATTTCCAAACCTTTTGATTTTCATTTTGAGAGGCCTAGATCTTGAATCAGTTTTTGAGATAGCTTGTTTTTTAGTTTCTCCCATTGTTTCAAGAATGTATTCACTTTCATTGGTTGCTTGATATGTTTTAGCTTCAGTTTGTTATTGTTTATGAAAGCTTACCAATTTAGATTCTATTTTTGGTGGTGGTGGGAGACCTACTTGGTCAAAATTAACCCATATATCACTCAACCATTATAATGTCCTTTCAAGTACCTCTTGAGTTCTACTCAAAAAAGATGTTTATTCTTTCTTACTCTAATCAACCTTGGGAATTGGTTTAGATTTAAGATTTTCTTTCTGATAAATGGGATCTAATGTATCCTTATCATCCAATATTTTATCAGGGATTTATATAATCCCAAATTCATTAGCCTATTTTAATATGAAGCATGATAAATCTCTAATCCTCACATCCTTCTCATCACTAAAATCCAACCAATAGTCTTCAAAATGAGGTACATGTTGATATGAAGAGCTAATAACATGTGACACTAAACCTATTATATCAAATGAATCTCAACTTTCAAATGGAATTAAATTAACATGTCATCTCTTCTTTGAATAATTTTTATTTAGCCAATGATGAACATATGTACCTACCTGTGGAGATAAGAAAATTCACTCTGAATTTATGTTTACTGGCTAAGAATTTTTGAGTTTAAACCAATTATATTACATGTTTCATTAAATCCCATTTGTTATCAACATATCTAGGAAGAATATATGGTGAAAAATCACATCCACAAACTCTTAGATAAGAAAAAATGTGAAATTGAATGAACCAAGCTCCCCATCTAGCAATATCTATTGTTGCCTCCATAGATAGTCTCATGTTGTAGGGTTATTTTTTTAAACATTTGGATGACACTTGAAGGAATGCATCACTTACTCTTCTAAAATTATGATAAATTTATTTTAGGGTGAGTTGATGGTAGAAATCATATATCTTTGTAGTCTTAATGTTTCTTACCTGATTTATTTTGCCATAGAATCTCCTCACAACTGCATATATTTGATATGAAGTCATGTAGAATCTAGAAGTTGTTTTGACTTTAATTAACTACTTATGTATTGAGTCACTAATAAATTTCCACCAATTTATGTATTAATTGTTTTGATTAATAATCCATATGTATCTATACATCCAAGTTTGGATGTTTCTTATAATGGGGCTTCCTACCACTCTATGTGAAAGTGTGATCATATCATTCAAATCATTCATGAATTCAAACATAGAAATATTATTTAGGTGTTTTGTAGTAATATGTTTAGGCTTTGGTAGCCATTGCTTATTTACCCATGTTGCACAAAAATTGATGTTATCATCCGAGAATTATTGAGATGAAGCAGGAGATAAGTCTATATATGATTCTCATTATAACAATTATAGTAACTTGTCAATATGTTCTAGAGCTAAATATATGAAAAAAATATCCTTTGGGATTCAACACCTACCTTTTCTCAGGACCATAATGTTTAGCTATGTTTAAGACTAATTCTTGACATTACACTAAAGTTTGAAAAGTAGCTACATTTACTAATACATTATCATGTATATTTTAACCATAATCCATTTTATGTAGCCCATTAATTCTATTAAAAAAGTCTTCCATGTTGATATATACTATATCACTATCAGTAATATCCTCAACATTTGAATCTAATCTTAATGGGGGAACAACACCTTGGAATAAGTATTTCATCTCTAATCCTTCTCCTCCCTGCAAGAATTTCTTTGGAGGAGTTTTATTTGGAGTACCTTTGGTAAGAGTCTTAGATGTTGACATCTAATGAAATTACACCACTTGAGTGACAAATCTTGAATTGCACTACACCTGGAAAGGATAATTTGTTGAGAAATCAGTCCTAAACATTATTTTCTAGAAAAAATGTTTAAGGGGGTATTAGAGTCTGATGAGACTATTTGTAATAGTGCTATAATCTAGAGGTAGTGTTAGCACTAGTTTCAAATTATAGAGGTAGTGTTAGTACTACCATCAAGTTTTGATAGTTGTGTTGAATGTTTATCAAAGTCTGATAGGTCTAGATTAAGTGTCTTAGGGCTTGATGAAGGTATAGATAGAGGGGTCAAAACCCATTGAGGATGCAAATAAGGTAACAAAGATCTAGTAGAGAGAAATAAAATGTTAGGGATATGAAGTACAAAAATTCATATTACTTATCAAATTTAAAGCTACGGTTTAGATATTTTGAGAAAAGAATTTTTATAAGACCTAAAAATGGAAAACAAGGTAGTTTGTAAACAACAACAATTAAGTAAAAGCTAGAAAAACTAGAAATTTTAGCTGAAAAAAGAAACAAGGAAGATAAAATAACCTACATATATTCAAGATTCAAACACTATCCATTAGATAAAAATACTCCAAGTTGATGTTGGATACTATGAATGAAAGGATGATGAGCTAGATGTGATAAGAACACACAAGAAGATATCAAAGATTTTGTAGAGAGATGTGAGCAACAATGGATGAGGATGGTAATATATATATATATATATATATATATATATATATATATATATATATATATATATATATCCACATGTGTAGAGGATATAACCATTAATGGCTAAAAAGCTAGTGTCTATCTTGTAACTTGTTGAAGCTTTGAATTTATACATGCCAAAGTTTAGGGACATTGTTTACAAGGGCATCAGATCTCAATGGTCATGTTGAAAAATATATCAGACCCTATTGGTAGTGTTGGCATGCCTATCAAATATATATATATATATATATATATATATATATATATATATATATATATATATCCACATGTGTAGAGGATATAACCATTAATGGCTAAAAAGCTAGTGTCTATCTTGTAACTTGTTGAAGCTTTGAATTTATACATGCCAAAGTTTAGGGACATTGTTTACAAGGGCATCAGATCTCAATGGTCATGTTGAAAAATATATCAAACCCTGTTGGTAGTGTTGGCATGCCTATCAAGTTCTGATGGGTCTACCAACACACATTTAGGGATCTGATGGAAGTGCTTTCAAAGTCACTAGGTTTTGTAGGATGTGTTTGAAATCTTATTAGGATATGATGGGTCTTTGAGAATTTTTTTAATTTTTTTCTAAAAGAGGTAGACTTGGAAAAAAATTTAAAACCTTTTTGTACATTTTGACTTTAAAAAGGTAAATTTTCTCTAAAAATAAAAATTATACCATTGACTAACTTTGGCTTTTATTAACTTTAACTTATTTTAACCATCATTACAAAACTAGAATAAAAATTGGAATTAAAGTGTGCAAACTTTTGAATAAATATCTAGGGTTTCCTTTTTTTTATAGGATAAGTAAAGATTCACATTGGTGGCCATTAATTCAATATTTCCAAAATAAACTCAGTACTTAGAAATCCAAGTGTCTCTCCTTGCTGACATAATTACAATTATTAAATTAGTTTTGAATGCTTTACATTAAATTTGATGTTTGAATTTAATATACCAATTGGTATTCATCCACAAATTAACAAAATAATGATATATTTTGTTTTTTAGGGCTTTGAATATCATCCTAAGTCCCCTTTGGTTAACTAGAATAAGGTTTGCAGCACTAAATCCTTGGGTGGAACTGGTATCAAAATTTTTGACTCTCATAATAAGTCCCTTGGTGCAAAGATAGTTTGGACAATGTTTTTATAACACATAGTCCAAATGGAGTCAAGTAATTTTTCACAAATTTATTAGAGATCTCTCTCCTAAATTTATTCTTTCCTCACAAGACCTTCCTAATGTATCTGAGCTTTGGAACTTCATGTTGGATTACCACAATTTTATAGAAAAAAAATTTCATAGGAGATTAGAAATGGTAAAAAGGTTGAATTTTGGGGATATTCATGGAAAAAACATCATCTCCTTAATTCTTATCCATATCTATCTATGTTAAAAGACTACTTCTCTTTAGATTGGGGCTTGAAAGTTCACCATTATTACAACTAAATCTATGTTGTATACATTCAAAACTAGATACAATGTGTTCTCCCATTTTATTACTAACTCTAATGATTGTTTTTCTTTACATTGGGTGAAGGAATGCATACCTAAGGTAATGTGTTTTCACTTGGTTGGCTTGCTCAGTTAAGGCCTTAACCTAGGATCATAGGAAGTGTATGGGTTTTATTAGCCCTATCATATGCACTTTGTGTTGTAGTTAGGAGGAAATTGTAGACCACATTTTTCTTCATTTATCATTCACTATGATTTATTGGTAATGGTTATGGTTTAATATCAATCTCAATTTGGGCGTCTCCTCTCTCTCTGTCAAGTGTTTCAATCCTAGACTTTGTTACACCATGTGTCTTACTTATGTTTTATTTGGATCTACAGTCATTCGATTCTAGTTTGGAATGTCTATTTGGATAGGAATAAGACCCTAAATAAAATACTAATAAAATTCAACATACTAATTAAAATAAAATAAATAATAAAAATAAAAGATAATATTATCTAGTAGATATGTAAATGGAGGAAAAATAGTGAGTTCTATGAGATTTGAAAATTAGGGTTATGTGGTTGGTGACAGCTGATCCACCTCACGTCTTGATCATTAACATTTATCTCTAGGGTGTGGAAGGATGTATTTTTACTTAAATCCATTCCAGTGTGGATTCTTTAATTCTTCAAATCTCTTGGCCTCTATAATCACTGAATAGTTGGGTAGGATGGTGGTAATAATAGGGAGATGGAGGAAGTAAATAAAATGTTAGGGTTTCAAACCTATCAATATTAATGACCATTTCAGATACTTGGGCAACAATTTGAAGGTACCAATGGAAAAATAATGCAAAGAAGATGGGATTCAATCTAAAAATCATACAAGTAGTAGAATAAATCCCTATAATATGAATAATGGATACTGAGCATGAAAGCACAATCAAAGAACTCAAATAGTGTGCCCTAATATATACATTTATTGGATATTAGTGAATTCAGGGGATCTATATAATTGGTTGGACAAGAATTGGGGAATTTGATCTCCAAATCAAGATAAACTTCTCCTTTAGGATTTATTTCAAGTAGTTTTTTACTCTACCAAGAAAAGTGATGAACATTTCAAAAATGGACCATAATTCATGGGTCAAGCTGGGATATTTATGTGGCCATGGGAAGAAGGGTTTAATCCAAAAAATGAAGTATTTAATTATTATCCTAGTCTATATTCGTATATATGGTCTTCTAATAAATATCTAGTTTAAGATCTTTTTAAGCAAGTAAGAAACCAACTTGGGGAATAAATTTGATTGATAAAGACAAAATAATAATACTAATGGTTTATGAAAGAATACGTGTAAAGTTGGATTTATCAAAAAATATTGCCCTGGTAATAGAATTCAAATCATAAACAAGGGAACAATTACAAGAACTGGACTATGAAAACATTCATTTTAGATGAATAAAATATCATGTCCATAGTCACCTTCCTAGAGATTACCCAAAAAAATATCAATTGGATCAATGGAAAGGTGCGGAGGACTTCAAAGAAGAAAAAAAGGAACAAAGGTCAGAGAATCATAAGCAAAAAACTTAGAAACCAAAGGGATGGAATCTCTAAATAGGTTCGCTAGTCTCCAAGTAGAGAATCTTTTTAAAGATGTTGATGACACAATGATTGAAGATCTCTCCCATCTCTCTTTAAATCCTAGAATCAAAATAATAATTTATAATATATGAATGACATAGATTATATCCCATAAGAGGAAGAAGATGAATAGGTTGATGAAGGAGATGCACATGAAGAGATTTTGGGATTTAAGGATCTTTCTCATTCTCAACATAAGGAATTATTGAAATTAGGGCAACAATATAGGAAGTACAAATCTGGCCATAAAATTAGTTCAAGGAGATAAGATTAAACCCGGGTGACCACCTCTCTCAAATTCAATAAATATGGAAGCTCAAATCAATATAGGCAAAGGAAGCTAGAAGTAGATTTCGAAAATGCCTATAAAAGCACCAGTATAGAAAATAGAAAAAGAAAATAATCTTATTTCTAAGTAGTATGATCAATCAAACCAAAATTTATGAAATAAAATCTCCAATTTAGTTGAGAGGGATAAACCCATTGCCCATAGTTTCAACAGTCTAGAAACCACTTTTTGTTAATCCTTTCTTGTTTCGAAGCAGAATGAGGTAGAGTGGTTTCATAGTTTTCCTAGTGATAGAATATAGGATTATTATTTTAATCTTCTTAGGTGATGTGTGACTTCCAAATAAAGGATTCAAGTTGCAACTAACTCTGTCATGTTTTTCAATTATTTCTATTATTTTAATAGATGGGCTTTAATTCTTTTTTTTACCAATAATAGAAAAGAAAATAATAAAATAAATAATTAATTAATAATTAAAATGAATTAAAATTAAATAATATTGATAAAAATTAAATTGAAAATACATATTCATAAAATGCAAGCAAAATAATAATAATAATAGTGGATTTAGAAATGACTCTCGACTATGCATGAGCTAAGGTTTTAAGCTCGGCAATTGTGGGCTCAGGTAAGGTGATGAAGCGTTTGGGGAAATGAAATGTAGGTATAGGGATTGGTAGGTATATAAGGGTGTGTAAAACTAGTCTTTGATCTTGATCAAGGAAGAGTGCTAACAATAGAGTTTCATGTGATGTTTTTAGGGTCTTTGTTTTAATACCATAGGGTCCATGCTTTGTGTTTCACCTTTATGGGAGATATGTCTTGTGAGAATGGAGGGGAGGCACCAAAAAAGATTCATATGAGGGTTACATATTCATATTTAAACATGAATGGCATCCAGGGAGTGATTCCCATCACTTTTGGGAACATGTCAAGCTTGGTAGGGGTGGGAAATGTAGTGGAGGGTGGGTGAAAATCCTTCACTAAAGTAGCCTTCTGAATGGAGAGAACCAGAAATATGGACAAGCCAATGAGAAATACATCAACTAATACTTAAATTTTGTTTGGGGATGATGCATTAGAATATGTGATAAAAATGAGGATTGATTTATGGCTATGGGTTTGATTTATAGATTTGACAAGTTCTGACTAACCCTACCAAGACTAAATAAATGGGTATCTGATTCATAGCATCTATTTATGATGGGTAGTTTGGAGATTTACCTTTGTGCTAATATCTATAAGATTGAAACAAGGTGTTCTAGGATATGAATTCAAGTTGTGACTAACCCTTTCTCTTCACAATCTATGGTTCCCTAATTTTAATCCTCTATCTTACCACCAAACATATTTGGGTTTGATTGTTGCACCTTCCTCTTCAGTTTTGGGACACTTAATGCCTTTCAACCATTAATAGTGCATAAGGTAGGCTGATGGTAGTGGATGATTAAAATTTATCTTTTATCATACTACCTTTTCATGTACCCTAGTATGCATTGATATCTTTTAGGGCCTACTAGTTACTATCAAGTTGAAAGTCAAGGATCATTGTTAGATTCAAACTCTACATTATGAGGGACTTCCCTTCAGATGTTGAAGGTATTTTGAGAATGTTCATGTGGCTATGAATTACCGTATCTCTAATAAAAATATGGAATATTCATGGTGGAAAGATGCCCTTCCCACCCATCTCATGGTATTTGTAACCATAACTCTACAGCCTATGAGAGGGATGATAGAAGTTATACCTAAGGTTGAGCATAAAGTTGAGATTCATGATGTGGATTTTTTAGTTCCATGTATTACATAGGAGAAGCTTATGGAGGATGGTAGAGATGCAAGTAAAAAAGTGCTAACAAACTATGGAGTTATTTCAGGCACCCCCCAAGTTTTGGTGGGGTTGAATTAGGGAACTTGTAGGGTAGAGAGGACTAGATAGTTGTTAGGAAGAAGAAGAAAGGGTGAGTCATTATACAACCATCATCAAGGACATTGCACTCTCACATCAGGAATGGTGATGGAGGGAATTTATGGTTGGTCAGTTGGGTTGTAGAGGGCCCATGGTAGGAGCAATCGAATGGGGCCACTTTGTAGGGGTTTGTTTGGTTATCAGCAAGGATGAGGAACTATCTTGGTAAATTTTGGTTCATTGTGTGTGTGTGGACTTGTTCCACTTCTTTTTCTCTCATGGTGATAATTTGTGGAGGCTATGTTTTTTTTTTAATTTTGTTCCTTTGGTAATTAAGGGTGAGGGAGCCACCAACCCTCAATTACCTAGTAAAATAATAATAATAATAATAATAATAATAATAATAATAATAATAATAATAATAATAATAATAATAATAATAATAATAATAATAATAATAATAATAATAATAATAATAATTATCAAAAAGTAAAAAATAAATCAATAAATAATAATAAATAAACTAAAAAAATGGAATAGGAAAAGAAAAAGAAAAGAGATAACAAAAAAAGAAAACTTGGTCCATGCACGTAAAAGACTAGAGTAGAGGGAATAATAGGGGGACAAAAAGGAGTAATGGGCTAACACCAAGATATAGGATGGGGCAAGCTTGAGGATCAGGGGTTTTTAAGAATGACTCAATTTTAATTCATCATCTCTATTAAGGTTATGGGGCTTCTTTGCCCCCCTCCTTTTACTCCCTTTGCTCTAGTCTTTCACATCCCTACGTTGAGTTTTATTTTTCATTCATTCTTTTATTTTTATTTTTCTATTCCATTTTTATGGTTTATTTTATTTATTCATTTATTATAATTATTTTATTCTTTATTTTTATTTTTTGATGTATATATATTATTAATATTTTTATGCTAATTGATTGTGTATATATATATATATATATATAATTTAATTATTATTTATTCTACTTTTATTTTTCTTATTATTTTATTTTATCATTATTATTTTATTTTATTATGATTACTTCAATTAATCTTTAATATTATTTTTTTTATTTTTATTTTTTATTTCTATTTATTTTATTTTATTTTTATATTTTTTCTAGTTTTCTTCTTCTCCTTATAAGTCATTGAACTTAACCCACCCTTTAGGTTTTTATTTGTATCACAAGTACTATTTAGGATCTTGATGTATCTTCTTATTCGAGTATTGGCTTCAATCTTCTCTTTCATGAATATAAATCCAATAGTGGGATTTGAAATGTCAGAAAATAACTTTATTATACATTTTATTCTAGAAGAACACTATTTATTATTACACTGAAAAAACTAATATCACAATGAAAATCTCTTTTAATTCCATGTCTTCCTTAATTTTAGAAGCTTGATTTAACCTTTTAGGGTTTAACTATGTAAATCCTATGTTTAGATTAAAGAAATGAGATGTTTAAATCAATTAAATAATATGCAATAATTAAGCATTGATTCATTATGTATTTTGACCTTCTTTGACTTTATAAAAATAGTAATAAATATGTTTAAATAAATACTTATCTAGAAAGTGATTGTTGTGGATGATCTAGGTTTTGAAAACTAGGATATGGACAGTTTTGAGTGACATCAATAGGGTCCTAGGATCTGTTTCCTCACTAGATAGTAATGCCCCACCTGGACACTAGTGTCATACTATTATAGTGTCCTTAAAGTGGTGCTAGTGTCCTCTTCTCAAGATTGTTTTTATTTTTTGGGAGTACCTATGCCTATGTTTTTGTGTCATGTTCCTATGTGCACAAACTTTAGAACTTTGTATTGTGCCTAGAAAACCTAATTTGGTGAAAAAACCCTAATCCTCCATATAAGTATGGAATGAGTAATAAATGTGTATTCATCAATAGGATAGGATGTGTAATCATAATTCCCATAAGCCTACTCCTCCCTATGATTACATATCAGCTCACGTGTTGACTACCAACCCTGGTTATCCCACTTGGAGACATTTGCCACTCACTTGGACCTTTCTTGCATCATATTCTCATTCCCTACACTTTTTCAATCCATCTTGGTCCTTTTTCATACCACATAGGCTCTTTAGGGACCCCATAAGGCCCTTTTGGAGGCTTATCGACCACCTTAGGTGACCTTTACACCCAAGTCATGGTTTAGGGAGGAAACCCATGCCTAAGCCACATGTTTCATTCAAAAAAGCCACAACCTAGATAAAATGATTGAAAAAGTGCCCTTTTTGGGCACAAACAACTAGACACGACTAGTTTTTGGCTTATTAGTAGATTAGGGTTGAGATATATGCCTTTTCCTCATTCATTTGAGCCTCTCTCTTGAATCTCTCCTATATTATTTCTCTAATCTTCCCACTTAATCATCACACTCAAAGTTTGGTTGTATTCTTGAGTCTCTCTTTGTTTTTTCTTGGCACAATAACTTTCATTATGATAGGGGATGCCCTACTCTAATGTAACTTATCTTGGTGATTAACATTGCTCTCTATAGTTTTCCTAAAGATTATGGGTTTCTCTTTGCTCCATCAATAATCCATTTCACCTATCTCTTGTGCTCCTTGCATTGGCTCTCTCATAAATTGGTAACTTCTCCTTCACCTCTTCCATAACTTTTAGCTCTTAGTCTGGACTCAGCTTACACACAACCTGATCCTCTTCCTCTCGTACTTCCTATCTTAGATAATCAATTGGTAAAAAGTATACACATTCCTTTCAAGTTTGATATGAGGGTACTTTGCTTTGCAAAGTGAAATTCTTATTTGTTTTTAGGAGAATATATTCCAAGGTTTTATTTGTTTTAGTGATTTAGCTTGCTAGGGCATTATCTAGGATGATTTTTAAAGTTTATGCATTTGTATGTGGTTAAATATTATCTTCATTGATTTAAATATCTTCCTCTATATATCATTATTGTATTGGAAACATTTATCATTACATAGTAGGATCCTATATGCTCAAAACAATCTATACAACTTGATTAAACAATCTCTTTCACTTGCTAAACTAGAAAATTGCATTGTTAGAAAACAATAGTGTTGAAAGTAAAAAGATAGAAAAAACTTAGACTAGGCATGCTCTTGAACTCTTACTTGAAAATGTCTTTATTCATTAAAACATCTTTCATTTGGATTGGAAGTGCCTTTTCTTCTAATTTTACATATAATTTATTATCTTTCTTTATTTGGCATTATTGTGTTTGTAATTTGTATGTAATTAGTTATCTAGTCTTAGCTACTTACTTTACTATGGTTAGATCTGATAGAGATACCTACATCTTTTGTTTTCTTTATTGTGCTAACCCTAAGATATTTTATAAGTCTATCTATAGTTTTGTGTAATCCAACAAACCAAATAGACACTATACATCTCCTATAGCCCATAGAAGCCTTGAGCCTTCTAGCCTCTTAGTGGTTTGTTTAAGTACCCTGTGTACCCCTTGCCAAACACTAGTGGTTCCATTTATATTCTTGGAGCTACATTCTAACATTCCTGGTAGGAACTCACATATGGTCTCACGCTAGTTCTATCCCATTTATAGCTCTCGTAGCCAACTCTCCTTTGTTATTTGTTAGGCTTTGCTTTCAATTGTGTTTTATCTCTTGCCTTGGTTATTTTCTCTTGCTTTGGTTTTGTGTCATTATCCATATTTGTACTTTTTTTATTACCTTTTATGTTGCTCTTATTTCATTACATCTATGGCCAGCCTCCTACCCTTGGGATGCCAATCCTCTTGGATTCAGAGCCTTATCCCTGAGCTCACTCATGAGCAATTCATAACTATAATGGAATGCCATAAACACCATAGGATCCAAGGGGTTCCCTTGACCCAACATGGTGATCTACACCCTCTCACATTTTAAAGGGAACAATATTGGTAGGGCTATAACCAATGGACTTGATCTCCTTTTCACCAATCTGAGCTTAATTCATCTAAGGATGTTTCTTCTTAGCCTCATGCCATGACTCATTCACCCATTTGAGGTGATGAGGATCCTCTTGCATGACTAGGAATTGATGAACTATGTGTAATAATTGATGATTATCATAGATGCCTTTAGGTGAACTAATTGCATTCTTCTCCCCCTAAGAGTTAGTGATGTGCTTCCTCTGGAGATAGATCTTGCACCCATTCAATTTTAAGTGCTTTGACCAATTATCTCATGAGTTCCCTACCTCTTTCTTAGTAGGAGACTCTACAGTAAGAACACCCTCATATCCATGCTATGGGTCATAAGTATTCCAATTCGGTGAGGTATATCCATCATCAATATTCCTCCCATCCTCCTAGCCATTTGTTTAGAGTTTTTTGATGAGCATATTGATTTTGATCACCACTTATAGACTCAAGACTAATGGGATGCCTATCATGAGCATCAATGCCCTCTATTTGACCCTCATTTGATGGCACATGACTAGCATTAGGGAGACTTAGTTCATCATGACCATTTCCATGAGTATGCCATGTCTTTCCATCATCCTTGTGGGGAACATTATCCTTCTCATGGTCATTCCCCACCCCATGGTAGAGATTATTTTTAGCATGAGTGTCCCCCATATTAGGATCCACCTCAGCATTGTCCTCTCTATGGTTATTGTTATGATGATGTCTATGGGTATAAGTACTATCATGACCATCATGAGCCCCCTTCTATCTCATCACTAGCTTGTTATCAATCATGCCTATGAGGATCTTTATAACAATCCTCTAGCCCCTTGGGTACATGTTATTCCCCTTCCTACTCTTATCCTTGAACTACCTAAGTTTAATGGGACTTGGGACTCTAGTCTTATAGAGTATATTACGAGATTCATGATGGTGTGTATGGATTGGGAACATGATAAAGGCATGATGTTGAAGATCTTCACTTGATTTCTACAAGATAAAGCTCTTTTTTGGTTTCAAAATTTGCCTCTAGATTCTCTCTCTAGTTTAAAAATATTTTTGGATGTCTTCCTCTAGTACTTCAACATCTCCATACCATTTAACCTTGACATCTAATCACTCACCTCCATAGTATAGGACAAGGGTGAGTCAAAATTTGATTTTATGCATAGGTAAAATTAAACCATCCATACATACAAAACAAGGTTCTTGAATGATCATCTTTATGGCATGTTCATGAGATCATTGAGATAGGAGGTTCACCTTGAGGCCCTCAAGCATGAGCCCACCTTGTATGATGAAGTTGTTAATGAGTGTCGAAAAATTAAATTATTTGAGGTGCATGTAGGCATGCAACCTGTACCAACCCAAAAGTCATCCTATTGGCATGATCACAACCATAATGAGATCAGTGATGGTGTTACTAATTCTCTTCCCAAGAACAAGGACAAGAAAGATAGTCACAAGGTGAATGCTTTGAGAAAGAATCTAGCTGAAAAGAAGGATTTTGAATCAAGTATAAAAAAATAATGGATGGTATTTCCTTATGACCCTACCAAATTTTGAAATTACCATTAGACTAAGGGGCATGATGATGTCAATTATGATGCCCAAAATTTTGGTACATAAGCCTCACCTCTATCTCAGAGGTCTCCTCTTATAAAACCCAATTGCAAGTTGAATTTGTTCAAGGAGCCTCTACCTAACCACAATAAAGAGAAGAAGAAGAAATAAGAAATCAAAGGCTAATGCCCCTCATTCCCCTTCTTGCTCTTCCACCTCTTCTCACTCCTCTTCTCAGACTGACCCAAGATGGAAATCCAAACATGAGAGTAGTAAGGTTATTGTTGCTATTGACATATCCTCTACGGGGTATGATTGATTTATCAACATGTGCTTAGGTTGGGTCACCAACCCTATTGGAGAGACTAGTGGTGACGGGCCTCCCATCCAGTTCACAAGGATATGGAACCCCAAAGTAAAATTTTAATTTGAATGTAACATCCCTCCCCAAGCTAGATAATATACTTACTCTATCATAGAGGATTTATAGGGCCTCTCAGCTAGGATATACATTTGGGATTTTCTTTGCTTTTGTCTAGAGTAAAGGGGCCTAATCTTTAATGAGCTTAATCTCTCTTATGAGGGTCCATTATGAGATCATGTTTAATTTTTATTTAACTCTGATGCATCTGAGCACCCACACTCTCCTATCCTATCTTTTGACCCTACCTCTTTGCTAGACACTTTGGTTCTTGTAAAGAGGGATTGATTCCCTCTCTATATTGATACCTTTATTAATGAATATCATGTCAAGAGATGCATCATTAATGAAGGAGATAAATTAAATATCATGCCCTTATGTGTGATCCATGATCTTGGGATTAGTTTTAAGAAGCTCTCTAATTCTCTCCACAACTATGTTAGTTTCATCAACAACATAGTTGTGCTGATGGGGAACATGAAGTTTTATGTCAAGTTTGGCCCCAATATAGTTAGGATTGAGTTTTGTATGTTAGACTTTGATCTTTCATACAACATGATTCTTTGTCATCCTTGGACCACTTCCATGCAATCCATCATATTAGCAACATTTTTCATGGTTCAATTCATGCATGAAGGTGATGTTCATACCATGAAGGCTGACCTAAATTCCTAGGTATTGTTTTATGCAAAGATAAAGCCCTCGAGTTAGGATTTGGATATCTCCTCATGTGGCTTTATATATTCTCACACACCCCCTATTTATGTCTCATTTTCTCAAGGAATAATTTTGTGATCTAGATGAGTATCAATCAACATTCATTCCTTCAGAGTCTTTCACACATTGGTCAACTCCCTCTTTCACTTCGTGATGTCACAATAACTCTTCTCTTCTTGGAGAACTTTTTCAAGATGTCTCTCTAGATGTTGAGTTTCCCCTCACATCTTGATTTTATTATTAGAGTATATGCTCTCTTAATGTGTCTCTCATTGAGATTGATTGAGTAGTTGAGTTCAATATCAAGTGGTATTTCATTCATGTTATGACACACAACCTAGAGAAAGGCATACATCAAAATCATGTAGGTTTGTCATAAGTACCATTATCCCCTTGATCATTTAGGTTTGGATATCTCTCTCACTGATGGCCCAACCCCTAACATTCCCATAGTAAATGTCCTCATAATTAAACCTTATATGTTAGATCAGTCACTTCCTCTCATGCTTGAGTGTTTTGAGGAATGCAACACTATGGATGTTGAAGGGTCCATAGATGTTATCCTTGACACTTCATCAAGGCCAAAGATCATCAAGATTAGTGTTAGCCTTGCTCCAAAGGAATGAGATGTCTTGTTCACTTTCTTACATGAATTTTTGGATGTATTTTCTTGGGAATACGCTGATATGAAGGGCATATATCTTGATATTATTGTTTATAACCTTGTTAGTGATGATGGGACCTAACCTATTCACCAAAAATAATGACCAATAGAAGTTAAAGTCTCCCAATTGGTTAAGGCTAAGATTGAAAAGCTCATCTGAGTTGGTTTCATATAAGCTATTGAATACCCTGATGGGTTTCCAACATCATCCCTATTCTTAAGAAGAATTAAGTGATTTAGATTTGCATTGACTTTCAGGATCTCAATATGGCTTATCCAAAGTATAATTTTCCTACTCCTTTAATTGACCATATTGTTGATTCTACATAAGATTTTGATATCATGTTCCTCATGGATGGGTTCTCAAGGTACAACTAAATCAAGATTACACCTGAAGACTAGTACAAGACAATATTCACTACCCCATGGGATACCTTCTATTATGTCATCATACTTTTTGGTCTAAAGAATGCTAGGACCATGTATCAGTGTGCTATGACCCACATTTTTCATGACCTTATCTATAATATTGTTGAGTGATATGTTGATGATCTCCTTAATAAATCCTATAAGAATCATGAGCATGTGTGAGACCTCATGATCATCTTTGAGAATGTCAAAGAGTATCACATCAGCCTTAAACCTGAGAAGTGCTTTTTTGGTGTATCTGATAGAAAGCTTCTTGGCTTCCTCATTCCACAAAGGGGCATTGAGGTGGATCCTAAGAAGATTAAGGTGATCCTTGATATGAATCCCCTACAAAAACTCATTTAGTTGTATTTTTTCCTTGGAAGGCTCAATTTCCTTAGGTATTTCCTTAAGGATTATGCTCATAAATCCATACCCCTCACATGTCTCCTATTCAAAAACACACCGTTCTTATGGTTTATTTAAGTCCAAGTGGATTTTGAGGAATTGAATCACATGCTTGATAATCCTCCTATCGTAATGGCACCCATTGAGGGTCATGAGTTTATCTTGTACACCTCTATCACTGATCTTTCCATCAAGGACATGTTGTGTCAAAAGGATGACACTGGCAGAGAGAGAGAGTTATTTACTAATGTTGACCATTTTCCCCCACAAACCAAAATGGATCAACCCCCTATAGTCAAAAGCTTATATAAGGGATTTTTATAATGTTATATGGTATGTTATAGCTCATTTTATGTCATTTCATATGCCATTCTAAGTTTTAGTCATGGTCTAGATTAGTCCTTGTGTCTTTTGGTGTCTTAAGGGTCATTTCTAGATCATATATGCAAGTGGCAGATTTTCATGGTGTTGAGCAGTTGCAAGTGTAGGTCCAAAAAATCCTAAGGTTGCACATGGGAGATATTTCAACTTTTGTCTAAGTGTTTGGGGAATTTTTTAGGAGAATTATTTAGATAAAACAGCTAAGTGTCATATTTCTTTCAAGAAAATTATACCCACAATTTTCCTGAAGTGCATTATTCTTTTGGGGAAAATGTTTGGCAAAAGTTTCAAAGGCAATTTTCTTTTGAACACGTTGTCTAAAACACAAGCCCATAGAAATTGGTCCAAAACAAAAATCTCGAAGGGTATTTTTCTTGAGAAAGTACCCTAAATGAAAAGTCTAAAAGGTCTTTTTCTTTTGGGAAAATTATCTGAACACTTTTTTAAAGGGTATTTTATCAATAAAAGTGGTCAAAATACTTTTCCTAAAGTGTATTTTCTCGAGAAAGTGTCCCAAATAATTTCCCTAAAGGGTCATTTATTTCAAGAAAAAGGTCCAAAGCAAAATCCCTAAAAGGTCTTTTTTCAAGGAAATGATCCTATACAAAAATTCTAAAGGGCACTTTTCAAAGTTCCAAAGGGAATTTTCAAAGTTTCGAAGGGAATTTTCAAAATTTCTAAAGGGAATTTTTAAAGGGAAAAGGGATATTTATAAAATGCCAAAAGGCAATTCTAACGACATAATTCTTTCGAGGAAAATTGTCTGGGATAATTTTCTTGAAGGCAAGATTCTTTTAGAGAGTTTGTTCTGAGGTAAAAGACTAAGTATGATTTTTTTCAAAAAATTATCAAATACAGAGATCCCAAAGACATGAATTCTATTAGACATTTTATCTGAAAAAATTTGTTCCAAGGTAAAATACTAGGTATATATTCCTTTAGAGGAAGTGGCTGAGACACAAAGCCCACAAAAAAATTCCAATAGAAGGCCCAAAAGAAATAGCCTAAGGAAAATGGTCCACAACAAAAGGCTATAACACAAATTTTGAAAGAATTTTTGGGAAGTAGAGTGATGTTCATGCAAGTGTCAAAGTTTAGGCTCAAAATTCATCCATTGGAGCTTAAATTTGATGGTCTATGGGATGTCAAATATGTCTGCACGAACATCAAATGATGGTCATGTGGATGTCAAATTTAATCCCTAATAGATTATTGTTGAAGTTCAAATATCCTAGTGATGATCATGTGAAATTCAAAGTTAAGTCCAAAAAAATAGTCATTGGAATTCAAAAGGTAAAATCTAATGGTGTAGATCAATCAAGAAAAAATCCAACAACATGAGCTCGAATAGTAAGAGAATATGCCCAAGTAGATCAATGGCTCATTTTTAATCATGGATTTAGATCTAATGACATGTGAGAAAATCAATGAGTCAAGGAGTTTAAGAGGTCACCATGTTTCATAAGTGCATGAAGTAGTAGACTGACAGTAAGATCTTGAAATCAACACATGATTGACAAGTGGTATGAGTGAATTTAATTATACAAATTAGGATCAATAGAGTGAGATAAATAAAAATATAAACGATTTGAGCCAATTTTTAATGGCCAATCAAATGAAGGCAAGCCTAAGTGACTTAGATAAAGGCTGACAAAGTATCTTTCAATGGGGTAAGGTAAATAAAAGGTATGGAGTTGAGTTCAAGCATGGTTCAATTTAGACCAGAGCCAATGTTTCAAAGGATTCTACTGAGGTGGACACATAGACTTCAATATTTTCATCTCCAAGACCAACTACATGAAAGGGACCCTTCTCCTCATTGTTGCACATAATGATGAACCAATGAAGAGTAGTTAGCATTAGGCTAAATCCTTAATAGATTGATCTAATTGTTCTAACCCAAATGATTCCATAACTTATCTTGAAACAACTTGATCTTGCCATTGCAATCATTAGGGAAGATCAAGAAGGTAATAATGTAATTGTGCAACCACATGAAGTGATGGGGATCAATCAAAAGGTTTGAAGGAGTATAATGTACAATATTTATAACTATGGTTCAAATATTCAAACTAATTAATTCCCCTTATCAGCACCAAGGCTCCCTTTCTCTTGCTTCCTTTCTTCTATAAATATAGCTCTTGAGATATTATAAAGTACCACCACACCATGTATGGCTAAGCCCTATTGGATTGATGTTATATTCTACCTTTGAGTATTAATATAGGTCTATTTTTGAGTTTTGAAAAATTATCTAAGTTTGTAAGTGATGTATGGTAATGAGAAGTAATAATTCTCTATCTTTCCCTTATCCTTTCACGTTTGAGCAAGAGTTCCTAGTTTAATAGGTCATATAGATTGTAGTCTAGTGTGTAAAGATTTTTCAAGTGTACAATCATCCTTTGAGTATGTATTCTACCCTCTAGTTCATTTTTCTTGTGTCTCTACTCACATCTTGCCTCTATATTGAAATACTCATGTTAGAACCCATTAAAGCTTAGAGACTAGTCTGTATGCTTTGTTTCATTTGTGGTAGAAATATGATGGTCATGTGAAAGGCATTTTTGGTGCATCACCTCCTTTAGAGTAGGTATAATTTATGCATTCTCTAAGTCTTTTCCCTATAAATAAGTAGTAATAAATAGTGCATGATACATTCAGGTAGCTAGCCCTTAAATCTAAAGGCTCATTTCCAATATAGGTACACCCACATACCTGTAAATGTTCCCATGTTATCCAAATCTAGAAGAATATTAAACAAATTATTCTAGGGTACAAGATTTGGTGACAATAGTTCTCACATTCCTGGTAGGACCTATTGTCTTCAAGATAACTTATCAAGTTGAATGCCAGTTTTGACAAAAACCAACTGCAAATTGGTGTGCTACTTAGAATTTGGAGACTCTTCAAAGTAAATATAGTTTTAGACCATTATTTTGTTATAAAATTTCACCCATAATCCATGGTCCTCACTAGGTCATCCTCTGCTATAACGTCCAATCCTATTAATCCACCCATTTAGACTGAGATCCCTTTTGTAATTTAGTATCCACAGCCTAATCTAACCTTTGAAGAATGAGTAGATTTTTTTAGGGAGGAAGATGTGGAAGAGATTGAATAAATTAAAGATCTGGAAGAAGAATACATGGATAGGCCTTATGTTTTCCATGCCTTCAACATTAATAATCCAATCCAACTTCATGCATATGATGCGATCCCTCCCAATGCCTCAAAAGGTGTGCCCACATTCAATAGTGAGATTCATATCACACATAGTGAGCACATTAGATATGTTTCTAACTTTTACAATTTCCATAATATTTTTTGAGAGAACATTACCATTAGGATTGTTTCCATGTCCCTTAAATGGAAGGCTCTTGATTGGTATAAGACTATAGAAGGTGGATATATCACAACATGGGATGAGTTCAAAGTGTTGTTGACTTCCAAATTTGGGAATGAAAGTGACCATGTTTCTATCATACATCAGCTTAATTTGATAAAGAGGGGACCCAAATAAATAATGCATGACTTCAACAAAAGGTTTTAGAAGACTTGGCATAGGTTACCTCCTCCTATAAGACCACCTTCTAGTTTTGTGTTTCCTACTTGAGAGCCATTAGGACTGAAATTGTTATCATGATTTAATATATAGGAGGATCCAACCTCCCTGAAGCATATGAGCTTTTTATCAAATATAAAAAAAATATCATCCAAGATGGAAGATTTCCACTTAAAGTGTCTATGCCTCATTTGTCTCATTCTTTTGCTAATTCTCCAGATGTGACTCAAACACCTAATGTCAATACCAAGCCTAAAGATGATCCTAAAAAGATGGATAATGTAATGGACAAAGATGTATATATTTGATTATTGGAAGCTAGGCTTGGAAGAGGTAATATGTATCAAGGTGCCTATCATAATCCTCACCCCTATCAGAAATAATATGGAATAATAAGAGGATAATGGCAACCTAACTCTAATAGGCTTGTAAATGTGTACAATCCTAACTCTACCACCAATGTAAGGGAGATGGTACCAATTCATAACAATTTGGTGCAAGGAGAAGGCAACAAGACCATTTCATGGATGCCAATTAGAATAGATATCAAGCTCTGGTGGCTCAAGGGGTAGTTACTCCCCTCCTATCATATGAGGATGAGGTAATGGTGCAAGTTAACGAGGATTGACAACCTCAAGGAGAGATCTTCACCAATTTTTTGGTTGAAGACACTTTTGTGCTAAATCAAGGAGCCTTTATTATATAAAATATAAGGGACAAAAGGAAGGATCTAGGAGGTGGAAGAAACATGCCCATAGGATCATTTGATTCTCCTACAAGGTAGTAAGGCATGAATACAAGCATGATAGTTATAAAGCTCTTATGCATCCAACAAGTCAAAATGTGGTAAGGTCTGTTCAAGATGCCTCTATTCCTAAAGTTCCAAGTAATTATTTACTTTTAAGGACATAAAAAAAGGTGAGTAACAATTCTCTAAACATAATGGATTCCTTGAAAAGTGCTAAAACATTTATCTCCCTATGGGATATCCTTCATATTCCTGGCCAAAAAGAATTGTTACAAAAGAAATTGTCTACTATTCTTATTAGTACTTCATCTTCAAGTCAAAGTAATAGTCATGTTGTCCTTAAAAATTATCCTAACACTATTTTTGAACCATCTACTAGGACTGAGAAGCCTCCACCATTTTACCTCACTCTCATAGTGGGTGATAAATTGGTTCACAATTGCATAGTTAATAGTGGATCCTCTACTTATGTCATGCCCAAAGTTGTAGTTGACAAGATGGGCCTAAAATATGAGCCACATAATGAAGGAGTTATTTAGCTAGATGGTAAACTTGCTAAAACCATAGGGATGATCAAAAGTTTGAAGGTTTTTTTTGCATGACTATTCTAGCTTTCTTATCCTTCAAGATATAGTTGTTGTTGACCTCCTAGCTCACTTTGAAATTTGCCTATTAAGGGACCTCATAGCCAAGATAGGTGGCTATCTCTCAGCTGACTAGTCCTTTTTGACTTTTAGGACAAGGTATGGGACCAAGGTGATAATTAGAACTCAACCTCTTGCAAGATTTCATATTTAACCTTACATTAAAGTGAGTTCCAACTTGAATTATGTTGTTCATGAGAAAGAGGAACCTAATGTGGATGGGGGAACTTCTAAACCTAAAGTAATTTCTGATTTTTTCTTGGATGAGTATGGTGTAGGTGCATATGGATATGATCCTTATGTATAATTTGAGTAGACTAACCTTGGGACTTACATTATGCATGAGTAGCCATTTGAAGAAGCTTAGGTAAGCATCAAAAAATCTCATGCTACTGAGTGCAACTATATGATTCATGAATATGATGATCATAGGTTGATGAACCTAATTGAGCACCATAGTGGGGAGAATTATTTTTTCATTCCTGATATTTATGAAGATGCTCTAAATGGTGACACTCATGAAGAAGAGGAGGATGAATAATGGATAAGATTTGAGGCCATATGTCGAAAATTTGACAAGATTGGTAATATTACTTCTCCCAAGAAATGTATGTCTAATGTGTTTGTTTATGAAACTAATGAGCAAGCTCTCAAGTTTTCTATAAAGTATGAAAGTAAAGGGAGTTTTGTTAAGGAATATGGACATCAATCTATTATTCAAAATCCTATAGTTGTAGAAGGACCCAATGAAGTCAAGGTAAAATTTATTGTGCCTAAAGGATATTTAGGAGATATATCTAGTGTTGACCCATGTTCAAAGGGGTTGGACCATAAATAAGAAGAACTTGATACTCCCAAGCATCAAACATATCTTATGCAAGAAGATAGAAAGGTTGAATTAGATGCCATCATCCCTATTCTATAGTATGAGGAAAGTATATCAAATATTTCAATGATAAAAGGGATTTCATCTCCAACCAAGGCTCTTAGAGAGTAATAAATATCATTCATGAAGGTCCTACATAATTCACTTGCAAACCTAAGAAGATTCAAAGGTGATAGATAATTAATTGGTGATGAGAATGCTCCTCATACTATGCTACCTTCATAAAGTGATAAAGATGCTATGGGAACCATTTTTTACCATAGTTGAGGTATGATCAGACGTTTCACCTCTATAGGTTAGTATTGTAAATATTATGTTAGGTGTGTGTTTCTTTTCTTGTTATATTATGTCCCAATAAGTGATTTTGAAGCACATGTGTATTCTATTGTGTGTTTTATTCATATTAATTTCTTGTGTTTTATGTGTTATTCAAGGTAGTTTATATGTCCAACTTGTATACTTTTGACTCCATAGCCTAATGGATATGATTAAGCAACTGGTCATTGCATAGTAAGCATACACCCTTAAGAAATTGCCAAAGATGTTGACCATTTTTTCCCACAAGCCAAAATAGATCAACCTCCTATACTCAAAACTTTATATAGTGTATTTTTATAATGGTATAGGGTATGTTTCATCTCATTTTATGTCATTTCATATGACATTATAAGTTGTGGTTATGGTCTATCTTAGTCCTTATGTCATTTGGTGTCTTAAGGGTCATTTTTGGATCATATATGCAAGTGGCATATTTTTATGGTGTTGACCAATTACAAGAGCAGGTCCAGAAAAGCCTAAGGTTACACTTGGGAGATATTTCAAATTTTGGCTAAGTGTTTGGGAACTTTTTGGGGAGAACTATTTGCATCAAAAAAGATAAGTGTCAGATTTCTTTCAGGAAAATTGTCCACACAATTTTCCTTAAGGGCATTATTCTTTAGAGGAAAATGTTTGACAAAAGTTTTGAAGCCAATTTTCTTTCAGATAAATTATTTGAAACACAAGGCCTACAAAAAATGGTCTAAAATAAAAATCTAAAGGGTATTTTTCTTGGGAAAGTGCCCTAAATGAAATTCTTGAAAGGTCTTTTTCTTTTGGGAGAATTGTCTGAACACTTTTTTCAAAGGGTATTTTTTCAAGCAAAGTGGCCAAAACACTTTTCCTAAAGGTATTTTCTTAGGAAAGTGTCCCAAACAATTTCCCCAGAGGGTCATTTCTTTCAGGAAAAAGGTCCAAAACAAAAGTCTCAAAAGGACTTTTTTTAAGGAAATGCTCCTATATAGAAATTTTGAAGGACACTTTTCAAAGTTTCGAAGGGAATTTTCAAAAGCTCCAAAGGGAATTTTCAAATGGAAAAGGTTTATTTTAAAAACATCAAAAGGAAATTCTAAGGACATAATTCTTTCGATAAAATTGTCTAGGATAATTTTCTCGAAGGTAGGAATATTTCAAAAAAAATTATTCTGAGGAAAAAGACTAAGTATGATTTCTTTCAAACATTTTATCCAAGATAGAGATCCTAAATATTCAAATTCTATTGGACATTTTATCTGCAAGAATTTATTCTGAGGCAAAAGACTAAGTACAAATTCATTTGAAGGAAGTAGCTGAGATACAAAGCCCACAACAAATCTCTATTAGAAAGCCCAAAATAAATAGCCCAAGGAAAATGGTTCATAGTAAAAGGCTGAAACACAAAGTTAGAAATATTTTTTATAAATCAGAGTGATGTTTTTACAAGTGTCAAATTTTAGGCTCAACAGTCATCTATTGGATCTTAAATTTGATGGTTTTTATGACATCAAGTGCATCTATGTGGATGTCAAATTATGGTCATACAAACTTCAAATTCAATCCCTAGTAGATAATTATTGAAGTTCAAATATCCCAGTGAAGGTCACACAATTGTCAAAGTTAAGTCCTAGAAAATAGCCATTAGAATTCAAAAGATAGGATCTGATGGTGTAGATTAATCAATCAGAAATCCAATAATATGAGCTTGACTAGTAGGAGAATCGGCCCAAGTAGATCAATGTCTCATGTTCAATTGCATATTTAATCTAATAACATACAAGAAAATCAATTAGTTAAGGAGCTTGAGAGGTCACCATGTGGCATAAGTGCACGAAGTAAAAGATTGATAGTAGGATCTTGATATCAATGTATGATTGACAAGTGGCATGAGTGTATTTAATCATGAAAATCAAGAGCAATGGAGTGATATGAATCAAAATATCAATGATCTGAGCAATTTTTTTATGGTTAATTAGACGAAGGCAAGCCCAGGTGACTTAGATAAAGGTTGATAAATTAGATTTCAATGGGACAAGGTAAATAAAAGGTATGGATCCAGGTTTGAGCATGTTTCAATTAAAACTAGAGCCAATGTTTTTAAGGATGCCACCAAGGTAGACACATAGACTTAAATAGTTTTATCTTCAAGACTAACTACAAAAAAAGGGACCCTCCTCCTCACTATTACATGCAATGATGAACCAATGAAGAGAAGTTAGCACCAAGACAAAGCCCTAATAGACTGATCTGATTCTTCTAACCATATTGATGCTAGAGCCTAGCTTAGAACAACTTGATCCTACCATTACAACTGTCAAGGAATATTAAGGAGGGAATAATGTAAGTGTGCAACCATATGAAGTGATGGCGATCAATTAAAAGGTTTGAAGGATCATAATTTTTATAAGTAGTTATAACTATAGTTCAAACATTAAAACTAATTTATTCCCCTTTTTAGCACCAAGGCTCCCTTTCTCTTACTTCCTTTCTTCTATATATATATATATATATATATATATATATATATATATATGTATGTATGTATGTATGTATGTATGTAAATGTAGCTCTTGAGCTATTATAAAGTACCACCACACCATATATGGCAAAGCCTTACTAGATTGATGTTATATTATACCTTTGAACATTAATACAAGTCTATTTTTGAGTTTTGAACAATTATCTAAGTTTGTAAGTGATGTATGGTGATGAGAAGTGATAATTCTCTATCCTTCTTTCCTTTATCCTTTCATGTTTGAGTAAGAGTTCCTAGTCTAACAGGTCATATAGAGTGAAATCTAGTGTAAATATTTTTCAAGTTTATAATCATCCTTAGAGTGTGAAATATACCCTCTAGTTCATTTTCTTTGTGGTTTTGTTCACAAGTCGCCTTTATATTGAAATACTCATGTTAGAACCCATTAAATCTTAGAGACTAGTTTGTATGCTTTATTTCATTTATGGTATAAATATGATGGTCATGCAGAAGACATTTTTGGTGCATCACCTCCTTTATAGTATATTAAATTTATACATTATCTAACTCTTTTCCCCATAAATAAGTAGTAGTTTAAGTAATAAACAATGCATGATACATTCAGGTAGCTAACCCTTAAATTTGGAGGCTCATTTCTAATATAGGTACACCCACATACCTAGAAATGTTCCCATGTTACCCAAATATGGAAGAAGCTTGAACAAATTCTTCTAGGGTGCAAGATTTGGTGACAATAACTACATCTCTCACATGCTAGTTGGCCCTGAGATGAACTACACTCTTATTGAATGATAGTGCCTCTCCCTCATATTCTTTACTAATAAGTTGAGACATTACATGTTTGGTCAAATCACTAATGTGATTATCTAATATAATACACTCCACTACTTGCTTGGCAAGACAAAACTTGTTGGTAGAACTGGGAGGTGGATCATGTTTCTTCAAGAGTTTGACCTCTGCATTGTTAACCAAAAGTCTACCAAGGGTCTGGTTATCGCTGAGCAACTTGTTGAGTACCCACTACCTAACCCTATCAAAAAATTGATTGATGATGTCTTTCCTGATGAGATGGTCTACTAGGTCGATTGTGTTGAGGTCTTTGATTGTGATTGGTATTGGGATATTGTTTATTACCTTGAGACTCAATCTCATCCTATCGACACTCCTTCACAAGAATGTTATCAGATCCACAAGCTTACCATTCACTATGTCATTATAGGAAGTGTCTTGTTCAAGAAGGGTCTATATGGTGTGTTGATGTAGTACCTCACCATCAAGGATATTCCTCTCATATTTTAGGAGTCTCATAGGAGTGTTTGTGGTGGCCACTTGAGAGGGCAATCCATCGATCAGTGTATTGTCTAGATGGGATACTACTAGCCCACTCTTATTAAGGATTCATTCCAATACACCAAGAAGTGTAAGATGTGCCAAGTCTTCAAGGATGTCATAAATAACCTTGTAGGCCTCTTACATTTCATTTCAACCCTTTATCCCTTCTCGATTTGGGCTCTTGACTTTGTTGGTGAATTCAAACCTGCCTCTTTTGATGGCCATCATTGGTTCATCACTACCACTAACTATTTCATGAATTGGGTTAAGGCCATGCCTCCTATTGGCATGTGTGGGAAGAACATCACCAATTTTATCTAAAATTAGTTTATTTATAAGTTTGGGGTCCCTACTATGATTATGGCTGAGGCTTTTAAAACCTCAAGATGTGTGAGCTCATTGAATTCTCTAGGTTCAAGTTCCACTTCTCCTCTACCCATTATCCCCATAAAAAGGGGCAAGTAGAATCTTCAAATAAGACTTTGAATAAGATGCTTCTCTGTACTATTGATCAATCCAAGAGGGACTTACATCTCATGCTCTATCCTACCCTTTAGGCTTATTGGACTAGCTTTGAAAAAGCCATAGGGGTAACCCCATACTCTCTCACGTATGGGTTCAAGCTTATTCTTCCCTTAGAGGTATTAATCCCTTAATTTTGGGTTAAGACATTTAGATCTCTCTCTAATGAGGAAGAATGTGTTGCTTTCCTCTCTAAGCTTGAACAGTTAGAGTAGTGATGTCTGGACACTATTGAACATAATTATGCTTACCAACACTATCAATGTTGCCAATTGAGGAAATTGGTGCACTCTCATCTATTCAAGGTAGGTGATACAGTCCTCACTTTTGACAAAGATCACTGTAAGAAGAGAAAACTCATACACAAGTGGTTTGGCCCCTTCATTATCACTACCTCACTAGAGAATGGGGATTATCATCTCTCAACCCTTGAAGGCAATCTACTATGACAACTGATCAATGGGTTCTTCCATAAGACATTTCATGTCTAGGGCCCATGTGGCCCTCCAAAAACATCACCTATGGTGGTAGGGTGAGACTTTCCTCTCTTTTTGCACTAATAACCTTTGTGTCACTTGTATATATGTGTGCACATAGGTTATTTATTAGTAGTTCCTACTATTTAATCACATGTATCTAGTATTCTATAGAAGATGAAACATAGACATCACACATAAAATCATATACACACATGTGCTAATAATGAGAAAAAACTATATATATTGTAAAAAATACATGTTTTTTCTCTAGGTACATCACATGGATTCCTCTGAGCCTAGGCTTGCAGTCCCCAAAACTGGCATGTGTATGGTTATACATAAGATACTATCCTAAGTCAACCTATGAATGAGCTCTATCTATGGTAATCCTCCCTATGGTAGAGACCTCAATCTCTACCTAACAACTAGTCAAGCCACAACTTTATCTATGTTAGCCAATCGATATACCCCATCTCCAGACACATCCACTTATCTAGTCTACTCTCAAGCTATATCAACTTATAACTGATCGATCTCAGCCTTTGCTCTAACTAGTCATGCCTCAGCTCATGCCATGACTATCTCATGATATGTTGCAATGGTCTCTAATCATGTTGTGGCTACCTTGTGTCATGATGAATCTACCTCTAGATATGGTATCTAGTGTCATGTACTTACTAGCTCAAGTGAGGCTCATGCATCTACCTTCTAGAAGTGAGTATGTGGCTATGCACCCATTGGTAGATGTGACACACACTCTATGAGTGGTTTTGCTACCACATTAGGGAATAGATCCCTCAAAGTAGGTCCAACTAGGGTCTAGTACATCTAGGTGGGTCTCTTGCACACACATGTAGAGCACATATGTTAGTCACATATCATATCTTGCTAAGTATAAAGATAAAGTATAAGGATAAGTATAAAGATAAAGTATTATCTATAAAATACACTTATCTTACCTAGTTATGCAAATGGCCTCTATGGATATAAATATGATACTATCCCAAGTCAGCTTATAACTAGGCTCTATCTATGGTAGTCCTACCTTTGATGGAGAACTTGATCTCTACCTAGAAACTAGTTGAGACACAATCTACTCTAGGGTAGCCAACTAGTCTACCCCATCTTCAAGCATGTTTGTTCCTCTAGTCTAATCTCGAGCTAGGTCAACCTATAACCAATCGATCTCAACCTCTTCTCAATCCAATCATCCTTAGATCATGCCATAGATGTCTCATTATATGTTATAGTGGTCTCTAGTTGTGTCGTGGTTAATTTTTACTATGTTGACTCTACCTCTAGATGTGGTATTCAATGTCCTACCCTTACTAACTCAAGTGAGGCTCATGTACCCACATAATAGAAGTGAGTATGTGTCTCTACCCCCACTATTATATGTGACACCTTCTTTATGAGTGGTCTTATTGCCACATTAGGGAATAGCTCCCTCAGTAGTAGGTCCACTTATGTTCTAGTCTAATTAGGCTTGTCTCTTACACATACACAGATCACATATGTTAATCACATATCAACTCTCACTAAGGATGAGTAAAAAGATAAAATGATATCCAAAAAATACACTTATCTTACCTAGTCATGTAGATGGCCTCTATGGCCCTCTGATAAGTTATTCTCTTCTTGGTGTTGGTGGCCCTCAGCATAGATTCTTCTCTCCACAGCTTCCCCCTTATTTTATCTCAGCTACCCATCATGCTTATCCCCAATTGGCTTGGGCTATGTGCATCTCTTCGATGTTGTTAGATCCTATCTCATTAGATGATGGTATGACCCTTATGGACCTTATAACTCCTCATATCTCACATGGATCTCTACCCTCGCATCCTCTAGCCACACCATAGATCTATATGAATCATGGATGTAACTACCCACTACATTTGGATCTAAGGTGGTTTGTACAATTCCAACCTTATTTGAGAACCACATAGCCCATATAGTGCCCTTATCTAGTGCAAAGTATGCATCATTGCCCCATGGTGTCCTTGGCCATCTCAATGGGAACCTCTTGTAAGCTTAGGACATGAGTAAGTTGGGATGTATCAATTTTCTTGACCCTATGCATCATATGTGATCTAGCTACTGGTATAATCCACCCAAGATATACTAGACCTATGCATATCTATATCCTTCCTTTACTCGTTAGACAAATCCTATCTAAGATAGTGGTATTTTTCCCATACTATGGTTAGCATAGAGCCTCTTAACCATAGTTATTGCTATCACTATCTATATTAGTGGTACCTAGGTAATAGCTATGTGATCTATACTCCATGGGTATTCCACTATCGATGGGGTCCCACTAGGTAGAGATCAGCTATGGTTGTATCTTACACCTATGGTAGCTCTATCTCTCTCCCTATAGGCTCTACCCCATAGAGATGATAGACATCCTTAAAGATCAAGATGACCTCTATATTGATATCCATCTGGAACATATATCTCTTAGGTACCCATGTGGTTACAAACATGTTCACCATATCCATAGAGTATTATAATGAAAGCATAACAACTAGTCTTCAAAGTCCCATACTCTATAGGTAATCCTATTCATCCATAGGTAGAGCATCTACCTCCTCATCCAATGATGATGGGACCCTCTCTGATTGGTCACCTCACATGGTCTATCTCTCTATGTTGGCTTCTCTCTCACTTATGAAGGCTCTCCTTTTAGTATGCTAACTCCTTTACATGTCTGCATAAGCAAGCAATACGTAAATGTATTAGTATAATCATCATGAAATGAGAAAAATTAAATAACAAACATATGTTTTATCTATTCTACTTGTTTCCCATTATCTTTCCTATTTTAACCCCTTATAAGACCTCCCAGACTCTTCTAGGTTCCCCAGGACTTGTCTTAAGGCCTCACTACCCCAAGCCATAGACTTATGGGAAAATATATAGCCTATAAGTGGACTGGGCCGTGGCTCCCATGGATAAAAAATGCCCTAGACTATGGCTTTACCCAACAAGGTCACAACCTAGGGCGTGGCTCCCTGGGGAGCCCTAGGGCTCCCCATTTCTCTTCCTCTAGGGCATGGTTTGAAGTGTCATTTGTCCTCGATTTTTTATCTCATTGATCATATCATTTTGACTACCTATTATTCCCAATTCATTTACCAAATCATTTGGAATGAGTCAAAATGGGTTTAGGGCCTCTCAAACCCCAAAAATGAATAAAATTTGGAAATTTTTTGGTTAGAGGACTTACCCAAACCATCTTTGGCATTTATGGTATGCTATCATGTCCTCATTTGCTCTGCTTGGGCTTTGATGGCTCGTAGGCTCTCCTTTAGCTCTCTCAGAGTGAAAATAAGAGTGAAAATTGTATACATAATATTTTCACACTTTTATTGATTACTGACACATCATATCTTGTAAAAACCTACCAAGTCTTAATCTCTCTACGTGCATGCCTTAAGGGGTGTACCGAGAAAGGGGTGGCATAAATTTAGTGTTTTGTAATATTGTTGTTCCTTTTTCCACTTGTTATCTACACTCTTGTCTCCAAAAACCCTGAACCCTAAACTTATTTCTCTCTTTCCTATCTATTCCCACCATTTATCATATTGTATCCCTCATTTATTACCTCATTTCCCTTTTGACTTATTCAGTAAGCTAGTTCAACCTAGTTGACCTAGCTTATTCTAAGGATACTTTGCCTTTACTTATTACCTTGCATCCCAGTTGACCTAGCATAAACTTCAGGCATTAGCTCCATAATATGCTAGGTCGATTTGGTTGACCTAGCATAGATGACATGTCCAAAAGTCTTTAGGTTGAGATACTACTATATATATAAGATCATTCCTTACCATTTCATAAGAGATTTGAATTAAGTGAAGACATGTGAATAAATATTTGATTATTGACCATTCTACTTGAGGAATAAAGCTTTAGGGTTCAATACTTTCTTTTAGAGCTCTGATCTTGTCTTGTGGAGAAGTATTTTGGATACTTAGGTAGGTCGTATATCCTAGATCTGATTTATCTTGGTTGTTCTTACAAGCCACAATAGTATCTTGCAAAACACCATTGGCCAAGGGAGAGGTTGGGACTCAGTAGGTCATCATCAAAGGTAAGTATTCCTAACTTTATTTCTCCTTTGTAAGAGTAGATAGATAATTCAATATGTATTATTCTCTTTCATGTGTTAAGATTTTGTATACATTGATGTGAGTATATGTATCCTATACATGTTTAGTTTAATTGTTATTTACTTGTTTTGTTCTAACCCCCACTTTATGCTAAAAGTTTTGGTGAGCACTAGATTAGTTTACTTTTTTTGTTATTAGATTAGTTTACTTTTTTGTTTATTATCATTATTTAATAATAATAACCATAGGACTCTTTTGGGGATATTGTGTGATTGTGTTAGACTGTAGGCTTTGAAACCCTACCTAGCATGATGTGTTGTGATAGATGATACAAGTCATCCCCCAATCAGGTCTAGTAAATCCTCATATTGGTCATGCTCCCACTTAACAAGTGTGTGCCCCAATTAGAAGTGTAGGTGTGATCTATCTTATCCAATCCAAGATTGATTCATGCACATCATGCAATTTTTATTGCATACATTCTGGTGAACCTGACATGAAATCAAACCCTCATAGGGTTTATTTCACTTATTTTTATTCATTTTTTCATCTTTTCTATTATATTTTTTGACTTGCTAGGTTGATTTTATCAACCCAAATATTTTTATCTTTATGTAGGAATAAGAAACTAGATCAACCAGCTCAACCTAGCATAGGTTTCTAGTACTTTAGATATTTTTTATTCAGCCTACTAGGTCGACTGGGTTGACCTAGCATAGTTCTGACCACTTTGTAGTAGGTTCCTATTCAATATTCATAGTGTAGGTTCTAGATTCTAAAATTTTAGATTTACAGTCTAGTCAACTAGGTTGACCAACTCAACTTAGCACATTTCTAGACATCTAGTTTAGTTTACTAAGTCGATTGGGTTGACTTAGCACACTTTTTTAGATTTTGTAGTAGGTTCTTATCTCACTTGGTTGATTAGCTTGACCCAATTCATTAGATTGGGACAGTTCTCTCCAAGGTTACAAGTCAGTTACCTATTCTATTTTCATATCCAAAAACACCAAGATTAGTTTATATTTCTTTATTTCTACTCTACTTTGTATTTTTATTTCAAAATTGCAATCTATTTATGTATACCAATTGGATTGACCATCATCAATTCAATTGACTGTGTATTTCATTTCAGTATATGCTTTTCTAGACTAGCTACAAGCATATCTCATTTCATTTTTCATATTTTTAGTAATCCTTTCTCTTTTACTATCTATTATGCTATGTCGATCACCTCAACTCTGCACTATCCCAGACCCTACTTTCTACCTCTATCCACTACACTAGGTCGACTTGGTTGACCTAGTAGTTTTTGTAGCTCCTCTACACTGCACTAAAATGATTAGGTTTACCTAACATAGTTTTTAGGACCTTTTCCCTTTTTTCTAGCTTTTACTCTCTGTACTAGGTTAATTTTATGGACCTTATCCAACTTTATTGTCCTTATTTTACACTAGGTCAACCAGGTCGACCTAGCTATATTTTCATCACTTTCTAAATCCTTTGTTTTCTCATCTTGCTTTCCTTCTTCTTTCATCATGGATTTCATATTGGGTGACAATACTAAATCTCAAACAACAGGCATGATGGAATTCACCAATCCTCATAGGGTTTCCCATAGACAAAGTAGAGTTCCTTTTTTAAATGCTAGTAATGTCCATATTGCAACTCGCATAATGGACTACAGGGTCCCTAATGATACTTATTTACAACATAATCATTCTTTTCTCATAGAAAACTTACCTGAGTTAGAGTATACTCCTGAAATGCTTTTATTTATTAACTAATTTCCCTAACATAAAAGGAAACATCCATCTACCATTTACAATCTCATGATTAATGGTCAAGACAATGAACCTCATTCACCACATTCTACATTCTCAAATGGATTTGGTATTACTAATTTTTTTGCATCACAACCTCTCCCTTTGATCATGACCTCTTCTCATGCTTCTTCTTCTTCTTCTTCTTCTTCTTCTTCTTTCCTTTCTTCTACCTTCATGCCTAATATCTCAACTACCATGGTTGGTTCTACATCTAGTGGACCTCCCTTAAGATCCACTATCCTTAATCCAAAATCACCTTCTTCATCTTCAAACACAACCACAACCAATGGCTTGGGGCACACATAACCAAAGTGTTCCTCCCCCTTCTCTTTGATATTCTCAAGGCAATAGTGTTCCTCAACCTCCTTTAATCAATAAAAATATCAAGCATCTATAAAATGAATCTCTTATAATGGATCAACTGATCTTTCTCTTCATCTTAATATATTTAGGAATCTTTATAAAGATTGGGTTAAATTAAACACCTTTTTTGCTATCGAGATCCTTCATAAGACCCTCAAAAGCGATGCCTTGGATTGGTACAATCAACGTAGACCTCATTACATTATTAGTTTGGAGGATTTAGTGAATGCTTTAGTTCAATAATTTCAAACTAGTGATCTTCCTAAAAACACTTTGGCCCATTTCATCAATTACAAGCAAAGAAAAAATGAAACTTCCTAAGCATTTATTAAATGATGGAAGACTTTATTAAACAAATGTGAACATGACATGGTGAATGATAATATTTTTCATCTCATTAAAAATGCTTTTTATCCCAAATTACACTATAGAGTCTATACCCTTTCTCCATGCACTTTGGAAGAAGCTACTAATCAAGATAAATGATGAGATTTCCTTATGCATCAATTCAAACAACCCCAACCTTCTATGAGTTCTCATATATTACTTAAAAATGAAAATTGTAATTTTACCAATGATGGTGTTTTTGATTCATATGATACCATTCACCATGTTCAAGCTGTTGTTTTTATCCCTTGTTCAGAACCGGCTTCCTCTTCTTAATAACTTACTAATCCTTATTTCTCAACAAATAACATTAATGTTCATAAACCTCTTTCTTTAGTTGAATTGCTTAAACATCTACCTAGGCCTCTTCCACATGAAATTGACCGTACTCATCCTATGAAAACTTGGTATGATCCTAACAAGTTTTGTTGGTTTCATGCCAATTGGGGTCATTCTCATGAGACCTATAGACAGCTTCATAATTTAGCTATGAACTTTCTTCTTGGACCTAATTTTGACTATGATTTTATCACGTGCCAATGTCAATAAGCTTATGAGCATGATTTTAAATAATACAAAACTCATGATAAATCCCAAGCCTTAAATCAATCAAATGCTCATTTAGCTATTTATACAGATCATTTACCTAATCATCAACATAACCATTAACCAATTCAAGAAAACCAAGGCAAGCCCATCTCTTCCACCAATAATGTAGAAAGTCTTGTGGAACCAACTTTCAAAGAAAATGTGGTTAGCATGACTAATATGTGAAGAGTAGTGGCTTTCATTGATTCTCATCCTATCTATACCCTACTTCCTTCTCAAGCATACTGTGTTATCCAAGAATATTCTCTAACTAATTTAAATGAGTTGGGGAAAGAATATCTTATAACCTTTGATGAAGATCCAACTTATGATTCTCATTTGGCTAACACATCCCATGCTATTTTTACCACTCTTCCATCATCTTCTCCTTCCAATGTTAATCAACCTTCTGTTAACACCTCTTCTACTCCTCAAGATCAAGTTGAACCTATTATTTCATCATCTCAACATGATTTATAACCTTATTCTAAACCTTCTCATTCTTATCAACAAAAAATTCAATGCTCTTTGGCTCTTCCCTCCAAAGACCTCCTTAACCATTACACACTTATATCTAACAATCTTCTCATGAGTTATGATGAGTGGGATCCCATTGTGGATCTCACTAATCTCCCTTCTCAAATTCCATTTATTGAATTCATGAGTACATCTCCCCATCATCAAAACCATCTTATGAAACCATTATTTAATATGAATGTCCCTCATCCTCCCTAAGTGAGATGAGAGGTATCCTTATCTGATTTTGAGGATATTATCTTGCAATAATGTGAAGAGATGTCCATCAATGTTGATGAAACTATCAACACTTCTCTTTAATTAAAATTTCCCATCACATCTATGATTATCGATGAGATTCTAATTTGTGTAGATGATCCTCCCCTATTTATTAGCATCTAAATCAATGATATCTAAGTTAAGCATGCTTTAATTGATTAGGGTTATGAAACTTGTGTTGCTTCTCTTGATTTCATTAAAAATAATTAGATATTCTAAATGCAATTTTAAGTCCACATGTATCACATGCCAAGGATATGATAAAAGGAAAATGCCTCCTCTTGGTTGTGTGTGGCTTCCCATTACTATCCCACCTGTCACCATTCATGTGAAGGTTATGATCTTTAACTTTCCTCTTTATTATAACATCTTTCTTGGTAGGCCATGGACTCATCATATGAAAGTTATCACCTCTTCTGCCTACCAATGAATTGAATTCCCTCATAATGGATCCATTTATAGGATTCAAGGAGATATTAACCCTTAGAATTATGAATAATTCCAACATCATGGTGTCTTTAAGATTCCTAATCTTAAGATTTTACCTAGCATTCCATTTCTTGAGTCATAACATCTAAATTTTCCTATCAAATCAACTAAAGGATACAATGGGCATCTTGATCTTATTAGTAATATTCCTCCCAACCTTTTAGAATTTGATGATGATGAGCCTAATGAGATTAATCTCAAGATCAAAACTTTTGATTTCACACCTCATTTTATCTCACAACTTCCTGATTCCTTACAACCTCATTCTTGTAAACTTGCTTGTGATGACATTCCTATAGTCTTATCTAGGACTCATCATTCTATTCATCATGCTTCTTCCAATGACAAAGTTATTCTGACTTGTGTCATCAATCTTCATTCACCTGATTATGATGATGGTTATTCCTTAGATGATCTTTTATTAGGTAGTCTTGTCCAATCTTATGATGCTGAGATTGTGTATTATCATTCCTCTTTACTTGAGTCTTTTTATGCATCCTCTCATGTTCCAACTTTTTTAGTTCCTAATTCTTGTATTTTTCCTCTTGATCATAGAGTGGAGATGGCATTGACACCTCTTATTTTTGAGGAGCCCCATAGGAATATGCTCATGAATCATGCTATGATCGACCCTTACCATTTTTATAGGTTCGTTGATTCCCATCATTAGTTTACTCCTGAGGTTAGTGCTACCCTTCTTAGACCTTCTATTGATCTTACTCCTCCCATAGTGGAACATATGTTAGAACTAGTTATTATTGCTTATTCCACTATTGGTGAGCCTAATCTTGCTTATTTCACTAGTTCTCTTCTTATTAAGACTAGTTCTATTCCTTCTCCATCATCACCTCCTCTTAGTGATGATTTGCTTCCTTTGCCTAAGATGGATCCTTTGCCCACCAAATAGGGTGATGAGTCATATCCCTCTTCTTGTAAACTTGTTATACCTTCTCTTGTGAGTGTTAATTTTAAACACACTCACAAGTGTATATGTTGCTTTCATGAGACTGATACTCATTCTTCTACCCATTATTTTAAGTTGTGATAATATATTGATACCTTGCATCCTTCTTCCCTATCCATAAACACTACCATACCTCCTCCTAAGCTCATTCCTGACTATATACCTAAGTATGGTGAGAGATATTGTATATGGCACTAATGTATCATACATCATACTAATCATTTTTGTATCCTTTAGTAACATCTTAAGGATCATCTTATAGCTATACTTGGACTAGCTACTATTTTCCCCATAGGTCAGTCTCACAATAAGTTTCCCCCTTCTCCCATAGTTACACCTCCTATGATTCCTTCTATGCCTCTACCTATGGTTTCTTCTCCACCTATGGACCCTCCATCACCCATAGATCCTTCTCCATCTATGATTCCTCCTCCCATAGATCCCATTCCCACATATTTTTTTGATCATCCTTTGCTCGATTTCCCTCCTTAGCTTAGTCCAATGAGTATTCCTAATTTTTCAATTGAGGAGATTAGAAAAGAAATATTTTCATAGTATTCAACAAAGATCAATGACACATTAGTAGTAATTCATATCTATTTTCACATAGATTTATCCAATGTCTTGGATAATGTGTGTGGATAAATTTACTATTACGTATGAGCACATGCATGGTAATTTTACATTTATATTTAGGTTGGACAAGTGATCCACTTTATTTCTTTTTATATATCAAATTATATCATTTGACATTGCGTCAAATTCTTTCTTATCTTATATATCAGTATCTTCTTTATTATGTTATACTTGTTAATTTTATATTCTTTTTTTGCATATGTTTGTTCTTCCTTATCATTGCTTTATATTTATCTTTTCTTCTTGTTACATCCCTTGGATATTTATTTTGTGAGTTTATTTGTAAGATCATGGATAAGACCTGACATATCCTCATAACATCAACATATTTAACTTGTTATTTCCTTGTATCTTCATGATTGTTTGTTTTCTTATCTTTGATTTTCATAGATAATTGTCATGGTGACTTGGTTGTATTTACCCTGTTTCCTTTGGTTATTATCTCCTTTTTCCATGTGATCAGTTAGAAAATAGTTGTTCTCATTACTATTTCCTTTTACCGGTCTATCTGTGGATCTCCCTTTACCTTTCTTCTTTTTTCCATAAACTAAGCATATGCATGGTTGAGACTTGAGATCACATATTTGTTAATTATCAAGCCTAAGTGTCCTAGTTAGTCTTTTGTCTTTAATTACTTAGCTTCCTTTAGCCTTAGCCTACAAATCATTCATGTGCATCACCATCTCTCATGTTTGGTCTTCCAAATCCATATGGAGGAGGAATTTAATTTTAAAAAAGCCTTCAAAATAAAGTTAAAATTCAAATCATTTAAACAAAAGGTAATGATATCAAAAGGCAAAAATATGGAATATTCTTAAAATTTTAATCACACTAAAAGATGTGATTTAAGCACATCTCCTATCTCCAATCAAAGCTCAAAATCCATAGTCAACTTCATATAGAATTGAAGTCCTTTAGAGTATGGTAGGCTAGTATATTAGAATAGGGGAATTTTAAAAAATCTTCTAGTGCTACCTACTTTCTCATATAAGTACCCAATCTTTTTAATAGACTAATGGATCTGTAAGGGGTCCTAAAGAGTGAGGAACACATCATGGCGAGGTAATTCCATTTTAATTTTTCATTTTAGCAATCTACCTTCATGAGCTAATCTTAGTAGCACACTTATCTACCTACAAAGCTTTGTGTCTATAAAGAATAGGATTCCTTTATACATAGACAACCACTAGTCACTTAGTATCTTCTAATGTTCTTAGTATGCTATTTATCTCCTAAGGTCTTCTCTTATGATGTCTAAGTCTTTGCTTTTTACACTCCTTGTTTCATTCCCTTTTCTCATATTACCTCTTGAGAAATATTGTCTTGCTTTCTGATCACACCCCTTGGGTTTTTATTTTATGAGTTACAACATAAGACCATGGATAGGACCTAAAAACTACTCACAAAATTACCATCCATTTTGCATTTCAATCCAATATTACTATTTTTTTGCCAATGTTGTTTTGGCATACTTTTGGGTTTTTCATTTATGAGTGTTTTCTCCTATTACCCTTATTCCCTATGTACTTGGTTGTTCATGTTTATTCCACCCCATATGGTGTTCTCTTTATTGAGTTGTAGTGTAAGACCATGGATAAGACCCAACCCTCATCACAAATATTTTCTAACAATCAAGTCACCATCAAATTACATGTGTCAAGTTTGAGATAAGATTTGATTTATTATGAAGTTACATGTCATTTGACATGCTACCCAACTTAAACTAGTATGTTTTATGCTTACTTCATTTTTCTTTCACCACTTGTTTTCTGAATGCATGTAAGATTTTAACCTTTTCTTAAATTTTTTCATACTTCCCATCTTGAATTAGTGTGATAAATTTAAAACCAAATTTTTATTGACTTTTCATTTATTTTTCTTACCTTGTGTGACCTTCTGCATACATTCCACTTTATTAATTTATTTTTCATACTTCCCAACATGATATAGTATGATTTTACTTATTTTAATTTGGTAAAAAATTCTTTCATATTTGTTTTGAAAATAAATCCCCTTTTTACCATCTTGTTTGTCATTTCTTGGTTCTTTATACTTAGTCATTTTTCATGTTATTATGCATTTCTCAATGTGAATTAGTGTGTAGTTCATTTTTGATTGATTATATTTTTATTAGTCTTTTTTCCTATTTCTTTTTAACCATGTGTGTGATTTTCATAAGGCTATAAAAGAAACCACATCACATATATTTCCTATAGCATATACAATAAAGCTAAACACGTGCTAGAAAGAAATATATCGAAAACATCTATATAAACAACCAGCAAAATGATAATAATAAAACCATAGTGATCACATACACAATCACATCAGTAAGCTAAAATGATACATTATATATATATCTCAATATTTTGATACAACATATACAACCATAAACCATGTTCCAACTATTGGATGGTGGAGCCTAATCTTATTTTAATGCCCAATTCTCGATTAGGGGGTATTGGGGGATAATTCCCCCCATTAGGTTCACCCTAAGAAAAATTTTAGTTAAAAATGCACTATAAAATATTGTAATTTTGTATTAAGTTTGGACGTTTCATTATTAGGTCATAGATCTAATAGTAGAAATTATGTTTGTGCATTTTTTCCCTATACATAAACCTCCTTTTGATATGAGGGTATTATAATTATGGTGGCACGTTATATGTGAGTGAAGAGAATATTGTAGTGGTTGTATTTTAAGTTTTTACCTTCATTTGTTGGACTGAATAATAAAAAAGGACTGGCTATTTTTGTGTAGACATAGGCTATATTGGGTGAACCACATTAAATATGTGTCTCTATTGTGTTGTGTTTTTTGCATTTTATTTTTATCTTTAATTCATTAATATTGATTTGTGTTTTATATTCCTAACAATTGGTATCAAAGCTAAAGGTTTATTTATTGTAGATAAACTCATAGGAAAAGAGGGTTCTTAGTTTGAGTGGGAGCAACAGTGGAAGAAGGCAAGTTTAAGGTTGAAAAGTTTAGTGGCCAAAACTACTAGCTATGGAAGATGAAAATGGAGGATTATTTATATCAAAATGATATTTTCCTACCATTAGGTGTAATATCAAAGAATCTAATGAATATGAAGGATGAAAAATGGGAGATTCTTGATAGAAAGGCACTAGGAATAATATGGTTGTGTTTGGCAGCATCAGTGGCCTTCAATATTTTAAAAGAAAAAAAAATGGATGTGATGAAGGAATTATTTAGTGTATAAAAAACCCTTAATTTCAAATAAGCTATTTATTATGAAGCATTTATTTAATCTATAAATGTTAGAAGGTGGGTTTGTTGTTGATCATTTAAATGAATTTAATAGGTCATAAATTAGTTAAGATCTATAGGAGTAAATTTTTATGATGAGGTTAGGGATATTTTGATTTTGTGCTCATTGCCAAAAAGATGGAATGGCTTGGTCATGGCTATGAGTAATTTTATCTCTAGTTTAAACACTTTAAAGTTTGATGATGTTATGGGTGTTATTCTTAGTGAGAAAATACGATAAAAAAGCACAGGTGAGACATCAGGTAATGCTTTGACTATGAAGAATAGGGGAAGATAAAAATATAGAGGAAAGGGCCCAGGGGATCATGGTGGTAAGTCTAATAAGGGTAGATCCAAATCTAGAGGAATGTTGGTGTGCTAGATTTGTGGGAAGAAAGGACACTTGAAGAAATATTGTTGGTTTCAAAAAGGAAAACAAGGAGATGGATAACAAGATAACAATCAAGAAGAAAATATAGTAGGTGGTGTGTTACAATATACTTTAATCCTTTATTTAGATAATATTAATGATTCTTGGGTGTTAGATTCAAAGGCTTCATTTCATACTACACCCCATAAGAAATATTTTCAAGACTATGTTCAAGGTGATTTTGAATAGGTTTATTTGGGTGATGGTGAACCCTATAAAATTGTAGGAAAGGGTAAGATACAGATAAAATTATATAATGAAAATAAATGGGTGATGAAAGAGGTAAGGTATGTTCCTGAGTTAAGAAGAAATCTAATTTCAATAGGGCAATTGAGAAGAGAGGGTTACACAGTTACATTTGTAAAAAATTCATGGAAGGTCACTAAAGGATCACTGGTAATAGCAAAAAGAGAGAAGATAGGTACATTTTATTTATCAGATGGTAATGTTGACTCTTTTATTGCTTTAGCTTTTATGGAAGCGGATATAAAATTATGGCACCATAGACTTGGGCACATGAGTGAGAAGGGGATGAAATTTATCCACTCAAAGAAGTTGTTACCAGATTTGAAGAAGGTGAATTTAGAATTCTATGAGCATTGTGTGTATGAAAAATAGAAGAGAGTTAGATTTTTCAGAGTTGGGAAGATAAAGAAGGATAAAAAGTTGGAGCTTGTACATATATATGTATGGGGACTGGATCAGATATCATCCCTTGGTGGCTCTTTTTATTATGTTATTTTTATTGATGATGCAACTAAAAAAATTGGGTTTATTGCATAAAAAACAAAATCTGATGTTTTTGATACTTTTAATAAATAGAAAGCTTTAGTTGAGAATAAGACATAAAATAAGTTTAAGTGTGTCAGATTAGACAATGGAGGTGAATATTGTAGTAAGGAATTTGATAATTATTGTTCATCACATGGGATTCATAGAGAGAAGATGGTTCCAAGAACACCATAATAAAATGGTGTGTTAGAAAGGATGGACATGACAATCATGGAGCATGCAAGGAGCATGAGATTACATATAGGGTTACCCTTACAATTTTGGGCAGATACTATGGATACTACTATTTACTTAATAAATAGAGGGCCTTCAAGTGTTTTAGATGGTGGCATTCTAGAAGAAGCATGGACAGGTAAAAAGGTAGATTATTTATTATTAAAGACTTTTGGTTGTGAAGCATTTGTCCATATTGATAAATAAAATAGAACCAAGCTTGAAGAAAAATCCAAGAAATGTACTTTCATTAGATATGGAGTTAATGATTTTGGTTACCGTTTATGGGATTTTAAAAATCATAAAATCATTAGGAGTAGAGATGTGATCTTTAATGAGAAGGTCATATACAAAGATCAGTTGCAAGGAAATAAAAAGAAAATTTAAATACAAAATATGTAGTACTTGATGAAATCACAGGAAATAAAATTCCAAAAGTGCTAGAAAATTAGAATGTGCAACAACTACAACAAGTACCTCAAACTCCTGAAAGTGTAATTAGAAGATCTACCAGAGTAAGTAGACCCCCTGAATAATACTCTCCTTCACTTTATTATTTATTATTTTCTGATGGTGGTGAGTTAAAAAACTATGAAAAATCAATGCAAGTAGAAACCAGAAAGAAGTGGGAGCAAGGCATAAAAGAGGAGATGGACTCCTTGGTATAAAACCAAACTTGGGATTTGGTTTAATTGCCTGCAAGTAAAAGAGCATTTTAGAATAAATGGGTTTATAGGTTTAAGGAAGAAGATGGAGGCAAAAAGAGGTATAAGGCCAGACTTATTATAAAGGGGTTTTCATAAAAGAAAGGTATTGATTTTGATGAAATATTTTCTCTAGTTGTGGTGTGTAGGTTGAAGAAGAGTTTGTATGGTCTAAAGCAAGCTCCAAGATAATGATATTTTAAATTTGACATGTTTATGATAGAACAAGGTTATAGTAGATGTCATTTTGACCACTGTGTTTAGTCTAAGATATTAGATAATGGAATTTATAATATCTTGTTGTTGTATGTAGATGGCATTCTTATTGCAAGGTCTAACATGTAGCATATAAATGATCTCAAAAGAAAATTAGCAAATTCATTTGCAGTGAAGTATTTGGGTGCTGCAAAGAAAATCCTTGGTATGATAATAACAAGAGATAGGAATAATAGAAAATTGACATTATCTTAAGAAGAGTACATCAAGAGGTGTTAGATAGGTTCAATATGCAAGATGCAAAACCAGTGAGTGCACCTTTGGGAGGGCACTTAAAATTAAGCAAGGAGTAGTGTCCTAAAACACAAGAAGAAATCAATTATATGTCTAAAGTTCCATATGATTCAATATTTGGAAGTTTAATGTATGCTATGGTGTGCACAAGAATAGATATCACTTATGCAGTGGGAGTTGTTAGCAGGTTTATGAATAATCTAGTAAAAGAGCATTGGGATGCAGTTAAGTGGATTTTTAGGTACTTGAGAGGGACCAATGATAGACAATTATGATATGAAGGTTAAGATGTTACCTTACAAGGATATGTTGATGCAAACATGGCTAGATATTATATGGTAGGAGGAGCACCATAGGTTATGTATTCACTGTTGGTGACACAATGGTTAGTTAGATTTCAAAATTACAAAAGATAGTTGCTTTGTCAACTATAGAAGCAGAGTATGTTACAGCGATAGAAGATAACAAAGAGATGATATGGATACAAAGGTTCATGGAAGAGTTGAGGCATAAATAGGAATATTTTAGGTTATACAGTGATATTTAGAGTGTGATTTAGTTAGCAAATAAATTGGTATTCCACTCAATAACCAAACATATATAACTCAGGTATCAATTCAGTCATTTAGTTTTAGAGGATGGTTAACTTTGGAAAAGATCCATATAAGTCAGAATCTTGTAGATATTCTAATAAAAATAGTCACAAAGGAGAATTTGGAGAGTTTTTCAGTTGTAATAGGTCTTTAGGGATAAAAAAGAAGATGAGAAACAAGCTAGGGTCAAAGTTTAAAGAAAAATCCAAGGAAGAGTTATAGCGGTGGAGTTGTAGCAATCGGTCTCTAAGTGGGAGATTGTTGGATGGTGGAGCCTAATCTTATTTTAGTACCTAGTCCTTGATAGGGGGTGTGGGGTGGGGGGACATCCCCCACTAGGGTTGCTATGGGGCAAAATTTAGTTAAAAATGCACTTTAAAATATTATAATTTCATAGTAAATTTGGACCATTCACTATTAGGTTGTAGATATAATGGTAGAAATTATGTTTGTGAATTTTTCCCCTATATGTAACCCTCCTTTTGATATGAGAATATTTTAATTATGGTGGCACATTGTATGTGAGTGAAGAGGATATTATAGTGGTTGTATTATAGGTTTTTCCCTTCATTTGTTAGACTAAATAATAAAAAAGGACTGGTTGTTTCTATGTGGATGTAGCCCATATTAGGTGAACCACATTAAATTTATGTCTCTATTGTATTGTATTTTTTTCATTTTATTTCCATATTAAATTCATTAATATTTCTTTATGTTTTATACTCTTAACACCATTTCTAGGGCTAGGCTCAATCTTGTCTATCTTGTGGCCTAGCCACATTGCCTACTAAGGCCTCAATCTGACTCCTCTGAATGGTACACTATAATGAAGTAGTTTGACATCTGAATCCCTCTACTTATCCCTAAAATGTACTATCTTTACTTGTGCCTATACCAACTTGATCTGGGTCACTGTATGTGCCTACATCATTTGGGTCTATATCATTATATATGTCTACATCATCTGTGTCATTATCTCTAAATGTGTAGCTCTCTCATCGACTAGGACATAATAGGCTTATCTCTCTCTTTCACCCATCTATAGTAGTGGTTGTGCCCTCTCTCTCTACATCTATATCTACCTTGTAGCCTCTCCTGCTATTCTAAATTAGCTTGCATGAGCTGGGTAGATGGTATACTCAGATCCTCTAATGTTATGAGGCCATATGGCTGTAAAGTATCATTTAGGATGTCATGGAGTGTTCCCCTAACTAGGTACCCCCATATCTCCTCATCATCCTCAATTACACCTATTAAATCACACTTGATGGATATTAGATCACTATCATATCTCTTAAAATCTATTTATCTATCTATCTTTCAATTTAAAGCTTAAGTAATAAATTAATCATATTTTTCTTACCTATTTGTGTCTCAGCTACTATAGTATTTCCATCTACATGATCACCTAACACAATCTCCCCATCTATGTGACCTCCTAATACCTCCTCTATAGGTTGTCTCTTCATCTCAAACTTAGCTATTATGGCTCATGTTTGTCTTAGCCTATGCTTGAGTAGTATCTCACTCATCTGTATCTCCTCTAGCTCCTTTACTAACTCACTAAGGATGATGATGGTCTTTTCTCTCTCCTTCTACCATCAATGTCATGTCCTTAGTGGTCATAGCTCATCTCTCTATGGATCTATTGGTGGTACATCTATTATCACTATCTCTGCCAACTCCTCTTACTCCACCCTTTGTCATGCCTGACTAGTCCATGGTCACTCTCAGTGTGGCCATAGTATCAACCTCAGTATCAATGGTCTAAATCCTTTCTTCCCTCATGGCACCCTCAAATTCCAAGTCCACTTCTTAATCATGAGTATTAGTGTCACTGGATAAGGTAGACCCATTTGTCCTAGCACCCATACCACTTGATGTGGCTCTCTCTATCATGTATAGTGTCATATCACCTCTCTCCTCTCTAATGTTGGTCCAACTATGTGCCATATCTCCCAAGTAGTCACTAGTTACTCATATGGTCACCATACTATGCCGGTACATCTTACTATCCATAGTTCTAGCACATGGGGCACAACCTACACTACCTAGTCCTCTCTCCATCTCCTCACTCAAGGTGACCTATCATCGACCACATGGATCAACCTAGCTAACCAATACATAGGAAATATCTCATATATCCATGTTGTTAGTAGTATAATCAATTCTATAGTCTTTTTCACTCTAACCAACATCTCATATGGATCATGCATGAGCTGGACCAAGATGGTAGAGCCTAAATCATATAGCACCCCCTCCTCGAACATCATCCTGCTCAAGGCTACCACGTATAGTGGTACCTTTCCATCCATCTTGTGACAAAGCACTTGTTGTGTCATAAGGCTTATCACTACCTTTCAAAAATCCAAATAAAATTATATATAGACATCATCCATGCTCACTCTCCACCTTGATAATATCATCTCTAAGCCTATATCCCACATGGATAAGGCTCTCCTCTCCTATCCACTATCTGGTATCCCTATGGTCACTGGTTATCCTACCATAGGTATCTCAAGGATGGCATGGACATCCTCTAGTGTGATATCAACCTCTATCACATCCCCATCCACCTCCCATTTGAAGGTGTTAGTCACTCCCAAAAACTAAGAAACATGCTTAACAAGTATGTGCTCAGGGATATCCTACACATATCTACTATACCTCCTAGACCTATGAATATTAGTCTAGCCCTATCTCCATTTTTCAATCTCTCTAATTAGTTTGGTAGCCAAGAAGCGTCTGATAATCTCTAGAACCATCATCATCTCTACAATAAAGAAACAACAAAGGATGTATTAGTTCCTCCATGTCATGTATAATCACAATACATTCTATTTTTAATCATAAACAAGTATAATTTATTCATTTTTATCTATTTTAGCCTATTTTGGTCCCCCTTTCCCTTCTTTGATCATTTTAGATCATTCTATCTCTCTTTTATCTTTTTGCACATTTTTTTATGCTTTTTCTAGTTCTTTGGTCAACCTAGTTTGACCAAAAAAATTCCTATTTTTCTCTAAATTTTTAATTTTCCTTCTTATTCTCCTTTCTCTAGTGCTAAGTTTCCATTTTGGCCCTTATAGACTAACTAGATACCCTACACTAGGTTTTTGGTTCTAGAATGTGCTAGGTCGACCTATACCCTCTAAGGTTGACCACATGGATTTCACCTTGATTTACTCTACTAGGTCGACCTGGTTGACCTAGTAGGTTTTAGTGTGCTGACCTAGCACATTTTACCAAAAACTTGCCTTTTTCTAGATTTTTCCCTAATTCCTTCTAACCCATTTCCCATCTTCCTATTTCCCTCCCTTAGAATCTAATTTTGTTCATTTTTATCATATATAAATGCTTAAAATTAAATTTTATCAAAATTCACTTAATTCATTTCAAATTTTAAAATCTGATTTGAGATTCTTAGATGCTTACCTATAGTGCACCCGCTTTCGCTCCTAGAGCTCCCTCTCATCTATCATGTCATTCCCTCAACATTCTAGCTTGTTTTCTCTCTAGATCTCTTTTTATCTTCTCTTACAATGCAAAATAACAAAATGAAATCTTTTTAATTTAAAAACTACTTTTTAGCCATTCAAATTCTTCATTTATTTTCTTTAGATTCCTTCTTTTTATAATATCATTGTTTCTATTCATCCATTTTTCAAACCATTAAAATGTGTTAGATTTGTGATGACATAGAGATTCTTTTCCACTATTATATGCCTATCTTCCATTTTTTTGATTTTTAGCTATTTTTGCACTAACTTCTACAGGTTCACCTAGTGTGCTTTACATTAGACACCTTCACTTTCCTCTAGTATTCTTCTCCAGCACAAAAGTAAGTTAAAGGTATGTGTTTTTCAATTTTTTCCTTTCATTTATCTTATTTTCTTCTTACTATACTTTACTTAGCATCAGTATTATGTATTATCATGTTCTATCCTGAAGCACCATCCCATGTTGTAGTTATGTGACATGTGATGAGCTTCGACTAGGGCATATGTATACACAATACAATTTTCACACTTTTATTGATTACTGACACTTCATATCTTGTATGAACCTACCACATCTCAATCTCTCTGAGTGCATGCCTTAAGGGGTGCACTGGGAAAGGGGTGGGTAGATCTTTGGTGCTTCGTAAGATTGTTGTTCCTTTTGCCACTTGATATCTACACTCTTATCTCGTAAAACCTTGAACCCTAAACTTATTTATTAATTTCCTATCCATTCCCCCCATTTGTCATACTTTATCCCTCATTTCTTACCTTGTTTCCATTTTGACCTGTTCAGTAAGCTAGGTCAACCTAGTCGACCTAGCTTATTCTAAGGATATTTTGCCTTTCCTTATTACCTTGCATTTTGACTAACCTAGCATAAAATTTAGGCATTAGCTTGATAATGTGCTAGGTCAACTTGGTCAAACTATCATAGTCGACATGTCTGAAAGTCTTTAGGGTGAGATACTACTATATATACAAGGTCATTCCTTACCATTTCATAAGAGAGTTGAATTAAGTGAAGAAATATGAATGAAATTCTACTTATTGACCATTCTACTTGAGGAATAAAGCTTTAGGGTTCAATACTTTCTTTTGGAGATTTGATCTTGTCTTATGGAAAAGTAATTTAGATACTTAAGTAGGTCATGTAGCCTAGATCTGATTTATCTTAGTTGTCCTTACAAGCCAAAACAATCTCTTGTGAAGCACCATTGGCCAAGGGAGAGGTTGAGACTCAACAGGTTCATATTCAAAGGTAAGTATTCCTAAGTTAATTTCTCCTTTGTAAGAGTAGATAGATAATGTAGTATCTATTCTTCTTTTCCATGTATTAGGATTCCATATACATTGACATGAGTATATGTCTCCTATACATGTTTAGTTTAGTTATTATTTACTTATTTTTCTCTAACCCCCACTTTGTGCCACAAGCTTTGGTGAGCACTATATTAGTTTAATTTTCTTGTTATTTGATTAGTTTACTTTCTTTCTTATTATCATAAGTGAATATAGAAACCATATGACTCTTTTAGGGTTGTTGTGTGATTGTGTTAGACTATAGGCTTTAGAACCCTGCCTAGCATGATGTGTTGTGATAGATGATATAAGTGATACCCTAATCGGGTCTATCCTCATATTGGTCATGCTCCTGCTTAACAAGTGTGTGCCCCAATCATAAGTGTAGGTGTGATCTATCTTATCAGATCTAGGATTGATTCATGTGCACCATGTAATTCTGATTTCATATAAAAATGATTTACTTTTCTCTCTTTTCCCCTCTTTTATCCTTTTTTCTTATTTTCTATGGGCATTTTTTGGGTGTTTTACCCTTTTTTGCATTCCAAACCATGAAACCATCCATCTTAGGGGTTTTTTCATGTTTTGAGTGCATTGGTGACCTCCATTTTTTAATATGGGTCTTATTTAGGTTTGATTTGTCCCCATTTTGGTCCCCATGTCCTTATTGACCTCCTAGGCCTATTTCCCTTCTCATGGGCACCAAGGGTAGAAGTTACTTATTGTACTTCTTTTAGTTAGTCATTTCTCTACTTTTTTAGTCAATCCATTCTAACTCCCTCTCTCTCTTTTTAATTGTGGTTTTAGGTAGGGTTTTTAGCTAGCTATGGTGGTTCAGGACTTGTTCTAGTCTTGCCTACTAGTCTTCATCTTCTCTGAACTTCCCCCTACTCACCCTAGTCACCTCTTACCATGGCTGGTGTTGGTCAATTGATTTGGTTGTGACTTGGTTTCATTATTTATTTCAATCATGTAATTAACTTGTCCTACCTTTCTTTGAGATTACATTTCCATAGGTGCTCTCTTGCATCCTTAACCCCCATCATGGTGCCCCTCTCAGTGGTGATTCACATAGATGGCAAAAGTCAGGGCAACCCAAGACTTATGGCTGTGGCTTAGGTTATTGATGATCCATAGGGCCATGAGCTTGTTTTAGCTGGTTTCTTCCTTACCCATGAGATGAATAATGCTATCAAGTATCATGCAATCATTGACACGTTAATTGATGCTCATGAGTTAGGCACATTCTATGTGTAATTATTCTCTAACTCACTTTTAGCCATGTCTCAAATCACTGATGTCTAGGCCATCCTTAGCTCTTAGTTGCTCCCATTCTTTGATGTGTCACATAATTTACTCTCTTTCTTTAAGGACATACAATTTACCCATATCCTTTATAGGGAGAACACTAGGGTTGATGCCTTAGTGAATGCCATTCTATATTTTATGATTTGATTTGATATCACTTGTGTCCCTTTTTTTCAAGAGCTAGAGCTAGAGATAGAGCTAGAGCTAGGGTTGGATTTGGATTATGTAGTATTATCACTCTCACCCATGGATCAAACCATTGACTTCTTTCACCACCATCCTTATTTGGTAAGTGAAGGTAATTTTTTCTTTTATCTTTTTAGTTCTTTCTTTCATTTTCTTTTAGGTGGCTTCCAGGCACTGCATAACACTCCTTATTCATTTAAACACTGACTACTTATACATCAGGGGCATATATAATCATACTTCACATGACCCTACTCCTCCTTATAATTAAATATAAACTCAAATTCATAATGACAACCTTGGTTATCTCACTTAGATACATTCACCACTCTCTTGTACCTTTCTTGCACATCTTCAATCCATCTCAGTCTTTTTTCATGCTAGACAGGCTCTCTAAGGACCCCCCAGGGCCCTTTCAGAGGCTTGTTGACCACCCTAGGTGTCCTTTACACCCAAGACATATCTTTTGAGGGGACCCATAACCTAGGCCACATGTTTCCTTCGTAAAAGTCATAGCCTAGGCATAACACATGAAAATGTGCCCTGTTTGGACCCAAACGGCTAGAAATGGCTAGTTTTTGGCTTTTTAGTGGATTAGGGTTGAGATATATACCTTTTATGCATTAATTTGACCCTATCTCATGACTCTATCCTACATTATTTCTCTGATCTTCCCACTTTATCATCACACTCAAATCTTGGCTACCTCCTTGAATCTCTCTTGGTTCTTACTTGGCATAATAACTTTCATTGTGATAGGGGATGCCCTACTCTATTGTAACTTATCTTAGTGATTCATGTTTCTCTTTATAGTGTTCCTAAAGCTTGTGTGTTTCTCCTTACTCCATAAAGAATCTATTTCACCTATCTCATGTGCTCTTTGCATTGGCACTCTCATTGATTGGTAGCTTCTCCTTCACCACTTCCATAGCATTTGGTTTTTAGTTTGGACTCAGTTTACACATAGCATGATCCTCTTCCTCTCTTACTTCCTAGCTTGGATAATGGTTGGTAGGAAGTCTACACATTCTTTTTGAGTTTGATATGAGGTCAATTTGCTTTGTAAAGTGAAATTCTTATCTTTTTGTAGTAGTATATATGCTAGGGTTTGATTTATTTTAGTGATTTAGCTTGTTAGGGCATTATCTAGGATAGTTTTTGAAGTTTATGCATTTTTATGTGGTTAAAGATTATCTTAATTTATTAAAATATATTCCATTATATGTCATTCTTTCATTATAAATATTTCTCATTATATATTAGGATCTTATATGCTCAAAACAATCTATACAACTTGCTTAATCAATCTCTCTCTCTTTTGTTAAACTAGAAAATTGCATTGTTAGAAAACAATAGTGTTGAAAGTAAAAATATAGCTCAAACTTAGACTAGGAATGTTATTGAAGCCTTCATTGAAAACATCTTTATTTCTTAAAACATCTTTCATTTTTCCTAAAAGTGCCTTTTATTTTAAGTTTACATATCATTTGTTAGCTCTCTTTATATGGTATTGTTGTTTCCACAATTTGTATGTAATTAGTTATATAGTCTTAGCTACTTTATTTAATGTGGTTAGATCCACTAGAGATACCTACATCCTTTGTGTACTTGATCATGCTAGCTTTAATCTATTTTACAATTTTATCTAAGTTTGGTGTAATCTAGTAATCTGGATAGCAACTATAGATCTCATATAGCCCATAAAAGCCTTGAGCTTTTTAGCCTCCTAATGGTTTGTTTAAGTACCTTGTGTAACCCATACCAAACACTAATGGTTCCAATAAAATTCTTGGAGATAAAATATAAACATCCTCAACACCCCATTGTGAAGAGAGTTGCTAACATACCAATACGTCGAGGAGGGATTAAACCCAATGTAGTTCGGCCATCTAGTGTTTGGTGCATGTGCAAGTGAATGCTAGAATGAGAGTGGTCTTGAATGCCTTGAGTGTGCTTGAGTTTTGATATCTTTGAAATTTGGGCTTAGTGATATTATATATGGTAGTATGTAAAATTAAGGTAGAATAAGGATCAAATGCCATAATTTTACTCAACTTTTCTTTTCTTTGAATATATTTTTTCATCTATTTTCCATCTAGTGAAAAGAGGTCAAATAGACTTATAGAGATTTGTAGCTTGTGTGGATAATAAAATGTGCTTAGGCTGACCTTAGAAAGGACATAAATTTGGAAAAGTATCCATTTAAGAGAGTTAGGGAAAAATATAATAGCCACAGTTGGGGACACTATGCCATGTGGTTGTAGTGTCCTAAATGTAGTGCTAATATCCACTTGATAAAATGTTGGGCACACTGGGTTGGGATTTGGGAATTCTATTCTATGACTATGTTTGAACTAACTATAGATATCTATGGTCTATATAACTATTATAAATGTGTGTAAAAGGATCTAGGGTAGGTATAGGGATAAATTAGGAATAGACTAACTCAAGCAACACTCTTAGCATCCAAATACCACTTTTAAGTGATTACATTCCCCCGCCCGCCCCCCCCCCCCCCCCCCGGCCCCCCACTTTTATGCTAGAAATACATCAAAGTAAAATGAATAATATAAAGGAAAAATAAACATACTAGGACTTACCTTAGAAGTGAAGCTGGTATAGTTGAGTTTGAGTATGTGAGTCTAGGTTTTCATATGTGAAACATGATCCAAAGTAAATGACCTGCAATGAAACATGTAAAAATTAGTTCTTACTTAAGAGATGATCAAAAGTAAAAGACTATGTTGAATAAATTAAATAATTAAATTTGAGTAAAAGAGAGAGGAAAAGAACAAATACACCTCATTAGGTATGCAAACCAATGCATGAACTAGTGATAACCTGTATGTGTGTGAGTGTACATAGTGATCATATCATTGAATAGCCTAAATTGAGCTAATGACTTGATCAATCCTCATATGGGTGGCTCAAGAAATCAATCTAATTTTTAATACATAATTTCCCACCCCTATTTAGTGGATCTTGATCTATGAATAGCTTGGATAAGACTATAAGTGTGTCTAAGCCTCTCATGTGGGTGGCTCAAAAACTTAAGTAGGCCATGACTCTATCATTTCCAACCTACGTGAAGTAGATGCACCTATAACTAAACTTAAAAAAGTGTATAAAGTATCTAAGTATATCTAGTTGTGTATGTCAGCTTTGTAGCCACTCAATTATATTAGGTAGCTCTGGGCCACTTAGGAATGTCAACCACTATAAATGGAGTAAGGCATGGATCTGGTGACAACCTAGAATGTGATATCAAGTGTATACAATATGTAAAATGACATGGAGTTTGAAATTCCATTTGATGAACCTATGTGTAGCTCAGTAGCTCAGTATCTATAAATTATGTGTCGTGCACATGCCCTAATTTGATATTTGAGTATACTGATTCTAATTGAGTATGTAATACTATATCTATGTAACTAAACTAAATATAGGAGTGATAATGTTGTGCATGATGACCCATAATCTAATAAAATTATATGAATTTGAGTTTAAATGAGTGTATCTAAACAAAATTTAAACATAACTATCAAACCTATGATTGTATCTATACAAATCTTTACTATACCTAGTGTATTGCTCTAGCTACTCTAGACTATCCTTATGCTAGGCTAATGGATAGTAGCACCTTGTAGTGGACAATATTGCTCTAAGATGCTAGTGTCCCAATCTGGGCACTAATTTTTGGCTCGTCTAAAATATAGGTGATCTAAACTATTTTTTGAGTCTCTATTTTTTCCTATGTTTGCCCTATGTTTGATTTTCTAAAACTTAGTTTATGTTCTAAAATTTTTCTATGAATAACAAAGTAAGAGCCTAATATCTATGAAAAACCCATGTAAACTCTCCCTATTTTGAGGGTAATTATGAAACATGTGTAATAATTATCCTTAAAATAAGTAGCTATACAAAATGTGTTAGTTGGACATGTGCATTATATTCCAATACAATGTACAAACATAACATCAAAATGTAAAAGTATTTGAGCATAAGTAAGAAATGTAAGATGCATGTTGTAATATATTATTACATAATGGTGTTAATATAAATGTAATCAATGTGTAATAAATCTAATCAATGTTGTAATAGTGAGTTGGTAGTGACTGTGTTGATGAGGTGGCAGTGTGAATTGGTAGTGATTATGCTTATGAGTTAGCACCTTATTGATTTATCATGGTCCACATGAAATATTTTACTGATTAAAATATTAAGAGAGAGAAATGGGGAACCATTTCATGATGGGTGACCTTTATAATCATGTGTGGAATAAGCATATTCACCCATGTACTTGTGGGGTGCATTTATCTATGGGCCCTTTTGGTTAGAGTTAAAAATATGATTAAGGCATATTTTGACTCAATTAAGTGCACATGGGTTTTAGGTACATTGACAACTATGATTTATTAGAGTCACATTTGAAGTAGGGACATCATGTTTGAGTCACATGGAGGTGGGATCCTCAGGTCAAAAGTGGGAGCATCTTTTGGCCTAGCACATGTGAGGGGGATAATGTTCACTATTTATGAATAGAGGCCACATGGAGGGTGGTGAATTTTTCCTCTTCCTCTTTTTTTTCATATTTATTCTCTTTATCATTTAGTATTATATATATGTATGATACTCCTTATTTGTTTTGTAATCTTGGAATAAAGTGTAAGCAAGTATGTAAGATTGAAAGCTTAGAGAAGCTTGTAGAAACTTGTATGTTAGTGTTGTAACTAACATGTTTGTTTCAAGGCTTCGCATAGACTTGTATGATTATTGTGTGAAACCATTGTAATAGGAGTGTTTTTTGAGAAAGTTTAATTAAAGAGGTTGATTATTCTAAAATTAGTAGAAGACTACAACTGCCATTTACCCATGGTTTTTTCTTGCACTTAGCAAGGTTTCCACGCAATCTACTAGTGTAATGTGTTTTTCTTTATCATGATTATTTTAGCTTTTTATTTCCACATTTAATTTCTTACATATTAGGATATTATTTCCTAACATCTGGTATCAGATATAGGCTCTTTGAAAAACTCTTGTGTGAGTTTTTCTATTGAGCCAGGGAACTTTGTGCAAATGGGAGTTACTATAATGACAGGAGGAGTAACGAGATTCAAAGTAGATAATTTTGATGGCATAAATTTCTCCCTATAGAAGTTGAAGGTGGAGTATCTCTTGGTATAGAATGACCAAGATCTAGCCTTGAAGGGTCTTGTAAGAAAACCTAGTAGTATGACAAATGAATATTAGGATAAGATGGATAGAAAGGTAGTTTCTACCATCTATCTATGTCTTGCATATTTTATGCTATTTAATATTGTTGAGGAGAAGACCACATAAAATTTATTAGAGAATTTGAATGACTTGTACAAAATAAAGTTAGAAAAAAACAAAGTATTACTAAACAATCAGTTGTATAGTTTGAGGATGAAGGAGAGTTCATACTTTACTTCTTACTTGAATGAGTTCAACACTATTGTTAGAAAGCTAGTCTCCATTAGTGTGAAGATGGAGGATGAGGACAAGGCTATCACCTTATTGTGTTCACTCCTTGATAGTTGGGATCATGTGGTGATGACCATCAATAATTCATCATCAACAAATCTTAAGTTTGATGATGTGGTTATAACATTGCTTAGAGAGGAGATGAGAAGAATGTATTATGGTACATCCTCAAGCAATAAAGATTTAGTTGTGAGAGGGAGATTCAATGAGAAGAGTACATAAGGGAGATCACCATATAGATCAAAGTCTAGAGGACCTAAGTAAAATACCAAGTGATTACACTATGGTAATTTAAGACACTTGCAAAAGGATTTTTAGCATTTGAAAAATGAGGAAAATGATGGAAATTAGAATTCACCTTTAGCTAAGGATAGTAGAGTAGATTCTGAGAAAGTGAAAACACATGAGGCTTTTTTCCTCATCAGTAGATCAAGTGATAATGTCTAGGTGTTTAACTTAGGTGCATATTTTCACATGTCTCTATATAGATATTGGTTTGTGGGTTACCATATATGTAGTGGAGAGTCTATTTATATGGGTGATGATCATCCATTAGATATTGTGGGAAGAGGGGACATAAAGATCAAGTTGCATGATGGTAGAATCATAATGTTGAAGGATGTGTATCGTGTTCATGTGTTGAATAATAATTTGATGTCCATCAAGAGGATGGATGATCTAGGGTATTCTTTTACTTTTGGTAATGATAAATGCATAATTTTCAAAGGATCCCTAGTGGTGGAAAAAGAAGAATCTAATGGCTCCTTTTATCGACTATGTGAAGATTCAAAAACATCATAGATTTTTTGGGGTGATGTGATGTTAGCTATAAGCAAACCCTATAAGAGGGTGAAGTTTAAAGCAAAATTTTATTTCCAAGCTTTATTTAAAATTAATAAAATATAGTTATTAGCAATAAATATGAAGGGGCGAATGATATGGTATCCTACTAACCACACATTGTTAGCTGAGATGTTGTAAATGGCATTAAAATCCATGAAAAAGAGGAGGTATAATAAATACTTGAAATTACACCTGGTTGAAATAGTGGAAAGAGAAGATGAATAAAACAAAGTGAGACTTGATATTATCAAACAGATAAGGCTAGAGTCAAACCATATAATTTAGAGTTTCTTGAATGTTAAGCATACAGTTGTGGTGTAGTAGAAGTGAATATCCAGGAGGACCACAATGTAGCTAATGTGAGTAACCACGTAGACTGATGCATGAAGTAACACTAGAGGTACATGAGTTGGTTCTTTGGGTAACATTTAGTAGATCATGATAAATTTTAGATGCATTCTTGAGGCTTAAAAACTTGGTAGGTGCATTGATACACCAAGTAGTGTGATGACTTTCCTATAGCTATGATTGGTTCACTTTTACCATGTTTAGGTATAGTTGATAGCTAAAGGGTTATATGAATAATTCAAGTATTAACTTCTATATAATTTTATTTCTTGACTAATATCAAGAGTGCTACATGAACTAGCTATTATTTAGAGATGGAGCAACTTGATTCCTACATGGTGATCTCTCTAAAAGATATAGAGTAGCCAGAGGGATATAAGGATGAGGTAAAGAGTTAATGGTTTATATATTTAAAATTATATGAGCTGAAGCATACATGTGGATGGGAGTACAGTGGTACCTTCAAGGAGATCCAAATTTTTTAGTAGAGTTTGATGTTATATGTGTTGATGACATGTTAAATGTAGGCCCTAACATGATCACTAGTGTGATGGCTCAATGACAAGGATACGATGAAGGTGGTATGAGGAGAAAACCAAGGATAGAGATACATAAGGATGAGGAATTAAGTAAGTACCCTACTTCTTATAGTGTGAGTTATCTTCCTAAGAGTGTCTTATAATGAAAGAGAATACATGTTATTATCTTATGTATTATATTCATTAGAATTAGGAAATCCTTATGATGTCATGGTGAGCACTAAAATGGATACTTCAAAGCAGTGGGAGTTGTGAGCAGTTCATGGTAGAATATCGATAGGAAGATTGGTTTGTGTGTGTGGAGAAGTGAAGAATCACATTAGGTGTTGTAATCTACTATGGAGGAGTAGATGTTGACAAATCCAATTAGGATAGAGAAGTTTTACTAGTGTAATAAAAATTCTACTAGGTTTATGTCAAGGCAGTAGAGGGCATGATTGACAACTAGATGGAAGAATACATAGGTGTGGCAAAGCTTATGTATATTGACTTCAAGTGGGAGAATGTTAGGATGTGAAGTCACTATTCACATGACACAATTCATGAGTCACTATTCATGGCCATTATTCATGTGATGAGGTGGTAGTTACTATTAATAGTGGTGAGTTGGTGGTGACTATGTTGATGAGGTGGTAGTGACTATGCTTATGAGGTGGCACCTTGTTGATGTGACATGGTCCACATGAAATATATTATTGATTAAAAGATTAAGAGAGATAAATGGGATGCCATTTCATAATGGGTGACCTTTCAAATCATGTGGGTTATAAGCATCTTCACCTATGTGCTTGTGGGGCACATTTGTCTATGGGCCCTTTTGGTTGGAGTCAAAATGATGATTAAGGCATCTTTTAACTCATGTGAGTACACATGGGTTATAGGTACATTGACCACTGTGCTTTATTAGATTCACATTTGAATTAAAGACAACATATTTGAGTCACATGGAGGTAGGATCCTTAGGTCAAAAGTGGGAGCATATTTTGACCAAGCATATGTGAGGAGTATAATGTTCACTATTGATGAATAGTGAGGCCACATGGAGGGTGGCACATTTTTCCTTTTCCTCTTATTTTTCATTTTTATTATCTTTCTCCATTAGTATTCTATATATTTATGACACTTCCTCTTTATTTTTTAATCTTGGAACAAAGTGTAATCAAGTGTGTAAGCTTAGAAGCTTAGAGGAACTGGTATAAGCGTGTATATTAGTCTTATAACTAGTTTGTTTTATTGAAGGCTTTGTATAGCCTTGTATGCTTCTTGTGTGAAAGCATTGTAATAGGAATGTGTTGTGAGGAAGCTTTGTTGGAGAGTTTGATTATTCTAAATTTATTATAAGAATACTACTACCATTTGCCCATGGTTTTTCCTTGCACTTAGCAAGGTTTACACGTAATCAAATGGTGTAATGTGTTTTTCTCTATCATTATTATTTTAGCTTGTTCTTTTCACATTTAATTTCTTGCACATTAGGATATTATTTCCTAACAAGGGTCTATAATATAAGGGACATGGGAACATGTCACTAAATTTGAGAATGAAGACATATAAGGACATGTTTAAATGTCCACATATGCAAGAAACAAGCAATTTGGCTTAGATCCACATGGAAGGACATGGTCAAATGTCCACATATACAAGTAGGGAATCACACATAAGGTAAATGGTAACATGTCTAAGGCATACAAATTGATAAGTGACATAGATCTAAAGAGAAATGACATATTTAAATGCCCTTGAAGTGGAAGAAGCATAGGGAACACAATCACGTCTAATCTAGGAAAAACTAGAAATGAAATCATGTATAACTATGTAGTATAAATATATGTAGATGCTAGGATGCACATATAATGAGTCTAACTAGTGTTAATTTTTAAAAAATATGAGTAGAAACAATCAATACCAAGATATATCAATGCATAAACTGGAATGTATAGAATGTAAGGATAGAACATGGTAATAGTAACTATGTATGAGATGCCCCTAAGTGGGTGATTGTATCAAATGTATAACATTGGATCAATGTATATGCCCCAAGTGGGTAGATGATACCTATCCTAGATCAATATAGTGGACCAGATTCCTATATGTAATTTGTAAGCACTTGACAAGAACAAGTGAAGCATATGTGTATGATAAAATTGACTACACTAAGATAGCTAGAAACATGAAATATCTGGCAAGTACTAGAGATGTAAATAGAGCAATGCATACAATCTGTAAAGTTTGTAGTTTTTGATTAATATTTGAATATTTTTGTATTTTGACATGTTATATTATTTTCATGTTTTTTGAGTATAAGTTATGTACAAGTAAATGAAAATAAACTGTGTATAAGGAATGAGAGAGAGAAGGAATTATGTATAAGGGTAGGAATCATACTAACCAATGAGTCTCATGGAAGACCCATTATCACCATGACCTATGTTGAATAAGGTAATTGTGATCATGTGTGCAGTGTGAAAAAAAAATGTGATCCCATTTTCTATTGTGTTATATAATCTCTATATGATGCTTCCTATGAAGTGATGTTATGATTTTGTGGCACTAACTATGATGCCCTATGAACTGTAGGGGTCTTAGGGAACCATCTTGTAGAAAAAGAATCTATAGGTGATGTAGGTGTCTTGTGCTAAGAACCCATTAAACATAATAAAATTTATCTTGACATGAAATAAGTAGAGGAAGATCCCCCTATAATTTGTGATGTATCTCTAATGCAGGGGTCTCTCTAGTAATGGTCTTCATAGGAGAGTCTGCATACATGTAGATACCATAGGAGTAGACTTAGCCTACACTAATGACTCTACTAAACATTGTGATATATGTATATGATATGCATTTTCTAATATAATTGATAATAATGTAATATTTGGTAATGGTGCTAGAACTATAATTGGTGTCTTTGCTAGAACTATAGCTAAAAACTATACTGGAACTGCATGTGGGATGGGAAGAGGATACTCATATGGGACACCTTCAACCTTAACCACCTAATTAGCATGTATATACTTCAGGTATTAGTTTAATATATATGGGATGGCTCAGATCTACTGTAACCATAGCTTGTCCAATAATATATCGAATACATCTGCACTAGGTACTACTAAGAACCAAATGGCTATGTCTAATGGTCCAACCTATAATGGAAGCATAATCTCCCTAATGGAGCTATAAATTTGGACACTAAAACCAATAATAAAAATATCTATGGGTAATATATACCACTCTATGTAGCCCAAGTACTATAATAGTGTCATAGTTCACATGCTTATACATGACCTATTATCAACTATAACACTCTGAATATGATGGTGGTATATGTATACTTGTATGAAGAATGCATATAAATCTGTCATCATCCATAATCTTCTACTCTAAAAATGTGATAAATGGTTTATGTAGCATTGTAGTATGATACATTCCAATAATGTTATGTAATGAATGTGTCTCTTATGTAACTATGTGACAGGAATTTGGTGGTGGATGCACTTGATATGTATAGAGAACACAGTATGTGCCCCTACCTCATTCGATGTATGCTTTAGGAATGGATCTAAAAATATCTTCAGTGCCTTAGCCTCTGTTTGCTATTATTTTTGTGCATCTATGGGTGTTCCCACATAAATAATATTAGCCTCAATGATATATTGTATCTTGTGCTTTAGCCTAATGCATCTATTTTTCATGTGGCATGGTGCCCTGTGATACTCGTAGAATGCATTTGAATCAAATTTTTTTGGAAGAGGTTGTGTCATATCAACCTCTTTAATGGGAGGGAGAGATATGTCATTGCATTCTAATATTTGTTATAGAACCCATGTTGGTGACTCTATAAGACTAGTTAAGACTCTATATTGAGAAATAGATAAAAATAATTTGGGAAATGGCTCAAAAGTTACATTGACTGTGGCCTTCTGATGAATTTTTTTTTATATGGCCCTTAACTTATATGGAGGTTTTTTTAAAATATTAATAGTTTATTTTGATCCATTTATGTACTTAATTTTGCCCATTGATAAGAGATTAACCTTTCTTTACTTGACTGTGTGTCACAAATTGGCAAATATAGGAAACTTATTGAATAAGATAGATTTGTGTAGTGTTGGTAATATACTTTGTTTAAATATATATTAAATCTCTCTATCTACCATGGGACTAGTTAATTTGGATAATATTGTCTTGTATTGTAAGACATAATTAGTGATAGGCTCATTTGACTTTTGATTTAACTATGCCACTTGTGCATATGATATATTATCATTGATGTTAATAGAGAAGTGTGCTAGTAACATGTTGGATAAAGGATATAATTCCATGATATATTGATTTGGTAAATCATAGAATGATTATAAGGCATAATCCTTGAGATTATGTGTAAATAACTTTGTAAGAAGCCAATCATTGGACACATAGTCCAAGCATGTTGTGTGAAAAGATATTAAGTGATGCTCAAGGTCACCATTTCCATCATATAATGTAAGCTTTGATGCCATAAAACTATATGGTAATGGATTTTCCACTATGTGATGCACAAAAGTTGTATGCAAGATAATGTTGAAATCCAATGCATGCGATGGCCTAATGGCTCCCTTCTCGAGATGTAACACCTTAGACTTTAAAGTATCAATCTCATGCATAAGGGATTGTGAATATGGAGTGGAAGAACTATCCACAAGTGGTGTAGCTATCATTGATGGTTGAATAACAATCTTAGGCTATGTTATTTGAGTTTGTTGAGTTGGCCCCATTGAAGGTGTAACAACATTATTAATTAGAGGTGTTGAAGATTAGCCATTATTTATTTTATTATTGGTTTCCAATATGGATTATAGGATCTATGCATTATAAAGGGGTTTTTCTCAAATTATATCTTTGAATCTTTGTAATACCTCATATTTTCTCATAATCATGTCATTATTGTTAAGTTGAGGGAGAGTCGCTTGATTCTCAATGTGTACCTCATCTTGCTCTTGGTGGTATTGTTCATCTTTAGATGAATTATCATTGAATCCCACATAATAAATATGTGAAAGATTCATATTTGAATTCTTAATAGGTTCCTTGTCTTTGTTATAGGATCGGATAGTAAGAATCTGAATATGCTCTATACAATTACCACCTAGTCTATCACTTCTTATTAATGGAAGAGAGATAGCTTTTTAGATGGCATATAGTAAACAAATTGAAATAAAGATACTAAAATATAATATATAAATTCTAAAAAATTAATAATAACTAATGAAAATAGGAGAAAAAAGATACAAACCCTAAGAGCATCTAGGGTTAGGGTTTTTGAATCTAGGTTTTCTTTGCAATAATTTAAATTATATATAAAATAAATTGAAATCCTAATATGAAATTGATTTAATTTAACTAGGTTGTCTAAATAAAAAATCAAAATTATGTATCCCTAATTTATTTCACAAAAAATTGTATTAATGCAAGCTAGGGTTTGAAGCAATATTCAAAGTAAGTTCAGTTCACCAAATGATTTAACCTTTTAGGGTTTAACTATGTAAATCCTATTTTTAAATTAAAGGGTTGAGATGTCTAAATCAGTTAAATAATATGAAATAATTAAACACTAATTTATTATGAATTTTAACCTTATTTTAATTTATAAAAATAGTAATAAATATGTTTAAATAGAAATTTATCTAGAAAGTGACTGTCGTAGATGATCTGGGTTTTAAAAATTGGGTTTTGAATAGTTTTGAGCACCATTAAAAAGGTCTTGGTATTTATTTACTCACTGAATAGTAGCACCCCACTTGGATAGTAGTGCCATACTACTATAGTTCCCTCAAAGTGGTGTTAATGTCCTCTTTGTGGGATTATTCCTATTTTCTAGGAGCACTTGTGCCTATGTTTCTAGGTCTTATTCCTACACATGAAATTTAGAACTCTGTATTGTGCCTAGAAAACCTAATTTAGTGTGTAAACCTTAATCCTCCTTGAAATTATGAAATGAGAAATAAATATGGGTTTGTTAGTAGGATAGGTTAGATATCCTCAACACCCCACTATGAAGAGAGTTAATTACATACCAATACTTTGAGGAGGGATCAAGACCAATGTAGTTCTCACAACTAGTACTTGGTTCAAGTGCAAGTGAATACTAGAATGAGAGTGGTCTTGAATGCCTTGAGTGTGATTTAGCTTTGAAATCTTTGAAATATGGGCTTAGGGTTATTATAGATGGTATTATGTAGAATTAGGGTAAAATAAGGATTGAATACCTTAATTTTTCTCAACTTGTATTTTGTTTGAATAGGTTTTTGCATCTATTTTCCATCTAGTGAATATAGGTCAAATAGACTTGTATTTATAGAGATGTGTAGCTTGTGTGGATGAGAAAATGTTCTTAGGCTAACCTAAGGAGGGACAAACATTCTAAAATTATCTTTTCAAGAGAATTAGGGTAAAGGAAAATAGTGCCATGTGGTTGTAGTGCCCCAAATGTGGCACTAATGTCCACCTGGTAAATTATTGGGCACACTAGCTTGGGATCTAGGAATGCTATCCTAGGACTATGTTTAAACTAACTGTAGCTATCTGTGGTCTACATAATGATTTTTGGAAAAGGCTCTAGGGTAGGTGTAGGGATAATCTAGGAATAATTCAACTCAAACAACACTCTTAGCATCTAAATACCACTTTTAGGTGATTGTAAATATATAGAGTTGTTTGTGTTATTCAAAATCCTATTACAAGATTAGAGAATGGTTATTTTCTACACCCAAACATAGCACCATTTATCTACATTTTTATGGATGCTAGTATAACTTTATACCCTAGATTATTATTTGTTTGAAACATTCATATAATCCATTCCATCATAGCACACGAATATCTTCATCTTTTTTAGAATTTTATGCACCATTATATTTTCATCCTCAAAGATAAAGATTTGAATGAAGTCTTATTGGACTTAAGGTCATGTATTTATCTCTCACTTATGTTCCTGATGCATATACTAAGCTTTATATGTTAGATTTAGTGTACATTATAAATTTTGAATATAGTACCTAGGATATTGTAGACACATAAATTAACATTTAAGATAAAACTATGTACTTGTGACCACTCTCTTACACACTTAGCTCTATACCTAACTTAGGGCCCTTTTTAATCACTTTAAACCACCTTGCATAGTATTCTAAGTTGATGAATGACCCTGAATATACTCATCCATATTCTTATCAACCTCATAAATCATCTAGGCCCTGTCTAATACACAACATGATGAAATCACCTAGTGGACAAGAGTGCCCTAAGGGACAATATTAAACCACTCTAGTGTCCTTGCCCCCTCTCTTATCTTCCTACCAAATAATGGCTAATTTGAAAAATCAAATGATATAGGAAGGTCAATGTGTGTCCCTAATGAGACCCATTCAAAGGAATTTCAAAGATATGACTATATAAACACTTATAACATCATTTTTTTAGGAGAGAGTTTTCCACATTGAAAATCACCAGAATCATAATTACACGTTGAGGGAAAAGTACATATTTCTCCCAATTCTAATTACTTATAACCCTAGTAACCTAGAGGTCAAGTCTGAATACAATTTATAGGTCACAAGTCATGGTTAAGGCACTTAATCACATTAGTATCACATCAACATCTAGCATATTGCACTAGTTATTCACACACCACCATAGCATGAGAGAACTACATGAAGTTAAATACCTCTTTCGAGTATTGGTATGTAGGCACCATTTAGGACATAACATGTTGAGGTCTTGCACAACTTCAACCACTGACCCCTTTTTCCCCATTGATTTGCATTGGTATTCACATGTCAATGGATTAGGTTTTCTGAAGGAAAGCCGGTCATACAATGGTCTCCACAAGTGATAAAAAATTCTCACACCAGATACAAAATCTATAGATGAAGAGAGAAAGTACATAGAAACCTTGATTTCCTCAATACAAGTGGACAAGAGTTCTACTCCTCTAGTGTCCTCTTCCTAGTGTTATTTTCCAATCCCATATCTAGCTCTTGATTCTTGATTTCTATCATCAAACATCTTGGCACAATAATTTTCAACCTTTGATTCCTCCTGCAAATGTAGTTTCCAACTAAGTCTTAATTTATCATTAAATTTTACTATTTTTAGTAAATTTATAGAATACAGTAGTTCCAAATCAGTGAATGCTATTATTATTATATCATTCTCCTAATTTTTCACAACAATGTTGTCATTTAGGGTTTTTATGAACTCTGGATTTGATAAAACATATTGGTGAACTAGTGTCTTAATTAAATGTTAAAAAACCCTAACTATATATGTTTTTAGGGTTTGTATCCTTATTTTTCCTATTCCCATTTTCTATTTTAATATTTTTAGATTTGACATTTTGTATTATAACATCAATTTTCCAAGTTTTAGTGTCATATTCTATTTGTAGAAAAGAATATCTTCCTCTTCCTCCTAACCCTCAATGTTATGATAGCTACTTTCCCTCTAACCAAGTTCATGTTATCACTATACCAAGAGGAAAGGTAGCTCATCCTATAGATCCAAATTAATCTACTAATCATATCCTTCCTCAAACCCCTCTACCTCCCATATCTTCTCTTTAAGGTGTATCTATGCATGTTCAATATGAAGCACCTAGGGTTTGTGTTTATGGGGATATAAAGGATCAAATCATCATTATGAGAAATTTAATAAAAAAGTTAAAAAATCAAGATAAAATTTTTAGTGCAAAGATCACATTATTCTAACATTAGATTACATGTGCAAATAATCCAAGTATGTTAGTATTAATCATGTATTTGCATCTCCATTTAGCAATGTTGTACCTAATAACATTTCATATAAAAATGAGAAACTAAAACACAATCCATCTAAAATAAGTAATTAAAAAAGTATGAAAGTGTCTAATAAGATTTCAAGTGATATTCTAATTTTAATGGTTATAAAAAATTGATCAAACTACCTCCACATCCTCTAAAGAGATACAAATATTATTGTGCATATTACATAATGTATGGGCATCATATAGATCATTGTTTGGATTTGAAACAAAAAATACAAAAGATAATTGATGGTGGTGATCCTATCATTGAAACATCAATTAAGTATCCCACTCACCTTATGAGTGCATCTCCTAAAGCACAAGTGACAAAATCAAAATTAGTATAAAAATGGTTACCAAAGGATAATTCATAGCAAGAAAAGGTTAAAAAGGCACAATTAGAAAAATAAAATATTCAAAAATCTAAGTTAGATAAAACAAGACTAAAAAAGGAACAAGATCAAAAAATAATAATTACAAAGGGAATGGTTTACAAAGTAAAGGTTACAATAAGAAAAAGTGGCATTACAAAAAGAGAAGTTGTCAAACCAAATTAAAGATAAGAAAAAAACATTCTTAAAAGAGGTTTTTAAAAAAAAGAGTCTCCAAATCATGAAACACTTATGATAGATACAATTTAAAGTGTGGTTATAAAGGAGTTGACTAAAAATCAATCATTTTTTCTAGAGCTTTTGATTCTTAATCCCCTTATACATGACAATCAATTGATTAATGTGGTGATCAATAACATTATTGAAATGAATGTTTGTATCATGACACTCTTATAATTTCTTAGATATGATAAGGAACATTTGGGTAAGAGTACTTTATTTAAACCATTTATCGGATCCATTGAGTTACCTTTAACAGTTGGGCTAAAACCATTTTTAGTGTTATTTCATGTATATCCTAATTTGGCATAATATAATTTTGAATTAGGAAGATCATAGATGATAGCAATAGGGGAAACCATGAATAAAGATGCCAACCATGTCACATTTTCAAATGAAAGTGCAATGATCACAGTTTCAAGATAAAATAGAGTTTCTTCAAATCAATAGAAACCAACATAATGCATACTTTCAGATAGCATACAAACAAATAGAAGTAATGACATATCACTAAAGGCACATGGCACAATACATATCACACAATATAAATTGATAAAGTACATACTATAGTACATGGTAATTTCTTATTCATATCAAAATACAACAAAATATAAGAGTGGCATTTCACAAGTTTAAAATCCAAATGATGATTATAAAAATTTATATTCATATGATCTTGATGATATTAATTATACATAATATGAATATGGAAATAATACGTAACCTACACAGCTGCATGGTACTCTTCATTTGTAATAAATCACCATTCCTTTTTTCAACACACAATCTAATGATGGTAAGACTCTTAAGGGAGTCATTGGTTAGTATCCTTCTTTCTACTTCTTAGTTTATATATATACAAAAAATACAAAAATAGTAAAATATTTCATAAAATAAAGAAATCAAGACCTATGCATGATTATATGTATTTTATCATACATTAGTTTAGTTATGCATATTATTCTATACATACTTTACCTATTTTTAATCATACATGTTTCATTAGTTTACATGAGTGATTTTAGATTACATAAAACACCATTTCTAGATTCAGTTACAAGTGCTTTCACTATTACACACTCAGAAATTGCATCTAGATAGGAGCATTATGCAGGATAGGAGCACCTTTCTCTAGTGTCCCTCACCCCAATATTGTCTCAATATGCTCAAATTATCACCACTCAATTCTAGACTACACATAGGCTTTCTAAATCATATAAATTCATTAGTTAACTCACTAGGCACATGGTATACACATGTTTTATCCTTATTTACCCACATTATCTCACTCACAACTCAGATATTTACATAACATTACATCTTTTGATATTACACACTCACTAACATTTTGATATAATACTATTTATCTCAATTATTTAATATACTTAGGTTACAACTTAACTTTGTTGATCAAATTACATAATCATGCATGCTTTTATATTACTTTTTCTATCTATGCATATTGTATGCATTATTTATTTTATTTGAGTACATTTGAATATGTCATTTTTGGGGGTCTATAATCCTCCATGTCTTTGATTTTATACATATGAGTGAATTTAAACATGTTCATGTGTGTGTCTACCATTTGTGTATGTGGGAATTTGAACATGTCTTTCTATGTGGCTCTAAGCCTTTATTATTTATTTCCATGTGTGTGTGGGAATTTGAACATGTCCTTATATGTGTTTTATATTCAAGTGAGTAACATTTAAACTACCTTATATCTTCCCCGTATCCTCTTATTGTGTGTTCTATTTTTTTTTGCATGCACTCTTTGATTGTGTGCATCATGGCCATGACACCTTACTTAAAAATTTACTTAATTTTTTTATGCCATGATCGATATCATGTATCGATGTAGCCCTTATAATGTCATGATGGATATCATGCATTCTTCCTTGATTATTTATAATCAACATTAGATAATCAATTGATCAATTATCTATGCATTTCAATATCACATCTATCTAGACAAATTTACTATGAATGCTTGTTTCCACATGAATTTTACATTATTACTATGTTCAAATTACATACATAATGATGCCATATTTTTCCATGTTGTCAATATTACTTAGATTTCCATTTTTACATCATAACAACCTATTGGGTAACTTTTTATTTTGATTTAAGTTCTTGAACAACTCAAAAACTCACCTCAAAAGAGGGGGCATTCACAAAGGTTTCTCTTAGAGACTAGACTTCCCATTTCAGTATACAAACTAGATTTAACAAATATTACACAATTGACACATATTTAGACTCATAAAATAGACATAAAGTCACTTTGGACAAGAGTGCCACATTATACAAGAGAAAATTGCTCTATTAGTGTCATTCATAACCCTATTATCCCAATGGATAAGATACAAGCATTTTCAAAATTTCTCAAAACCTTAGTTTGCCCAGAATATTACTTAGTAGTTTCATAGTCCTAGTTCCTATAATTACTTAGTTTGTCTTAAATTTGCTTAGTTTTGGGGAAATCATGCAAGACATGTTTTTCCATGTTAGCACATAGGTTTACTCAAAATTATAATTATTTTACTCAGTCTTCGTATTTATATGTACTAGATATTATATGGGGGCATGTGCATGCCACATTGTTTCTTCATTGTTCAATTTTTTACATTTGTCTTGTAGATAGAATATAAAATTCATGTCATTATTTATATTGTATACAACAAACCCAAATTATACCTAGTTTTGCACTAGTTTTGTGTTATTTTTTCACTAGAATTGAACCTTATTCCATATGCAGTGGTTGGTTCACAATTTACACCAATATTTACATCAATATTTACACCAAATTTTGCATGAAAAATGTCTATTGGGATTCATACAAAGATTCCAAATTTGTTTTAATACCTAGGTATGTGATGATATATTCAATCACACCTTAAGTTCTTAAGCACACTCACCCATCAATAAGGATTGGGGCATGCATTGTTCAATCTAAGATAATCAATGTTAATGAAACTAAATGTGTACAACCCACCACAATCATCAATTTTACACCAGTTTTCACACCAATAAATCACAATTATTCATGTACCCAATTATGTGTATTTGCTCCTTATCACTCTCTAGTTCATTGCCTTTCACCTTTTGATATTCATCTTAAGTAAAGACTGATATTACATATATTTCATTACAATTTACCATTGTGGCCTACATCTAAGACTCCTCTTCACAAATAAGTTTAGGTACACATTATTTTTTTACACTAATACTTTCTATTTATTGAATTAATAGAATAAAATAGGGTAAATGTAGACAAAATTTAACATTTAATCTAAAACCATACACTTGTGACCACTCTCTTACACACTTGGTTCTATACCTATCGTAGGGCCCTTTTTGATCACTTTCAACCACCTTAAACGCTCTTCTAAATTGATGAAAAACCCCCACATGTACTCATACATATTATTATCAACCATATACATCTTTTATTCCATGCCTAACACTCACCATGATGAAATCACCTAGTGGATAATAGCACCCTAGGGGACTATAGTGCACCTCTCTAGTGTCCTTACCCCCTCTCCTATCTTCCCACCAAATAAAAGATAATTTTATAAATTTAAAACTATAGGAAGGTTATTTTATGTCCATAATGATCCCCATTTGAATGAATTCCAAATATATGACCATATAAACACTTTTTAAGCCATTTTTATAACAAAGAGATTTCCACATCTAAAAGAACTAGAATCACAATTGTACATTGAGGGGAAAGTACCTATTTCTCCCAATTCTAATTATATACAGTCCTAGTATCCCATAACTCAAGTCTAAATACAATTTATAGGCCATAAGTGATGGATATGACACTTAATCACATAAGTATTACACCAACATTTAAAATATTGCACCAATTATTCACATACCACCGTAGCATGAGATAACTACATGAAGGTTGATACCTCTTTAGAGTATTGGTATTTATGTGGTGGTTAGCACATGGGGTGTTGATGTATTTTGAAAATTAAACCATTGATTCATTTTTCCTTATTGATTTTCATTGGTATTCACATGTCAAAAGACTAGGGTTTGTGAAGGAAAATTAGTCATACAATGGTCTCTTCGAGTGACCATAAACTCCTACACTAGATACAAGATTTATTTATGAAGACATATAGAAACCATAAAACTTAATTTACTCACTACAAGTGGACAAGAGTTCCACCCCTCTAGTGTACTCTTCCTATCATGGTTGTCCATGCCTAGATCTAGCTCTTGATTGATTCTAGTCATTAGACCTCCCAACATAGAAAATTTTAGCCTCTAATTCCTCCCACATATGCACTTTATAGATAATTATTTATTTCTCATTACACTTTGGTTTTTTTAGTAAGTTTATATAATACATTAGTTCTAAATCAATCAATCTTATTATTATTATAGTTTTCACCTAATTTTGCATAGTATTATTGTCATATAGGGTTTTTTATAAACCTAAAATTTGATAAATAGATATATATGTTGTGTTTTATATAAATATATATAAGAATGGACATGTATATCTATAAATTTACTTTATTTGAACTTTGTCCATTTCTCTAATAGTTTGGCTATGATATGAAAATTGCTCGCTACATTTTACAAGATTTTTCTCAATTCAAGTCATTTGACCTATGTGCAACCCATAAAATTATTGAGATGCATTCAAATGTATGATTTAATGTGATTATGTAGGTATCTACTTATATAACATGCAATTTTAGCTTCCTAATGAATTATTACAACTCATTTATGCCATGATACTAAGAGATTTGTTGATCGATTGTGAACACCATGCACATTGGCCTTAGTTCATGGACAAATTTTCCCCAATTTTTCATATTCACATTGAAGTACCCACTAATATAATATGCTAACCCCCATGGTATTATTATTCCAATCATTGAAATTATTTAATATTATTTTATTATAGCTAACTGATAGATCTGGTCTATCTCTGACCTAATGGGTGATTGCATTAAAGGTGAATTGCATCCATTTTTTAATCTAGTTTGGGAAATTTTGGAATGTGTAGTGGTTTCCTTTAAAACTAATCTAATCCCATATATACCTCTGTAACTTGTGTAATTTAAAATAATTATGGGAAATTCTACTCTTGGACCACTTATTTCTTTGGTTTGACATTTACCTTATACCATATTTCTAGTATATGAGCCTGAGGTGAATTTGTTTCCTTTGGTATCATGTATGTCCCACATACTACCTTTTTTATTAGAATAAAAATGATTATTGTTGACCAATTTTTGGTCTTTCAAACCAAAATTGGCCATCCATATTGAAAAAATAGTTATTTTTTCAAATGTTTGGATGAGTCTAGTGTGTGTCTTTGTCTAGAAAAAGCTTTTTGCAAAGTTCATGGTGAAGGTTCAATTATTTCCTTTCAAAAATCTTTCTTCAGGTTCTTGTTCAAGTTTTTTTCCTTTCAAACTTTGTTCCAAGCATAAGTGAGTTCTTTCAAGTTTTTTTTTCCTTTAGGTTTTGTACAAGACTATTTATTTTAGGTTTTTTGCTTGAAAGAATTCTTTCAGAGGTTTTACCTTAGCCTCAAGTGAATTCTTGCAGACTTTTTGATTGAGACTTTGTTTCTGAAGGTCCTTTTCAATTTCTCTAAAGGATATCTTCCAAGTTGAAGGGTACTTTACAACTTTCCAAAGGGATCTTTTCAAGTTAAGTGGACCTTTTCAATTCTTTTGAAGGGTCATTTCTTGCAGGAAAGTCATTTACATTTCTTTCGAAGGACACTTTCACTTTTATAAAAGGTGCTTTCAAATTTTTTTGAAGGGCAAATGGACATTTGCCAAAAATTCTGAAGGGATCATTTTAATTTGTATTAAGGGTAGGTGCACCCTTGTAATTCTTTCAAAGGGCCAAATAATTCTTTCAAAGGGTATTTTTTAATAAATTTGAAGGGTAGGAGTACCTTTTCAAGATTGTCGAAGGGTTGTTTCTAAAGGGATCAAGTGAAAGCAAAAGGATTTATTGTGAGAAAATTATCAAGAAAATTTCCTCACAAATAAAAGACAAAGGATTCTTTCAGACAAATTATCTAAAAGATTCCCTCAAATAAAAAGTCTAAAAGAAGACAAAGACAAAAATGATTTCTTTCAAGAAAATTTCCTGAAAGAAATGAACAAGACATTGTTTTGAAATAAATAACAAAGATGAAAACAAAGAGTCTAAGAGAATCCTTATGGAAAAGTCTTGCACAAGAATGTCTGAGAAAACAAAAGTCTATAGAAAATACCTGATGGCCCATAGAATGTCAAATTCAAACTGTGAGGAATAGTCATTAAGTTTAGAGTGGGAAACTAAATAAAAACAAGATAATGACAAATGTGCATAATAAATGATGAGCCCATAAAGAGAAATTAATGCCAAAGCAAGATGGACTTAGTAATAGAAAATATTGTTTGTATAACTATCGATGGCAAATATTCTTGTTCCTAATTGACACATGTCAAATTGATCTTGCAATCTCAATCATTCAATCTCCCTTTAGAAAACTATATATATATGTATTCAGCCTATTCTCAAAAGAGCCTCCACTTGTTAATGAAAAAACTCTGACCAGATTTGTATTGAAAACTCTTGAAGAAAGTAAGATAAATTCTTCCACTCACACACTGCATTTTTGTGTATCAATTTAACATCATGTTATTCTCGTTTAGTGAAAGTTGTCTTTCCTAAAATTTCATCCTTGATTACCCACCAAATGTGTAGACAGATCTTTGTTACAAGTCCTTGTTAGTGTTATCTAATAAGTGTATAGACATTTTTGATGTGGTTCAAAGTCATATTATTTTTTTTAATTGTTTGTTTCCCCCTTGAATGTTGAATACATTTTAAATCTAACAAGCAAAACACTGATGTAACAATGCATAAAGGGTCATGAGTCTTGTGCAAGGAAACCTTATCATTATTTAAGTAGTGATTATAGTCAAAGTGAGAGGACAATAAATATTGGTGAATCACCATTTTTTTCTTTCTATTGTTCCTTTTCTCTTTTTTCATACACAGTTGATAGATTAGGATAGATAGAGCTTCACAAGTGTATCAGGGGAGTTAGCCCTTAAATCTAGAGATTAATCTCAAAGAAATTATCACCCACAGTAAAAGAGATGATTCCATTTTACCACTTGGATGAAGAATACTAATTTTTTCTTCAAGGGTGAAAATCCAAGTGTCAATAGTTTTTGGCACACCTGGTGGGATGTTTTATTCTATAATATTATTCAAGATTAGTACTAGTTTTGACATTGTTGAAGAAAAGATGCATCTGTATTTAGTACTTGGTGACTCCATTGAATAATCTAGATTCTTAGTTAATGATAATTTCTATTTTATATGCTAAAGGTGATAACCATATCCACTACTACTCATCTACCTTTAACATTTGAAGAATTGCCTCCATATTCTGTAAAAGGTCCAGGTTTGGTAACACTCATCCTTATAAAAGAGATTTTGTGTTTAAAGCTTCCAAGCTTGTATTACATTCATTTCCTAATAATCATAAATATCCTAATATGTCTAGAAGACAACCTTTTGTGCCTTTCACAGGGGCATCTCCCTTACGTCTTGCCCAATATGATCAAATTCTAGGATCCACCCTCAGAAGTGTCCCATATTTTAGTGTAGATAGTCTAATTACTGCCATTAAACACATCAAAAATATAGAAAATATTTTTAATATTCATAATATTACCCAAGAAAATGTGGCTATTAGGTTTTTAGCCTTTTTCTTCAAAGGAAATTTTTTGGACTAGTATGGAACCCTACCTATAAATCCTATTGGCTTATGGGATGAGTTAGGAACCCTATTGACTAATAGATTCATAGAAAAAAGTGATCAATTGCCTCTAGTTGAGCAATTGACCATAATAAAGAGGTTACCTCATGAATTCATGTAGGATTTCAATACTAGATTTCAAGAAACATGGGATAGGATTCCAATTCTTGTAAGGCCAACTGTAAATTATGAATTTGTGTACTATTTAAAAGCATTGAATAGTGACATTGTTGTGATGATCCAATCTATGGGTGGAAACACATTGCTTGCTGCATATGAAATAGCCATATATGATAAAAATTATCTTATACATGAAGGAAAGATAGCTCCTAGACCTCCAATGTCACTTTTCCTTGATTTGTCTTCTCATAGTCAAAGTGCATTACATTCTATAGCCCCTTTACCTACTCAAGAGAGATTTGTTGCTACTCCTTCAAATGAGATTCATGAAGTCAAAAGTTTTCTTCAAAGTGTTACCAATGAATTGGTTTTTCTCAAAAGGAAATAGGCTCAAGGTTATAGGCCATATCAGTCATATAATTAATTTGGCGGGCAAACAAGAAGGCCACCTTTCCAAAATAATAATCAAGGACAAGGTCAAATCACTCACATAAACTTGTACCATAATTATAATCCTAATGCTCCCTCATCCTCCAAATCCTTAGTTCCCACTCAAAATAATTTGGTTTAAGATCAGCCCAACTATCCATCTTTTGAACATGGCCAAGAATAGGTGACTTATGCCAATGAAATGCAAAATCAATGTATGTCCACACAAGGTGATCAAACATCTCAATTTTCAAATTTTGAGATGCCAATGCAATTTGGGATGGATAATAGATAGACTTAGTCTGATTACACCCACATAAATCAGTTAGAGGGTGAATTTTGTGCAATAAATTATGTAGGGAATGCAAGCAATCAATATACTAGTGTTGCTTCCAACACTAGGTCTAAGAGGAGAGTTGATGAAGTTTAGGGAACCAATCAAGGAATAAATCAAGGAACTAGTCAAGGACCTATTGTGACCCCTATATAAACTTAGATGAGAGGTGGGCCTTTTTCAACTCCTAAACCACAAGAAAATAAAAAAATCCAAGTTTCAAATTAGCTTCTACAATTTTGCCTCCATATGCTACATCACAAAGTGTATATATTCAAAAAGAAAATCCCAAAGTAATCCTTATATTAATGTTATATATTAGATGAAAATGCTTCATATGAACATTTAATTATGGGATTATCTATCACTTCTAGGATAGAAAGATATGTTTCAAAAAGAATTGCATAGATTTTGTAAACAAGTTGACTCATTATGAAGTGAAAATGTAGTTTTGGTCAATGAAACTCAATTTGTAGATAGTCAAGTAAAGAAGGATGAGAAGACTCATTTATAATTATCTATAATAATTGGTGACTTATTAGTTCATAATTATGTCATAGATATTGGAGCAAGCACCTCAGTTATGACCAAATGCATAACAAATAAATTGGGTCTCAAATATGAGCCAATGACTAAAGGAGTTTTGCAATTGGATGGATCACTAGCCAAAAATTTGGGGATTGTGAAAGGTTTGAATTTTATCCTTAATTATTTTCATAATTTTTAAATCCCTCACGATGTGTTGGTAGCATATTTACCTCCTTATTTTTCCCTTTGTCTGTCAAGGGATTTCACTTCTAAGATAGGTGGATATCTAGTAGCTAATTGGTCATACATGGTGTTTAGAACAAAATATGGTACCAAAGTGAAGATTGATTTAGAACCCATTTATAGAGATAATTTTTAACCATATTCAACTAAGGTATAAAATGTCAACTATGCTATCATTTATGAAGAAGAGTTTCACATTGATCAATCCCCATCATCTTCCCTTGAAGGATTTTCTGACTTATTCCTAGATGAGTGGGGAAATAACAACTATGAACATGATCCATACAAATTTATTGAATAATTTGGTCTAGGAGTATAATATATGCATGAGAAAGACTCTTTATTACCTAATTTGATGAAATTAAGTGAGGATGTGAATGACATTTGGCAACTTTTCTTTGATGGATCTAGAAGCAAGATTGGTGTAGGTGGTGGAGCTATGTTGTTTTCACCTTCAAAGGAAAGGTATTTTTAAAATTTTAGATTTCAATTCTATTGTAATTGAAATGTGTTTGAATATGAATCACTCATTCATGGTTTGGAATGGGCAAGGAAAGGAGGTGTAAAATAATTGCAAGTATTTGGTGATAGTGAATTAGTTGTCAATCAAGTAAGAGGGAAAAAATTGACTAAGAACTCCTTGCTCAAGTCTTAAAAACATAGAGTTTGGGATATTCTATAAGACTTCATGGAATTTAACATTACCTCTATTCCAAGAGAAGATAATAAACATGCTAATAGTTTGGCATCTATTGGTGCTCAATTTGATGTTCTAAAGGGCATAAGAAAAAGCAAGAACTAGCCCCATCTGAAGGTGATTACGAGACCTTTTGTACCAGATAATTTCACCAATTGGTAGGTTTTTGATAGTGATTAGAAAATAGCACTTTTCCTATAAGAATAAGTTGAGTTCTCTACCAAGAACAAGTCTAAGCTACAACAATAATATGGCAACTAGATTATCTAACTAAAGTCTAATAAGTTTCTTAAAGGTTTAGTGACTCTTGAGAGTATTTTCAATGAAGATGACCAGATCAAGAAGGAAAAGGTATGCATGTACACTAATCAGGAAAACTATGAAAGGATATAAATCTTTAAGCATAAGTGACTTGCACTTGGGAAGGTATGAAATAATCAAGAAAAACATAATTTCATTAAATTGGGCAAGGAGTTTGGTGATATTTGTAGACACCAAAATTGTGTCGACTCCCCTTGGTCCCTTACACACTTATTAATTTAAAATAAATTATTTATTTTAAATTAATGACATCACCTAGGACACCTCACCTAGGACACCTCACCTAGGACACCTCGCCTTGGACCATTTCCTACCCTATGACTCACCTTGAGACTAAGTCATTTACCTATGACCTATTCTCACTCCATTCCAACCACCTAAACAACACTCATGCTTAATAACACCATCCTTCGACCATTCTCCAATGGAAAATGCACATGGAAGATGGAGAAATGGGCAAAGGGCTAAAAATAGCCCTTTCACCCATTCTTTGGCCGCTGACATCGGTCAACTATCGGCTGATGCCGATGGAATCGCCGACATCGGTTTCTTAAACCGAGTTTTGAAATCTAATCCAAAATCTAGACTCTCTCATCAAAATCTCTCTCTCTCTCTTTCTCGCTCTCTCTCTTAGACTCTTAGACATCGACGACACTTTGACTAATGCTCACCTGGTTACAGACTCTACATAAGTGACTCCAGACTGGATTGAAACATTGTATAGGGACCTTGACATCAGCTATAATAGGGATACGCATTCTAACACCCTTGGTTCTTCATCAATCAGAGCTAAGTATTCTTCTGTCTCCATTTTAGTGTTTAGAATACATTAGTAATTAGTTTCTATTTACTATTTCTAAATACAATCAATCCAACCCAACTTTCTTCCTGGAAATGTTGAAAAGCCTTCCTCCTATTCTTATCCATTTGCATATCAACCCTTTGCCTTTGCCTCCTCTCAGAGCTTATTCACTGTCTTGCAACCCTACACAGACTTAGACTCCTACTAGACCCCTCTATCAACCATAGACATTCCTAAAACCTATCCAAGGCCCATTGCCCCTACTGACATCGACAGTATAATCGATGTTAGCACCATTGACAAATTGATGCCGATAGGAAAACCGATGTCGGCGACTGTGACAGACTAGTTATAGAGAACAAGTATGTGTTGTCTACTTTATCTTTCTTAGTCTTTCATTATTTCTTTTCATACAACACTCTTTTTGTCAAATAGTGGACTGTCATCCCTCATGGAGCTTTATGCTTTCAAGATCGAGCATATTGCTTGGCAGTCCACCATATCTTTATCTAACACTCTCTTTGTTTGAGTTTCTTTCTTATCTATAGGTGTCTTCTTCCATAGCCAAAGAGGAGCTCCTACAACATCTGGATATGGTGCGCAACTTAATCTAAGTAACGTACAAACCCCTGACCATTTAACCTTTAGTTTCTTCTTCTTCTGAATGTAAAAAGCAAAAAATGTAGAGAAACATTATGGCACGCCCGGTGGGACCTTGGAGTTTTCCTTGGGTTCATTTCTTCTAAAAGCAAATTTTCATATAGGTGCATTAGGAAAATATTCTCTTTTTTCATCCTTCTTCTTTCTTTTTATTTCGAAAAGAAACCATTAACACAAGTTAAAAAGAACATCTTTCTTTTTCTTCTTGTCACTTTTTCCCTGCATCTTAGAGTAGTGAAAATTTAGACTCTTAACATTTTCTCCACTTGTTTGCATCTGAACAAACACATTTCAATTTGGGTTAAAAATAATTGAATTTCATTTTTTCTTGAATGCATATTTAGCTCATTTAGTAATTAAAATGCATTATGAATAAATCGTAGTGCACAAATGTTACACAACCAGACCAAAAGCACATCAAATTAAACATTTAAACATACTTGAGACAAGGCCCATCTAGGATTTCATCACCTAGCAGATACCTTACCCTTCCTGGTGATCCTACTTGGACTTCACTACCAAGAGGAGGACCCACTCTGTTCTCTGGTAGAGTATAAACTATAGGCAAAGTATATATTGGCTAAGCGGCCTAGCTCGGCTCTGGGTTCGTGAAGTGAAAGGAGCAAGCCCTAGCACCAGGCCACGTACTGAACCTAATATAGATTTTTGAGCACTAAAACATAACCTGAAACTAGCTATAGACTTCCTCTTTAGGACCCATTCTAAAAGCCCAATTCCCAAACATATTCTTCTAAGGCATAAGCCACCACGACTCTAAAATTTATTCTTAGGAATTTAACGTTTAGAGGTTGCTTGCTATCATCTATTTTTATATTCTTATCTAGTTTTTTGAGTTGGTAAGGTCACATTCTGAGGTCTAAAAACAATTTAGAATTTCTCCTTTATTCTAAAAACTTTCAGTTTTCTGAGTTTCTAGAAATACACAGACACCGACATCAGTTTTTCCACCGACGTTGACAACTATCTTCACCGACATCAGTTTTTCCACCGATGTCAAAAACTTATCTTCACTGACATCATTTTTTCCACTGACGTTGGTCACTGTCAACAAATTTTCTTCCAAACAGCAAGCTTAAAACTTGACTTTTTTGCTGTTAAACACATATTCTAGTTTTTTGAAACTGAAACATAGTTTTTAGAACCTGAACCCATTTTGCCTTGGATGGTTTTGACACGTAGTCAAGCCAAATCTCTTGTTGACCATGCAAGGCAATGACCACTTCCACCTTCACCCTTTATAACAAGTCCTCTAATGGAGTATACTTCAAACACTGAGCATAATCCTATCCAACCTACCCCAAATCAACCACCTATTATTCCTAAAGGGGATCAAGACTTTGAGAGATTCCTTGACCACAACATCAAGGTTCTCCAACACTATCTCGCAAGAAGCCAAATGTGAGATCCTTTAGGTAACCCCATTTATGGGATGCCAACTTCCTTATTTGAAGTGGCAATGATATAGATAGCATCCGCTACCCAACCTATGACCATTCAAGCCACTACTTCAACTAGTAAACCAACCATGGCTAATACTCAAGATTTGGCCTCCCCTTCTATTTTTAGACCTACTTCCATCGAGGTTTCCGTACCCCCTCAACCACAAACAATTCAACCAAGTTCTACACCTTTTCAGAAATTGATTGTCTCTATCCCACCCACTCTTACACCCATAAATACAAGAGTGACTACCTATCCTTTTATTAGTGTTGCCACCATCCAACCATCCTTGGCGGCACCTAGTCAAGTTGTGCCCTCCAACTTCATGGCACAAGCCTCCTTGACCTCAACATCAGTCCCCATGACGAACTACCAATATGTTACATCTACACAAATGCAACCAAGTACATCATACGCCCCTCCCAACACCTTCCAAGTACCTTACAACCTAGGGGGTGCTCCTCCTGCCAATCCATTAGCCGATCTAATCAAGATGTTGATGGATAAGATGTCCAACCTTGAGACATCCATTTCCAGTTCAAGCAATGTTATTTCATATGAACAAATATGCAACGAACCCATTCACCCTTCGGTGCCTATTAGACCATACCCTAACCAGTGGAAACTCCCTAAATTTACTCACTTTTAGAGTAAAGATGACCCACAACAATATTTACGAGCGTTTAGACATGCTTGCTACCTTATAACACATGATGATGTGTTACTACTTCACACATTTCCCATGTCACTTTCAGGTGCTGCCCTTGATTGGTATAGTTATATTACCAGTCATTCTCTTTTTACATTCACTCAACTAGAACAACTATTCCTCGACCACTTTTCAATTAACATCACTAAAAAGGTCTCCATCACGGACCTATATTCTATTAGACAATTCGACGATGAATCAATAGCTGACTTCATCGCTCGTTGGAGGGGTCTGATCAACCAACTCTCTTTTTCATTACCTCAACCTGAGCTCATTGAGCTCTTTTCAAGAGCATGTGCCAAGCACATCTCATTCACTTTACAGATTCAAACTTTTTGCACATTTGATGAAGCTTTCACCATGGCCTGAAAGCTTGAACTCCGTGCCATCAAAGAGGACAAGGTCAAATTGCGTCATAAAAATACCAATGCAAAAGCCCATGACCCTTCTTCTTCCAGACCTTCTTCTTCCCATTCCAAGTCTAAGGGATCGGCAAATGCTGTGGTACTTAGATCATCATCTTCTACCATAACTAACCAATTTGAACCCTCCACATCACAATACATCACAAGACAATTCCAACAATGGTATTTACAACGTCAATACACTCCAATAGGAGAATCTTACACTTTCGTGTTAGATAAACTAGTAAAGCAGGGAGTCCTAAATCTCCCTCAAATCTGACCACCCCAATTTGACCCCTCAAAAGCCATCCCTGCATGGTATAGGGAAAATGACTTTTGTAACTATCATCGTGTCAAGGGTCATGACACCAACAATTACAAAACCTTCAAAAACATTATCCAAGACATGTTAGATAAGGGGGATCTTGTTTTGGATAAATCAAATGCGCTGGCTAACCAAAACATAGACATCTTTAGGCAATCATTCCCTAACCACCCCCCAAGTCAAAATAATGTTCAGACCATGGCCGATGACCCTCAAGAGCACAACATATGCACAGTCAACATGGTCTTTCCTATTATTCCTAACCAACCTCTCCCACAGTCTAAAGAGGTTAGTCAACCTATCTCTCCACCATGGGTAGAAGAGGCCATTAGCCCTCTACTTTGACCTTTAGATGAGTCTTCCTCTCTTATTTGTCCTCCATCAATTGGGGATAATCTTCCATCCACCCCCTTTCACACATAGGAGAGTCTACTTTGAACTCTCCCATATTAGAGGATGCTTTGACGATACCAATGCCACTAGCCCTGCCCTCATCCTTCTTATTACCAATGGAGGATCATACTTTTTCAACTCCTCGACCACACGCGGAAGCCATGATCATCCCTGCGCTCTATCCTCTCGAAGAGCCACATTCTCCAATTCCTTCTCCACCAAGAGAAGAACTTGTCTCTTCCCCCACTTCAGTCGAGGAAGACTCAGTAACAGTTTTCTCTCACCTTTGGCCCGAGATCGCTGCATCTAATATGTTTTCGCTCTCACGATCACCTAAATCCTCCAAAATACCAACTACAAGACCTCGCATGATGTCACCTAAACCATTTTATTGATTAGTAGAAAACTTAGGATTTCTCCATTCTAGGAACCTAAAACATGAGGTGCTATGGGAGTGGCTTAAGGCTCCTTATCTTACACATCCTGCTTTGATTATCGACCCTTTTGCAACAAATCACCTCAAAGTCTCTGACAAGGATTGGGCTTCTACTTCCAAATATTTAGAAGCTCAACCATCCACATTTGAACCTAAACCCTCACAAGCGTCTATCATGCCAAAACAAATTAAATCTTTCAGCGTTTTCCCTATATCAAATCTCACTCACCCACAAGTGAAGGTAGATTTGAACCTCACCCCACACAATAGTAGTCCTCGCACTAAACTAAAGAAGGCTGCTAAACCATGATGGAGAACTCCTCCCCCACCATCACCTTTGCCCTCTATTTTGGGCCCATAACCATTTACTTTAATGGGAGTGCTTCCAAATCCAACACCTAACAAAGGAAAAATGCCTCCATTACTCCCTCTACCTATCAAAAACATACTTTTTCAAAAAAAATTGACACCTCTTACCATGAAAGTGCCATCTACACATGTGGTCACACCACCAAACAAAAAGATGGTATGAAAAACTCCTCCTACAACTCCTCAACAGTAGTTGTCAACCCCTAATGCAATAAAATGTGCAGACCCATTAGTGAGTTCCTATGTTTTGCTATTACGCCAATTGTTGCAATCTTCTAACATTAGTCTCCCACCCCTTAAACCATACCAACCTCTTAGACCAAAACCATCTTGGTTAGATGACACTAAAATCTGTGCGTATCATCACACACCTAGGCATGACACTGAGCGTTGTTGTGCTCTTAAAGTTGTCATTCATCAACACTTAAAAAAGGACACCCCTTTCATCAAGGATCCTCTTGACCACCCTGTCAACAAACCATCGACACCATCTCATGCCCCTCAAACATCCTCACCTGAATCGGGATCCCAACATTAGACTATGGTCCCTCTACCACCTTCTCCCCCTTTGTTCGAAATCAACACTATTAATGTGGCCAATAGGTCCCAAACTCTAAAAGATAAAGGAAAAGAGAGAGTTTCTATCCCTTAGACATATCCATGCATCAAGCCTTCTCAACCACCAAAACCCAAGATTTCTATCTTGGGCACATCTCAACCAACATCTTCTGGGGCAATTCGCGACTCCATGGTGAAACAACTTCACCAAACCCCTGTGAAGACATCTTTGTATCACCTAATACAAAGCTATCCATAGCATCACCAAGCCTTAATCAAATCTCTACAGGCAATGGAGGTCCAACTTGAAGACCGCCAACCACTAGCTGCTTTAGTCAAATCATTACCCACCATTGCCTCCATCACCTTCAGTGATTTTGAGATTCCAACTCCAACTTGGAAGATCAAGATCCCATCCTCTCAAATTAATCCTATCAGGCAAAAGCTTCACAGGATGCATCCTCATGTTGCACTTCTTGTCAAAGAGGAGCTTCAACATCTTCTCTCCATCTCATTTATCCAACCCATTGATTATCCACAATGGGTGTCAAACATTGTCCCTGTCACAAAAACAACTGGGGGAATTTGACTTTGTACTGAATATCACGACCTCAACCAAGCATCGACCAAACATCAACCAACTTCTTAATCATCTTTAACACATGACCACTATGGAAAGAAGCAAGTGAGGTAAGTTTGCTCCTAATTGGCTCAGACCTTACATCATAATGCACAAGTATGGATCAGGGACTTATCGTCTGTCTTCTTTTAAAGGCCGACCAGAACTTGATCCCCTTAATGCCTTACATCTACGACCATTCTACTATTAATCATTCAATTGATGTTTAACTTGAGCTCATCCCTTGAGTAACCCCCATCATCCTCATTCTTATTCTTTTTAACCCTTCTTTTTCGATAAACATTAGTCAACCCTTTTGTCAAGCATGAATGCTTTATCCTAATAAAAGGGAAACCCTCAAACTTCTATAGTCTTATCCATGACTAAAAGTTTAGTCCAACAACAAAACATAAAATTGGGATGCCTATTAAAAGGTCGTAAACTATAAATGTAGACTGATCTCTCGAAGGACAACTACATAATTGTTGTAATTAATAGACTGCTCCCTTGAAAGATAGTTATTCAAAGACATCTGAACATACAAAGCAAAATATAGACCACTCCCTCGAAGGATGGCTATGCCCAAATTTGGCTACATACACAGCACCCTCTCAGAAGCTCCTCACGTCGATCAGCTTCAATATGACCATACATCAAAACAACATCCCTAAGTAGACTTCCCACATTGATCAGTTTACCATTAAAAAAAAGTGATTGACAAACTATTAAGTCATGGACTTGCCTATAGTCATTCTCAGGGTCACCTATAAAAGGGGCAAAGTTACCCCTGCTAAAAAGGGTTACGCTATCCTGACACATAACATAATCAAACTTATTACCCCTACATACCCAAGGGATTTTGAGCTCACTTAATGTCAAGTGATTCGAGTACTTCTCTAACACAAATCAATAGTCAATGACGTAATACATGAACAGGGCTTTTGTTTGCACAAACCCTTATCTATGCTATCATTATGGTCCTTGTCAATGAAAGAGCAACGTGACTTTCACTTCTTACTTGAATTCGTCACAAACCAAACCAAACTAAACCAAAACATTTTCAAACCTCTAACATAACATCATGATTTATTTAATACAAATATCGATTTGTGTTATATAAATTATCATAGCCCATGCACATTAGTTTCTATGGAAGACAATACACATAGAAACTCACCAACTCAACATAATTTATGTCAAGCACATACCATCAACAATATGGAAACCTGCTAAAGCATAAATAATCTCATTTCATTTTTGGCATACACCATCACTAATATGGAAAATTGCTAGGGATGAAAAACCACATAACCAATGTTACAGAATACACCATCACATAATATGGAAAAGGCTGTAACATCATCATACTCATTTCATTTTTAGCATACACCATCACTAATATGGAAAATTGCTAGGGATGAAAAGCCATATAACCAATGTTACAAAATACACCATCACATAATATGGAAAAGGCTGTAACATCATCATACTCATTTCATTTTTAGCATACACCATCACTAATATGGAAAATTGCTAGGGATGAAAAACCATATAACCAATGTTATAGAATACACCATCATGGAAAAGGCTATAACATCATTATTCATTTCATTCTTAGCATACACCATCACTACTATGAAAAATTGCTAGGGATGAAAAGCCACATCACCAATGTTATAGAATACACCATCACATAATATGGAAAACGCTGTAACATCATCATACACTCATCATTTTAAGCATGTACCATCATACATATGGAAAATGCTAACAAAACTAACATGACCAAACCAACCTATCAACCTCTTTGACTCTTCTTCCTTTTTGGGGAGAACTACATTAGCCTGAGGCCCTTAAAATAGGGGCTATGTAGGCAGCACTCGATTGACATGAAGTCTTCTGAGGTTAGCTCAGCCATTCGTTTGTTCGTCTACTTGATGGACCAACCATATAACCATTCATAACTTAACCTAGTCAAACTCAATCCATAACCTACACTCTTCTTCCCTTTTGGGGAGAACTACATTGGTTTGAGGCCCTTAAAATAGGGGCTATGTAGGCAACACTTGGTTGACACAAAGTCTTCTGAGGTTAGCTCAGCCATTCATTTATTCATCTACTTGATGGACCAACCATATAACCATTCATAGCTTAACCTAGTCAAACCTAATCCATAACCTACACTCTTATTCCCTTTTGGGGAGAACTACATTGGCCTGAGGCCCTTAAAATAGGGGCTATGTAGGTAGCACTCAGTTGACACAAAGTCTTCTAGGGTTAGCTCGGTCATTCAACCGCTTGTCTCCCTAATAACGTCAGCCATTCATTAGCTCATTTACCTAATGGACCAACTATCTATACCAACCTAAAATCATGACCAAACAACCAACCCTGACATTGCAAAAGTCACCCTAGACTTCTCATGGAGCACATTGGAGATCACATACATCTCCCATATCACACCAAGCAAACACTTGAGATCACTTATATCTCAGCTCAACTCGACCAACGACACTGGAGATCATGACTATCTCCTCTGACCACGACCACTTTCGAGAAAACTTTGCCTTGGTTGTTTTGATTACATATATGCTACCTCATAAATAGTTAGCAAATTATATGCACCCCACATTATGACCCTCACACGCATTGTTGGATCGTGATCAAGTTGATTCCCCATATTTGTGACATTTTCATGTTTTCTAGGAGCACTTCCTAAGCCTAGGATACTTGGAACACGATGACCATTAGAGCTACAGCTTTGATCATTTAACCCAATCAGCTATGACTAAAATCTGGGGCCCAGTTACTTTGATTTTAGCACTCCTCAACCTTGCCTGCGATAATTTGACCTACCTATCAGGTGAAGTGGTATATGTGCAATCTCAACTATTACAACATTCACACTCCAACTTCAACATACCCATCCACTACTTATCAAATCGGCAACTAATATTAGATTGCCCTCTCTTGATTCCCGCTATGAGGGGGAATACCTCATCCCTTACCTGGGGCAACCTACTCTTATTTTTGTCTTGCAGTTCATCAGAACAACCAACAAGACAAAAAAGGGCAAATGTAGACACCAAAATTGTGTCGACTCCCCTTGGTCCCTTACACACTTATTAATTTAAAATAAATTACTTATTTTAAATTAATGACATCACCTAGGACACCTCACCTAGGACACCTCGCCTTAGACCATTTCCTACCCTATGATTCACCTTGAGACTAAGTCATTTACCTATGACCTATTCTCACTCCATTCTAACTGCCTAGCCAACACTCGTGCTTAATAACCCCATCCTTCGACCGTTCTCCAATGACAAATGCACATGGTGGATGGAGAAATGGGAAAAGGGCTAAAAATATCTCTTTTACCCATTCTCTAGCTGCCGATGTCAGTCAACTGTCAGCCGACACCAGCAAAATTGTTGACATCAGTTTCTTAAACCGAGTTTTAAAATCTAATCCAAAATTTGGACTCTCTCATCGCAATCTCTCTCTCTCTCTCTCTCTCTCAGACTCTGAGACATTGATGGCACTTTGACTAATGCTCACCTGGTTACAGACTTTGCACAAGTGACTCCAGACTGGATTGGAACATTGCACAAGGACCTCAACATCAGCCACAATAGGGATATGCATTCTAACACTCTTGGTTCTTCATCAATCAGAGCTAAGTATTCTTCTGTCTCCATTTCAATGTTTAGAATACATTAGTAATAAGTTTCTATTTACTATTTCTAAATACAATCAACCCAACCAGACTTTCTTCCTAGAAAGGTTGAAAAGCCTTCCTCCTATTCTTATCCATTTGCATATCAACCCTTTGCCTTTGCCCCCTCTCAGAGCTTATTCACTGTCTTACAACCTTGCATAGAACTAAAATCCTACTAGACCCCTCTGTCGACCACAGACATTTCCTAAAACTTGTCCAAGGCCCATTGCCCCTACCGACATCGGCAGTATAACCGACATCGACACCATTGACAAATCGATGCCGGCAAGGCTACCGACATCAACGACTGTGACAAACTAATTGCAGAGAATAGGTACGCATTGTCTACTTTCTCTTTCTTAGTCTTTCATTATTTATTTTCATACAACACTCTTTTTGTCAAATAGTGGACTGTCATCCCTCACGGAGCTTTACGCTTCCAAGATCGAGCATATTGCTTGGCAGTCCACCATATCTTTATCTAACACTCTCTTTGTTTGAGTTTCTTTCTTATCTATAGGTGTCTTCCTCTATAGCCAAAGAGGATCTCCTACAACGTCTAGATATGGTACACAACTTAATCCGGGTAATGTACAAACCCCTGACCATTGAACCTTTAGTTTATTCTTCTTCTGAATGTAAAAAGCAAAAAACGTAGAGAAACAATATTTTTGCATGGGAGTATAGTTATTTGAAGGGTTTTGACCCAAGCTTGGATAAACACACCATAGATTTGGATGAAAATGCTAAATCCATTAAACAAAGGCAAATACCAATTAGTCCAAAGATTGAACCCCTCATGAAGAAAGAGCTGACTAAATTGATTAAGTTTAGAATCATTTTTCCTATCAAGAATTCTTTTTGGTTGGCCAATTTAGTCCCTATTATAAATAAAAATGGAGAAATCAGGTTATGTGTTGACTTTATGGACTTGAACAGAGTTTCTTTGAGGGATCATTATCCTCTCCCTTCTATGGAGAAAATTCTATAGGTTATAGCCGGTAGTGAAAGATTTTCTCTCCTTAATGGCTATTTTGGATATAATCAGATTATGATCAATGAAAATGACTAATGTAAGATATAATTTACCACCAAATTGGGTACATATGCTTACATGAAGATGCCATTTAAATTATCAAATACTAGATCCACTTTTCAATGTGTAATGGATATGGCTTTCCAAGCATTGATCAATGACATTGTGTTGGTTTATCTGGATGATGTAACAATTTTTTCCAAAGATGCAAATGACCATTTGAAGCACCTAAGATAGATCTTTGAGAGGTGTATAGAGTTTTAGATCTCTCTAAACCCAAATAAGTGTGTATTTATTGTTCATGAGGGCAAGCTCTTGGGCCACATTATTTCAAAGAAACTTTTGTCTATTTATCTAGAAAGGGTAAGTGTTATGTTAGCATTGTCTTTGCCTAAACACAAAAAAGGTCTACAAAGTTTCTTTGGAAAGATTAATTTCATTAGGAAATTCATTCCTAATTTTTTTGATTTGGTCAAACCTTTGACCTCTATGTTGAGAAAAGATGAGACATTCACCTAGACAAGAAAGAGAAGAGAAAGTTTTGAAGAGATTAAACAAGCCATTGCCCAAGCTCTTACTCTTACAAGTCCTAAATTCTCTGAGGACTTCAATCTGTACACTTTTGGAAATGAAGAGCTAATTTATGCCATGTTGACCCAAGCAAATGATGAAAATTTGGAACAACCTATTTCCTTCTTCAGTCAAGGTTTAGAAGGATATGAGGTAAAATACACATACATTTAAAAACAAGTGCTTGTTGTAATCAGAAGTGTAAATAAATTCATGCACATGTTGTCTAGTAATAAAATTCACATTTTTGTGCCTCACCTTGGTGTGAAAGATTTTATATTGAGTAGAGACTTAAATGAGAAAAGGGTAGGATGGATCACCAATTAATGGAATATGATGTAGAGATCAATAAAACCAAGATAGTGAAAGGGAAAGGATTGTGCAAGCAGCTTTCCTCAAATTTACAAGAACAAAAAGAGGTTGTTTTGATACTTCATGATGATCCTATAATAATTGTACCTTTAGTCACAATAAGTTTGATATAAGACATTATTCACTTCCTTAAAACTGGTGAGTGTCCACAAGGTCTTAATAGAGACAAAATAAGGTATTATAGACTTCAATCTATTCCCTATATACTTGTGGATGGAGTAATTTTCAAAAAATATTTTCTAGGTTTACTTTTGAGATGTATTGAGTTGGAACATATTGACAAGGTATTGCATGAGTTTATGATGGCCTAGCTAGTGGTCACTTTGTTCTTAGGACCACTACTACTAAGATCACGAGGGCTAGTTATTTCTAGCCTAGTTTATTCAAAGGCATCCATGCTTAGGTGAGAAAATGCCAAAAATATGCCCTATTTGATGGTAAATAGAAACTAATTGCTTTGCATCTTCATCCAATCCAAGTTGAATATCCTTTCATGTAATGGGGTATGGACTTCATATGTATGATTAATCCTCTTCTAGTGCTGGTCACAAGTGGGTGTTAATAGCCATTGATTATTTTTGTAGATGGGTTGAAGCAATAGTGTTTCTAACTATTTTTCACTTTTCACATTCAGAAGATGAAAGAAACTAAGATAATGGTCAGGGGTTTGTACGTATCTGGATGAAGTTTGTGCACCGTATCCAGACGATTGAAGGAGCTCCTCTTTGGCTGTGGAGGATGACACCTGTAGATAAGAAAGACTTAAACAAAGATTATTAGATAGATATGTGGTGGACTGCCAAGCAAAGCTTGGTCCCAAAAGTGCAAAGACTTCCTTGAGGGATGACAGTCCACTTTTTGATAAAAGAGTGTTGCTAGAAAGAGAAAAGGTGAAAGACTAAATAAAAGAAATAGAGATAATGCATACCTGTATTCTGCTATTGGTCTATCACAGTCACCGATGTCGGTGGTTTTACCGATGTCGGTTGGTCAAGTTGCCAACATCGGTTATGCTGCCAACGTCGGTAGGGGAAATGGTCGATGTCGGTTAGGGCAATGGCCTTGGGTGAGTTTTGGACAGGGTTGTGGTTGATAGAGGGGTCTGGAAGGTCTGTCTGGGTCTGGAGGTCTGTGCAAGATTGTAGGGAAGCCAATAGAGTCTTAAGAGGGACAAGGGGTAGAGGACAAGTTGTCAAAAGGAGTAAGGATATGGGGAAGGCCTCTCAGCCTCTCCAGGAAGGAAGTTAGGGCTGGTTGATGATATTTAGAAATGTTAAATAGAAGCTAATTGCTAATGCTTTCTAAATTACTAAAAATGAAATAGAAGAAGAATACTTAGCTCTTAGTTGCTGAAGAATCAGATGTGTGAATGCTTGTTCCTGATGCTGCCACTGATATAGAAGACTTCCTGCAATGTTTTTAACCCAAAGTCTGGAGCTATTTCTATAGAGTCCCTATAGCTTGTGATGTTTGGTGTGCGTCTGAGAGAGAGAGAGAGGTCAAATTTTGGGAGAAAGAGAATTAGCATTGGGAGAGCATTTGGTCTATCATTCGGGGTCAGAATTTGGTTTTAAGCAACTGACATTGGTGGTACCACCGGCGTCGGTCGATGGTTGACCAACGTAGGTGGCTAGAGAATGGGAAAAAAGGCTATTTTTAGCCTTTTTCCCATTCTTCCATCTACCGAGTTCAGTTGCCGTTGGAAAATAGTCCAAAGGCAGATTAAATAGGTGCGAGAGGTTAGTGGGAGGGTTGAAATAGGTCTTAGGTAATTAAGAAGGGTCATAGGGTGATAAATGAGGGTATCCAAGGGCAAGGTGAGGTGTCATGGGTGATGTGTCAAGGGTGGTGTTATTAATTTAAAATAGGTAATTTATTTTAAATTAATAAGTGTGTGGGTTAGAAATGTTTAGAAGTGGACCAAAGGGACCAAGGGGGGGTTTGACACTATTTTGGTGTCTACATTTGCCCCTTTTTGTCTTGTTGGTTATTCTGATGAACTGCAAGACAAAAATAGGAGTAAGTTGCCCCAGGTATGAGATGAGGTTGTGTTTGTCCTGTTGGTTGTTATGATGAACTGCAAGACAAAAAATAAGGGTTGGCTACCCCAGATGTAGGATGAGGTTGTTTTTGTCTTATTGGTTGTTCTAATGAACTGCAAGACAAAAAATAAGGGTTGGCTACCCTAGATGCGGGATGAGGTATTTCCCCCTCAAAGCAGGAGTCAAGGGAAGGTAACCTGATATCAGGTGCTGATTTGACAGATAGTGGATATATATGATGAAGTTTGAGTGTGAATGCTGCAAAAGTTGAGATTGCGCGTATACCACTTCACGTGATAGGTAGGTCAAATTGTCGCAGTTAAAGGTCGAGGAGTGCTAAAATCAAAATAACTGGTCCCCATAATTTAGTCGTAGTTGATTGGGTTAAATGATCAAAGTTGTAGCTCTAATGGTTGTCATGTTCCAAGTATCCTGAGCTCAAGAAGTGCTCCTAGAAAACATGAAAAAGTCACAAATATTAGGGATTAACTTGCTTGTGATCCAATAATACGTGTGAGGGTCATAATGTGATGTGCAGACAATTTTGCTAACTATTCATGAGGTAGCATACATGCAATCAAACAACCAAGGCAGAGTTATCTCAAAAGTGGTCGTGGTTTGGGGAGATAGTTGTGATCTCCAAGATTGTTGGTCATGATTTTGGGTTGGCATAGATAGTTGGTCTATTAGATGGACGGATGAAGGAATGGCCAAGCTAACCTTAGAGGACCCCATGTCAACTGAGTGTTGCCTACATAGCCCTTGTTGGAAGGGCCTCAAGCCAATGTAGTTCTCCCTAAAAGGGAGGAAGAGGGTCGGTTATGGATGTGGATTTGACTAGGTTAAGTCATGGTTAAAGGTGAAATGGTTTGTCCATCAAGTAGATGAACAAATGGATGTGGCCGAGCTAACCCCAAAAGATGTCATGTCATCTGAGTGCTACCTATATAGCCCCTGTTTAAAGGGCCTCAGACCAATGTAGTTCAGACTGGTTGATAGGTTGGTTTGGTCAGGTTATAAATGATGAGGGTATGATGATGTTATAGCCTTTTCCATATTGTGTGATGGTGTATGCTATAACATAGGCTATGTGGTCTTTCATCCCTAGCAATTTTCCATATTAGTGATGGATGTATGCTAAAAATGAAATGAGTATGTTTATGCTTCAGCAAGTAATGGTTTATGCTTGGCATAAATTGTGTTTTTTTGATAGTTTCCATGTGTATTACTTTCCATAGAAACTAGTGTGAATCGGCTATGTCATGTTAGTGGTCTAAAAATGTTTGGTTTGGTTTAGTTTGGTTGGGTAATGAGTTGGTTGAATGTGACCAAAGCGTGTAAGAAGTGAAAGGTGCATTGCTCTTTCATTGACAAGGACCATAATGATGGCATAGATAAGGGTTTTTGCAAACAAAATCCCCGTTCATGCATTACATCATTGACCATTGATTTATGTTAGAGAAATAGTCGAATCACTTGACATTAAGTGAGCTCAAAATCCCTTGAGTATGTTGGGGTAATAAGTTTGATGATGTGATATGTCAGGATAGGGTAACCCTTTTTAGTAGGGATAACTTCACCCCTTTTATAGGTGACCCTAAGAATGACTACAGGGAAGTCCATGACTTAATATTTTGTCAGTCAATTTTTTTTTGGTAGACTAATCGATGCGAGAAGTCTACGTGGGGATGTTGTTTTGTTTTGTGGTCATATGTGAAGCTGATCGATGCGGGAAGCTTCTGAGAGAGTGCTATTTGTAGCAAGATTTTTAGGCATAGCCATCCTTCGAGGGATTGGTCTATATTTTTGCTTTATATGTTTTTGAGGGCTTTGAATAGCTATCCTTCAAGGGAGCAGTCTATTAGCTACAACAATGATGATGTAGCTGTCCTTCGAGGGAGCAGTCTGCATTTAAAGTTTATGACCTTTGAGTAGGTATCCTAGTTTTATATTTTTTGGACTGAAATTTTAGTCATGGACAAGCCTGTAGAGGTTTAAGGGCTTCCCTTTTATTACGACAAAGCATACATGCTTGACAAAAGGGTTGACTAATGTTTGTAGGGTTAAAAGGAATAGGAATGATGATGACGGGGGTTGCTCAAGGGACGAGCTCAAGTTAAACATCAACTGAATGATTACTTGATTAACAGTAGAATGGTCATAGATGCAAGGCATTAAGGGGCTCAGGTTCTGGTCGGCCTTCAAGGAAAGACAGATGATAAGTCCCTGATCCATACTTGTGCGTTATGATATAAGGTCTGAGCCAATTAGGAATAAACTTGCCTCGTTTACTTCTTTTTAGGTTTGTCACATGTTAAAGATGATTAAGAAGTTGGTTGATGTTTGGTCGATGCTTGGTTGGTTGATGCTTGGTTAAGGTCGTGATAGTCAGTATAAAGTCAAATTCCCCAAGTCATTTTGGTGACAGGGATGATGTTTGACACCCATTGCGGATAATCAGTGAGTTCGATAAATGAGATGAAGAGAAGATGATGAAGCTCCTCTTAGACAAGGAGTGCGATGCAAGGATGCATCCTGTGAAGCTTTTTTGCCTGATAGGCTTAGTTTAAGAGGGTGAGATCCTAATCTACCGGGTTGGAGTTTGGAATCTCAGAATTAGGGATGGTGATGGAGGCAATGGTTAGTAATATTTTGATTAAAGAAGCTAGTGGTTGGGGGTCTTTGAGTTGGACCTTCACTTTTTATAAGGCTTTGATCAAGGTTTGGTGATGTTGTGGAGAGCTTTGAATGAGGTCATATAAAGACATCTTCACAGGGGTTTGGTGAAGTTGTTTCACCATGGAGTCATGAATTGGTTTGGAAGATGTTGATTGGGATGTGCCCAAGATTGAAATCTTGGGTTTTGGTGGTTGAGGAGGCTTGACGAATGGATATGTCCAAGGGATAGAAACCTTCTCTTTCCCTTTATCCTTCATGGTTTGTGATCTAGTGGCCACATTGACAGTGTTGATTTCAAACAAAGGGGTTGAACGTGATCGAGGAACCACAGTTTGATGATGGGCTCCCGATTTAGGTGAGGATTTTTGAGAGGCTTGGGATGGTGTCGATGGTTTGTTGAAAGGGTGGTCAAAAGGATCCTTGATGAAAGAGGTGTCCTTTTTCAAGTGTTGACGAATGATAGCTTTAAGAGCACAACAAAACTCAGTGTCATGTCTAGGTGTGCAATGATATGCACAAAATTTAGTGTCATCGAACCAAGATGGCTTTGATCTGAGAGTTGATGAGTGTGATGGTGAAGAGGGTTGGGAGACATGAGACGGTGTTAGAGATTTGTTGACAGTATATTCAACAAGAAGGGTTTCTTTTTCTAAGTAATGGCGAATGGAAACCTTAAGGGCACAATAATTTTTAGTGTCATGTCCAGGTGTGCGATGATATAGGCAGATTTTAGTGTCATCAAACCAAGACGGTTTTGGTCTGAGAGGTTGAAATGGTTTAATAGGTGGAAGAGTGATGCCAGAAGTTTGCAAAAGTTGGCATAGTATAAAAGCATATGAAACCACTAAGGGGTCCGTGCTTGTTGATGCACTAGGTGTTGATGACTTTTGTTTGGGAGTTGTTGAGGGAGACTTCCATACCACCTTTTGGGTTGGTGGTGGGGCCCCTCATGTAGATGACACTTTCTTTGCGAGGGGTGCTGAATTCTTCAGAGGAGGTATGTTTTTGGTGGGTAAAGGGAGTAATGGAGGCAACTTGTTATTGATAGGTGTTGGAGTAGGGAGCACTCCTATTAATGTAGAGGGATGTGGGCCCAAAATGGAGGGCAATGATGATGGTGGAGGAGGAGTTCTCTGATGTGGTTTAGTAGTGTTCTTTGGTTTAGTGCAAGGACTACTATTGTGTGAGGCAAGGTTTAAGTCTACCTTCACTTGTGGGTGAGTGAGGTTAGATATGGGGTGAACACCGAGGGATTTAACCAGTGTTGGTATGGTGGATGTTTGTGAGGGTTTAGGTTCAGATGTGGATGGTTGAGCTTTTGAAGATTTGGAAGTAGAAGCCTGGTCATTGTTGGTGACTTTTGGAGATTTTGTCATAGAAGGGTCGACAGTATGAGATGAAATGGGATGTGTAAGATAAGGAGCTTTGAGTCACTCCCATAATGTCTCATGCTCTAACTTTTTCGATTGGAGAAATCTTAAGTTCTCAACCAATCAAGAGAATGGTTTGGAAGATGTTGGATGAGGCTTTGGTTTTTTAGAAGATGTGGGTGGTTGTGAGACCAGAAATGTGTTAGATGCAGTGATCTCAAGCCAAAGGTGAGAAAGAGTCATCACTGGATCATCTTCAGTTGAAGTAGGTGAAGAGACAAGTTCTTCCCTTGGTGGAGAAGGAATTGGAGAATGTGACTCCTTAAGAGGATAGAGGGCAGGGATGATCATACCTTCTACTTGTGGTTGAAGAGTAGGAAAGGTATGGTCCTCTATTGGTAGTAGGAAGGATGAAGGTGGGGCTAGTGGTGCCGGTATGGTTAAAGCATCCTCCAATATAAGAGGGGTAGATGGAGAACTAATAGGAGAAAGAAGTTCTTCCACCTGTGGGGGAGAAATAAGAGAAGAGGCTCTTCTACCTATGGTGGAAAAATAGGAGAAGAAGGCTCTTCTACCTGTGATGGACAAATAGGTTGATTAACATCTTCAGTTTGTGGAAGAGGTTGGTTAGGGATGGGAGGTGAAATCGTGTTGACTGTGCATATGTTATGCTCTTGGGGGTCATCAGCCATGGTCTGAATGTTATTTTGACTAGGAGGATGGTTAGGGAAAGGTTGTCTAAAGATGTCTATGTTTTGGTTAGGTGGCACATTTGGGTTATCCAAAACAAGATCACCTTTATCTATCATGTCTTGGACAATGTTTTTAAAAGTTTTGCAGTTGTTTATGTCATGGCCTTTGACACGGTGATAATGGCAAAAGTCATTTTCCATATACCATGTAGGGATTGCTTTTGAGGGGTCAAATTGAGGTGGTGGTCAAATTTGGGGGAGATTGAGGACTCCCTATTTAACTAGTTTATCCAACACAAATGCGTATGATTCTCCTATTGGAGTATATTGACGTTGTACATATCATTGTTGGAATTTTCGTGTAATGCTTTGAGATGTGGAAGGTTCAAATTGGTTGGTTATGGTTGATGAAGATGATCTGAGTATCACAGCATTTGTCGATCCCTTAGATTTGGAATTGGAGGAAGAAGAGTTAGAGGAAGGGTCATATGATTTTGCGTTAGTATTTTTACTACGCAATTTGACTTTATTTTTTTTATAGCACGAAGTTCAAGCTTCCTGGCCATGGTGAAAGCTTCGTCAAATGTGTGAAATGTTTGGACCTGCAAGGTAGATGAAATGTGTTTGGCACACGCTTGTGAAAATAGCTCAATGAGCTCAGGTTGAGGTAAAGAAAAGGAGATTTGGTTGATTAAACTTCTCCATCGAGCAACGAAATCAGCTATGGATTCATCGTCAAATTGTCTAATAGAATATAGGTCTGTGATGGAAACCTTTTTAGTTATGTTGATTGAAAAGTGGTCAAGGAAAAGTTGGGCTAGTTGAGTGAAAGAAAAGATAGAGTGACTGGTAATAGAACTATACCAATCGAGGGCAGCACCAAAAAGTGACATGGGAAATGTGCATAGTAACAATGCATCATCATGTGCTATAAGGTAACAAGCGTGTCTAAACGCTCGTAGATGTTGTTGTGGGTCTTCTTTAATCTAAAAGCGAGTAAACTTGGGAAGTTCCCACTGGCTAGGATATGGTTGGATTGGGACTGAAGGATGAATGGGTTCATTACAGATTTGTTCATATGAGAGAACATTTCTTGAACCAGAGATGGATGTCTCAAGGTTAGACACCTTATCCATCAACATCTTGATTAGATCGGTTGATGGATTTATAGGTGGGGCACCCCCTAAGTTTTAAGGTGCTTGGAAGGAGTTAGGAGGGGTGTATGGCATAATTGGTTTGCACTTGTATAGGCGCAACATATTGGTAACTAGTCATAGGGACTGATGTTGAAGTCAAGGGTGGTTGTGTTATGAAGCTAGAAGGCACAACTTGGCTTGATGTCGCCAAAGGTGGTCGAGTGGCAGCAACACTTATTGAAGGATAGGTGGTTACTCTTGTATTATGGGTGAAAGAGTAGGTGGGATGGAGACAATTAACTTTTGGAATGGTGTAGAACTTTGTTGAACGGTTTGTGTTTGAGGGGGTATAAGAACCCCAAAGGAGGTAGGTCCAGAAACAAAATGAGAGGTCACACTTTGAATATTGGTCATGGTCAGGTTGTTGGTTGAGGAAATGGCCTGAGTGTCTATGGGTTGGGTTACGGAGGTTGTTGATATGATTGTCGTTTCAACTAAGGAAGTTGGCATCCCATAAACTGGGTTGCCTAAAGAGTCTCGCATTTGACTTCTCAAGGATAGTGCTGAAGAGCCTTGACATTGAGGTCAAGGAATCTTTCAAAGTCTTGGTACCCTTCGAGAATAATATGGGGTTGAGTTGGGGTTGGAGGGCGCTCAGCTTCTGAATGATACTCCATTAGAGGACTTGATATACAAGGCGAAGGTGGGAGTGGTTATTGCCTTGTGTGGTCAACAAGAATTTTGGTTTGACTATGTGTCAAAACCATCCAAGGTAAAAGGGGGATTTAGGTTATGAAAACTGTATGTTTCAGCCTCAAAAAACTAGAATTGGTGTTTTTAATAGCAAAAAGGTCAAGTTTTTAGCTTGCTATTTTGAGAAGAAAAATTTTGACAGTGACCGACGTTGGTGGAAAAATTGATGTCGGTGAATAAAGTTGCCGATGTCAGTTAGATAACCGATGTCGGTGAAGATTAGTTGCTGACATTGGTGGAAAAACTGATGTCGATTATTGTGTATTTCCAGAAACTTCAAAAAATTGAAAGTTTTTGGAAGAAAGAAGAAAGTTCTGATTTGTTCTTGAAGCTCAGAATAATTCATCCTTACCAGCTCAAAAAACTAGATAAAAATAGAAAAGTAGATGAAGACAAGCAGCCTCTAAATGTTAAATTCCTAAGAATAAGTTTTAGAGTCGTGTTGTCTTATGCCTTAGAAGAGTGTGTTTGGGAAGTTGGGCTTTTAGAACGGGTCCTAAAAGAAGTAGTCTAAGGTTGGTTTCGGGTTAGTTTTGGTGCTCAAAATTTGTAGTAGGTTTCGTACATGGCCTGGTGCTAGGAGCTTGCTCCCCTCACTTCACGAGCCCAGAGATAAGCTGGGTCGCTTAGCCAGTATATACTTCCCCTAGAGTTTATACTCTACCAAAGAACATAGTGGGTTCTCCCCTTGGTAGTGAAGTCCAAGTAGGATTACCAGGAAGGGTAAGGTATCTGCTAGGTGATGAAATCCTAGTCGAGCCTTGTCTCAGGTATGTTTAGATGTTTGATTGTGAATGTGGTCAGGTTGTGTAACATATGTGGAATACGCTTTATTCATAATGCATTTTTAATTACTAGATGTGAGAGCTAAGTATGCATTCAGGTAGAAATGAAATGCAATAGATTTTAGCCCAAATTGAAATGTTTTTATTTGTATGCAAACAATTAATAAAAGGTTAAGAGCATGAACTTCACTACTCTAAGATGCAGAAAAGAAGTGACAAGAAGAAAAAGTTCTTTTTAACTTCCGCTTATGATTTCATTTCAAAATGAAGAGATAGAAGGAAAGGATGCAAGAAGAGATCTAATGCACCTATATGAATGTTTGCCTTTAGAAGAAATGAACCCAAGGAAAACTTTAGGGTCCCATCGGGCATGCCAGAATGTTTCTAACTATTTTTTGCTTTTCACATTCAGAAGATGAAAGAAACTAAGATAATGTTTAGGGGTTTGTACGTACCTAGATGAAGTTTGCACACCGTATCCAGATGATTAAAGGAGCTCCTCTTTGGCTGTGGAGGACGACACCTATAGATAAGAAAGACTTAAACAAAGAGATTGTTAGATAGATATGTGGTGGACTACCAAGCAAAGCTCGGTCCTAGAAGTGTAAAGACTTCCTTGAGGGATGACAGTCCACTAGTTGATAAAAGAGTGTTGCTAGAAAGAGAAAAGGTAAAAGACTAAACAAAAGAAATAGAGATAATGCGTACCTATATTTTGCTATTGGTCTGTCACAGTCACCGACATCGGTGGTTTTGCTGGCATTGGTTGGTCAAGTTGTCGACATCAGTTATGCTGCCGACATCAGTAGGGGAAATGGTCGATGTCGATCAGGGCAATGGCCTTAGGTGAGTTTTGTACAGGGTTGTGGTTGACAGAGGGGTCTGGAAGGTCTGTCTAGGTTTGGAGGTCTGTGCAAGATTGTAGGGAAGCCAATAGAGTCTTAAGAGGGACAAGGGGTAGAGGACAAGTTGTCAAAAGGAGTAAGGATATGGGAAAGCCCTCTCAGCCTCTCCAAGAAGGAAGTCAGGGCTGGTTGATGATATTTAGAAATGCTAAATAGAAGCTAATTGCTAATGCTTTCTAAATTATTGAAAATGAAATAGAAGAATACTTAGCTCTTAGTTGCTAAAGAATCAGATGTGCGAACGCTTGTTCCCGATGCTGCTGCTGATATAGAAGACTTCCTACAATGTTTAAAACCCAAAGTCTGGAGCTATTTCTGTAGAGTCCCTGTAGCTTGTGATGTTTGGTGTGTGTCTGAGAGAGAGAGAGAGAGAGAGAGAGAGAGAGAGAGAGAGAGAGAGAGAGAGAGAGAGAGAGAGAGAGAGAGAGAGAGAGAGAGAGAGAGAGAGAGAGAGAGAGAGAGAGAGAGAGAGAGGTCAAATTTCAGGAGCAAGAGAATTAGCATTCAGAGAGCATTCAGTCTATCATTTAGGGTCAGAATTTGGTTTTAAGCAACCGATGTCGGTGATATTACCGGCGTTGGCTGATGGTTGACCGACGTCGACGGCTAGAGAATGGGAAAAAATGCTATTTTTAGCCTTTTGCCCGTTCTTCCATCTGTCGAGTTTAGCTGCCATTGAAAAATGGTCTAAAGGCAGATTAAATAGGTGTGAGAGGTTAGTGGGAGGGTTGAAATAGGTCTTAGGTAATTAAGAAGGGTCATAGGGTGATAAATGAGGGTATCCAAGGGCAAGGTGAGGTGTCATGGGTGATGTGTCAAGGGTGGTTTTATTAATTTAAAAGAGGTAATTTATTTTAAATTAATAAGTGTGTGGGTTAGAAATGTTTAGAAGTGGACCAAAGGGACCAAGGGGGGGTTTGACACTATTTTTGTGTCTACATATAGCTCTTAAAGAGGCTAATGAAAATTCAGTCTTGGATTTTTATGAGAACATGATAACAAGGTTTGGAGCTCCCTCAAATATCATCTTAGATAATGCATTAGACTTTTTAGGAGCAAGGACAAGTGAATGGGATTTGAAGCATGGCATTACATCAGCTCTTCCTCTAACTATTATCCTCAAAGAAATGGACTAACAAAGTACACAAATAAGAATTTGATCAAGATCATCAAGAGGAAAATGGAGGAAAATCAATGAACATGGCACACTAAGTTGAAAATAGCCCTTTAGGCTGATAAAATCACTCCAAAGAGGGCAATTAGAAACTCCCCATATATACTTGTGTATGGAAGGGAAGCTAGACTTCCTATTTCACTCAAATTTCTAGCTTTATATCTCACTCATCAATTATAGTTGATGGAGAATGACAACATGGGAGTCAGATTATGAGAACTGATGGAACTCGAAGATGTAAGAGATCAGGTAATGCATACCTTGATTACTCACCAATAGTAGATAAAGAAGCATTTTGAAAAGAATTCTATGCCAAGTATTTTTGGAGAAGGAGACATTGTTCTTAATTGGGATGAAGATAGAGCCAAGCCTAGGAAACACACAAAGTTTGCTGCTTTGTGTAGTGGTCCATACATGATCACACAGTGTAAATAACACAATGGTTTCCAGCTTTTAAAGTTGGATGAAGAGGAACTGCATATCCCAGTCAATGGGATATATCTAAAGAACTATTACTAAAGTTTTTCCTTCTATTGTACATAGTTATTATATTTTCTTAATGCTCCCTAAGTGCTTATGCACATGTGTGTGTTTATATGTGTCTTATTCTATTCTAATGGGTCTTGTTATTTTTGTCTATGTTTTCTTTGTGTTTTATGTTGGTAGAATCCTTGATAGTCATGTGCGAGAATTCATTGACTTTGTTGGCCCTTAAGTGGATAAGGATACTTGGTTTGGTTAGTATAATAAGCATACTACCCCTATAATTTGCCATTTTGTTGACCAATTTTTGGTATTTCAAACCAAAATTGGCCATCCATATTGAAAAAATAGTTATTTATTCATATGTTTGGATGAGTCTAGTGTGTGTCTTTGTCCATAAAAAGCTTTGTGAAAAGTTCATGGTGAAGGTTCAAATATTTCCTTTCAGAAAGCTTTCTTTAGGTTCTTGTTCAAGTATTTTTCCTTTCAAACTTTGTTCCAAGCATAAGTGAGTTCTTGTGGGTTTTATTTTCCTTCAGGTTTTATGCAAGACTATTTCTTTTAGGTTTTTTTCCCAAAATAATTCTTTCAGAAGTTTTGTCTTAGCCTCAAGTGAATTCTTGTAGACTTTTTGTCCAGGACTTTGTTTTTGAAGGTCCTTTTCAATTTCTCTGAAAGATATCTTCTAAGTTGAAGGGTTCTTTGCAACTTTCTCGAAGGGCTCTTTTCAAGATAAGTGGAACTTTCCAATTCTTTTAAAGGGTCATTTCTTGTGGGAAAGTTATTTACATTTCTTTCAAAGGACACTTTCACTTTTTTGAAAGGTGATTTCAAATTTTTCAAAGGGCACATGGAAATTTGCCAAAAAGTTTGAAGGGATCATTTCAATTTCTTTGAAGGGTAGGTGCACCCTTGTAATTCTTTTGAAGGGCCAAACAATTATTCTAAAGGGTATTTTTGAATAAATCTGAAGGGTAGGAGTACTTTTTCAATATTGTTGAAGGGTCATTTCTAAAAGGATCAAGTGAAAGAGAAAGGATTTCTTGTAGGAAAATTGTTTGGGACAATTTCCCTGCAAGCAGAAGACATAAAGGATTCTTTTAGATAAATTGTCTGAAGGAATTCCCTTAGATAAAAAGTCTAAAATAAGATAGAGACAAAGACAAAAATGATTTCTTTCAAGAAAATTTCTTGAAATAAATGAACAAGACATTTTTATAAAAATAATAATGAAGACACGAACAAAGAGTCCAAGAGAATCCTTGTGGATAAGTTATAAGCAAGAATGTCTAAGAAAACAAAAGTCCATAGAAAATACTTGATGGCCCATAGAATGTCAAATTCAAATTGTGATGAATAGTTGCTAAGTTTAAAGAGGGAACTTGAATACAAATAAGAGAATGACAAATGTGCATAACAAATGACAAGCCCGCAAAGAGAAACCAATGCCAAAGCAATATGGACTCAATAATAGCAAAGGTCATTCTTATAACTATTGATGAAAACTATTCCTATTCCTAATTGACACATGTCAAATTGATCTTGCAATCTTAATTTTTCAATCTCCCTTTAGAAAACTATATATATATATATATATATATATATATATATATATATATGTGTGTGTGTGTGTGTGTGTGTGTGTGTATATGTATATGTATATGTATTCATCCTATTCTTAAAAGAGCCTCCACTAGTTAATGACAAAATTTTGACTAGATTTGTATTGAAAACTCTTAAATAAAGTAAGACAAATTTTGCCACTCACACACTACATTTTTATGTATTAATTTAACATCATATTGTTCTCATTTAGTGAATGTTGTCTTTCCTAAATTGTTATCCTTGTTTACCCACCAAATGTGTAGATAGATCTTTGTTACAGGTCTTTTTTAGTATTCTCTAATAAGTGTATAGGCATTTTTTAAGTTGTTAAAAGTCATATTCTTTTTTGGAATTATCTATTTCCACCTTGAATGTTGAATACCTTTTGAATCTAACAAATGAAACTTTGATGTGACAATTCATAAAGGGTCATCAGTCTTGTACAAGTAAACTTTTTCATTATTTAAGTAGTGATTATAGTCAAAGTGAGAAGACCATACATATTGGTACATCACCGTTTGTTTCTATCTGTTGTTTGTTTTCTCTCTTTTCATACACAGTCAATATATTATAATAGATAGAGCTTCATAGGTGCATCAAGGGAGCTAGCCCTTAAATATAGAGATTCATCTCAAAGAAATTATCACCCACAACAAAAGAGATGATTCTATTGTGTCACTTGGATGAAGAAGACTAAGTTTTTCTTCAAGGGTGTAAATCCAAGCGTCAATAATTATGTCATCTTTATGATCTTCCAACTAGTTAGCCATAGTATTTATAGTCATCTGGCCATCATCATCCCACTTTATACTAATAATGAAGGATAGTCTATCTCATATGTATTCACATCTATGACCTCAAAGTGCCCTCACAAAATTAGCTCTACCACCTTGATTTTTATATATCATAACCTACTAATATTTTTAACACATATGTATTCTAATAAGCTCAAAGTCATGGGACTACAAATTTTCATAGGTTTCAAAATCACTTCCTAAGTGGAGCTTGGTATCACGTTTTTTGTGATGCCAAAATCAAATACAACATTCAACACCTCATATCCTATGAGTTCAATATCCATTATGGAATCCATATCCTGTGGTTTATTTTTTATCACATACCAAACCATTTTATCCATTTTCTCCTACCCCTTCATATCACAATAAACAAATTGTGAAACAAACTTATGATATTCTCTAATATACTCTCATTTCACATTAGACTTAACAATTTGATAAGATCGGTTAGCATAATCACTACTCATTATTATTGTAGAATGTACATGATTTGACAATAAAATTGAACTTTCATTTTCACCACATTGGGAATGCTTTTATCTTGCATTCTTACTGACCATAATAGTTCAACCACTACACTCATCAATAATTTCTCTCTTCTTAGGTTTAAGTTTTCTTCTTGCACTTTATAGATCTTACCATCCTTTAGCATCTCTAAAGGTCTACTTATTTGTTCTTTATGCTATATCCTTGTAAAAACATATATGGTTGTAGGTTTCTTAGTAAGGGTGGTCACCATGTTTACATTTCACACCATTTTATCTTTTCTTTATTTCTCAAGTATGGGGAAATCCTTAATATTATATAGGCATGAGATCTTAAAATATATGCAATAGGTTTTCCATTAAGGATTACTGGGAAAATTATGTATAATTTGGTTTATTTACCCACATATGTAGCAAGTTATAAGATTTTATGGTTTCTAAGGCATCTGTTTAAAACCTTGATAACCCCCTTGATATCCACCTTGCTTTATGATGTTCCCTAAACTTATAAATGGTTTTTATAACCCTCATATTTTATTTATGGTGAAGGAGGTTCCCAACCTAGTTGATATGAAAGTGATTATGCTGCCTATTATGGCTAGTGTTACATAGAAGGTGTCCAAGTCAATTGATATTGGGGTGATGGTGGTTCCCAATTTTACTACCAAGGCATCTTTGTATCTTGAAATATAATATTAAACTATTGAGATGGAAATAATTGTGTAATTATTGTGAACACATCTTGAGTTATATCATCTTTGAAATATTATAATATAAAATAATTTTTATAATCATGATTGGTTTACATACATAAGTTATAGCTTGCACTCTAATATTGTAATACATAATGCTACACTAAAGAACAAATCATAATAAAATGAGCCCTTTTGTAGTAAATTTGATAGATTTTTTTGATGCGAGGATAATCAATACAATAGTGCCTTTCCTATCCACATTCTATGAACCATAGAATTTTTTTTAACTTCCCCCCCTCTAACATCTCCTCCACTTGTCAAGACATTGCACCCATATTGGCATCAGTCTTAGCATTTCATAAAGAAGGATCTCCATAGTCCTCAGTTTTCCTAGACCTTATGGTAGATGTGATATTTTTTGCTTTGGTTTTGAATTGGGTTTGTGTTGTTGCATAACTTATTTTACTGCATAGACCTTCCAAAAACCAATTTTTTTTATTTGCATCTATGAAATAAAATTTCAATTAGCTCATAACATATGAGAACCTATAATCATAGTCCCAAACTGATTCCCATGATTTTTTATTGGTTTATTTTAGGACCTAAATAGTTTAACTCACATACTTTTGTCATTTATATTATGTGACCAACTTAATTTTTACTTCATCTAAAGGTAATTTAGGGCCTACACACTTATATATGAACTCTATAACTCTTCCAATTAGTTCCCCTATAATTTTTCAACATTTAGTCTCATCATCTTTGTTTTCCTCAAAATTTCCATGATCAAAATTTCTCTTTTTTTAAATCAACACAAAAAGTTAGTTGTTGAATTTGAGGGTTAAATTTGTTCATATCTTTTTGTCTAAGAAAATACTTATTTTTTTCATGATAAAAATCATGTACATGTGCTTTATGCACTCATAAGGCAAAGCTTTCCATTATTTTTGGCAAGCTAGATGCATGGATGTGACTTTGTGGTTGTTGGCACAACTCCACACCATACATACCCATGTTATCATGAACCCTTGACCTTATAGGCATGGTGAAATAGAATTTGTGACCATGTCAAAGTGGGCCACAACATCATATTTGTTGTGCTCGTGAGGCCTTATTAATTGAGTATGAGTGCATGTCGTGTAAACACCTAGGGGGCATCAGTACATAAGCACACTGACTTAACCCCCACGTGACTATAAAAAATACTCCAAGTACCCAGTTGAGAAAAACATTCTAATTTCAAATAATAACTCTAATTTTTGTACCAACACAGGGTCAAATATTTGATCCTAAACCATTACCTTTTATAAGTTGTAAATCATTATAAAGATAATCAAAATCTTCATTTATTTAGGTACTTTGCACTGATGAAAATTTTAGAATTTTTTGATTGCATTTTGAGTATTTTTCACTCCAAGGGAATATCTTAGTACCTTGAGTACACTAGAGTTATGGTCAGTTATTGTGGCCATTTGGTAAAGGATCCAAAAGTGATACAAACATTTTCATGACCACCGTGACTTATTATCCAAAACCACGTAAACATTTACTACCTCTAGATACATTCAATAAAATGTGTATACTTTCCAATGCATATTTTCAAATCACTAGATAAATGAAATGAAGTTCAAATACATGTGTTATGAACCCATGTAAGTGCTACATAATGGTAATTATAGAAATCAACAATTCTCAGATTGAGTATGTGGACCTAGAGGAGTTTTATAATAGAATGAATGTAAAATATTTGACTCTCATGGATACTCTCTTTTAAACAAGTGACTTACCAAAGGAAGCTAAATTTTCTATCTTTATACAATGTTTAGACCTAGTATATGTGTGTGCTAGACACTAAGATCCAGATAGTAGGGAGATGCGATTAGAGGATGTGCCTTGAAGGAAACATTGGATGGAACTACCATGAGGACATAAATTTGAGGACCCCCTAAAATTAAACTTATGAAATAGTGGGCATTAAGGATAGATAATCTTTCTGGGACAAAATCCAAGAAAGACATCTCAATTCCATCAATAACGTGTGGCTAAAACATAAGAGAAAAAGAATATCAAAAGTCCTAAATAAATTATTCAAATCAGATTTCAAAGAGGAGTTGTTAGACACGGTCACCCTTACCAATATGATTATGGCTAAAATCACTACTATGTAGTTTCATTAGTGGATGTTCATGGCTATAAACATCATATGTTATGGCAAAAAAAATTTGATTGGGGTGACATCATAAGTGATGTTATGCATCAAAAAATTACAAATATATAAGTAACAATAACCTTCTCTATGAATTCATATTTGGTCTATTTATTATCAGCTCAAAAAATTTATGCAAGTCTCACTCAATTGGCCAATGTAGTCCCAAAAACAAAGGTTCATGAATTCTACCCATAATTGACCTTGGAACAAAGAAATAAAATTTAAAAAAAGTCAATGACGCTTTCACCATGACATTTTTTAGGCACTAAATGAATACTAGGGAGAAATAGTATAATATGAGGCATCCAATTTCATATCACAATATGGGAACTATTTCATTCAATTCTAAAAAATTCTCCTATATTAGAGTAGGAGTATTCAAAGAATGCCCCCTGAGACTTTCCAAGATAGAAAATGAAAAATATTATTGGAGAGGAAAATATACTTGGATGATGGGAGGATTTGATGTCATGATCCACTTGACAACCCTCATGAAAAGTGCATTATGACCATAAGGTGTACTAAGGAATCCTCCAACTATTTTTTTGATGTATGTATGTATGTATATATGTATGGACACACACACCTACACCCATCTATATGTGTATGCATGTGTGTACACACACATTCTCCTCAACCTAATATTTTATCCCCAACCCCAAACTAATACCACACCTTTAACACATTCACTCAAGGATCTAATTTTTCATAACTAATGAGCTTAAAATTGGAGATGGATTACATAAATAATCAAGTAATAAACAACAATTAGCTCAAAGTGAAAATCACAAAGAAAAATATAAAATAACACCAATAATAAGGTCACTAGATCAGTTAGAGACAATATCTCAAATGAGATAAATCTAAAATAGAACATTCAAATAATAGAAGAATGTCACATAAAACAAGGTCCTTGAACCTATAATTATTAGAGATCTAAACACTATCAAGGCATGTAACTACATGATAAATAAAAAATAATATTTCATAAAAGGTGGAGATATTTAACCCCATGGGAGTTAATGGTGCACAAAAACACTAGCCTAGGGATTATATCCCTTATCCCAACACCTAGGCAAAGGCCTTTATGCTATGTAGATATATAAAATTGATGGACACAAAGGAACTATTAGACATAAATCTCTATTACTCACCTTCTTCAATCCACCCAAAGAAATCATAGAATATGGAAAACACAATGCAAATAGAAGAATAATACAATAAATGAAATAATCCAGGCACTTCCACAAAATATAATCATTCACAAGTGAATGTTGCTACAAATAACCAAGTTCCATAGATCATTGAATAAATCCACATCCTTCAATCAAATGGAAAATGCATAAAATATAAATATCTAAACCAAGGGAAATTACCTAAAAACAAAGATCCAAAAAAAACAAGTAAAGCCACAACTTCAATTAAAAGGAAAAAAGTCTAAAAAATAGTAATAAAATTTACCATAACAGGGCTATAATATTTCCATGTTGCTCACACAATATATTATGAGTTCATATTGATCAAACACTTCTCATTCCAATTTTGTCTTACCAACAAACAAAACCCAATTGAATAAATGCATCTTTGACAATCTCATCATGCTAAACAACTAAACCAACCTAATGATAGAAACATGTTGAATGAATCTAACTGATCAAAAAATATTATGCAATGTAGTCATCTAAACACAAGTGGATTAGTTACACTAGTTCTTCAATAGGATACATTTTATTTATTATTTCCTTCTTTCATTACAAATTTCAAGAAGTCATAAATTCATAGATGATCTTTCGAGCCTTTTGATAGATCCTATTTATTTTTCTCATTCAATCCTTACAGTGTTTTTGCCAGGTGGTCTCCTTTTCTCTACTTCTAGTCTTATCTGCCTTTATTTTCTTATTATTGGGATGACTATGTTTTCTTGTCATAGTCCACCTTTATTTTAATTCCTCACCAACCACATTCCTTTTGGATATTTATTTGTATTAATTTAATTTATTGTCCATCATTTGTCAATGGTGGATTCCACGTCATGTCTTATTATGGTCCCTTTGGTGATTATGATTTACTTTATTTTTGTGACTGTTTTACTTGGTCACACATATACTCAAGTGGTGATGAATCATCTTTGTATTTCCCATGATCATGTGAAGAACAATCCACATTGAAACACAATGTGTTTATTTGTATTTGGGTCACCCAATCATAAGGTGTTTAGTATACATGTGGTTAAATTACCCAATAACCTGAATGTATTCTAGTGGTTACCATCACTAATCCATATTTTAGGTTCTATTATCTATGTTTATCCTCTATTGGAGCTCTCACTCTCATTGTGTCAATTATATACCACATGATGGGCATAATACAAATCCTGACCATCTCATCTCATCATTGGTGTATAATAAGATTAGATAACATTCAAAAAGCCATGTTTTTTTCACATAAATCAAAATCATCATGGCACCTCTATGGCATTAAGAGATATACCTTAGCATAATAATCAAATGCTTATTAACCATAATTAAAATCTCATTTCTCTTGATCTAATATGAGAGAAAAAGGGCACACAAATGAATCATTTCCCAATCACATATAATATAGTAATTAATGGGTACAATCATGATTAATGTTTAATCATAGGCCTAAGCAAGGGTTAGGTTAGGAGGGGAACTATAAACACTCAAAAAATAAGTGGTATTAGGTAGTGAAAATGTTTTAATGTAAAATAATGAGTTTCAATGCCAAGTGATTATTTCAATTTAAAGAATAGATATTGGGAAGCAAGCCATTCATTTTATAATGTTTGTCTTCATACTTTTCTCGCCAAGTTGACAATTTAATAAATAAAAGAAGTAAATAATTTGAAGTTGCATAGGTTTGTTTTTGCATCTTGTTGCAAGTATTTACAAATAATAATGATTTTTTTTTAATGGACAAAGGGCCTCTCATTGAAAAGGAAATTGGGTTATAAGCCATGACTGATTATTCTACAATGTCAAAATTTCTAATCCACACATAGATTCCTTGGTTTTGTTACATATTTACCCCATGGTCTCCTTCTTGCTCATGTCATTGATTATCCACCAATGTTTTATTCTTGTTAGGTTTGATGTGATTATTTTTAAGGGGTTAGATTGTGTATTTATCTCTTCTTTTCTCTAAAAAATAATGGGTTCCTATATGAAGAACATTTTTATTATTTGTATGTAAGCCCTACAAATCATGGTAGTCTCTAATGGGACATTCAAACATGTCACAACCCAAATAATAATAATAATAATAATAATAATAATAATAATAATAATAATAATAATAATAATAATAATAATAATATTTAGTGAATTAGAGTATAAATGAAATTACATGTAGGTCTTGCTACACACTTCTAGACATGAAGATATGTTTTTTTCTATTTTTATACTTCCATGTGCAAGCAACCATGACTGGATTAGGTCACTACATATTCTTAACTAGGGCTAAACATCATCAGAGGGTTATATGGGGAAGAGAGTGAGGCTACTAGAACGTATATTTTAGGGTACATTAGTGTGTGGGTCCACACCGATCTACTCATAACTCTACCCATTTGGTTATCTTCCCTATAGGATCATCTAAGGGTATTTAACCCTAGGCAAGCACTATGTTATCCCTAATGGTACAATTAATGGTTGGTTTAAAATATTAGTTAGCTCATGTTTGGGGAACTGATCAACTGACAAGTAATAACCTCAGTTAAGCCATAAAAATAACATAATAATTGGAAGAGTAACATATCACATAAACTAATGTACATACATGAACTAACAACAAGCACTCATTTGAGTACCATGCCAATAATTTTGAATAGAAGAATAATAATACTAATATATGCATAGATGTAATTTTCACCATTATGAAATCAATAAGCAAAATATTATGAGACTATTTCCAAAAGCAATACAATATAAGACTTTGAAACACTTTAATCTCCTTTCAGTTTCACATAAAAAAAAACCATTCCTTTGTGTTATCCATCTTGGCCACCAGTTTAGGGACAAAACATAGGAATCACTATACCATGGTCATTTGGGTTTAACATACTATCTATAAAACTTATTTTCATTTGATTTATCATCCAAATGCAACATAATTTTTTATGATTCAAGGAATCAATATATAGTATCACATAAGAGGCCATCACATTGGCTCTTAGACAATCAACAAACAAAATTTCTTTTTTTAAAGCACACATTAAACTTTCTCAACCATCTCATAGATCAGTAAATAGAGGTATACCCTATATGTTCTTCTTATTTGTCCTTTGGTTTCATTTTAATAATGTAAATTTACTAAGTATATTATACTAATATCAATCAGAATGAAGACAAATGTCTCAACCACCATGCTTATAATCTACATTAGAATATTTAGTATTTCCATCTCTTCATTAGCATTGTTGTTCCCAAAATCTGTCATTTGTTTTTTTGGACAACATGTCGACCATTTCGGTCCTACAGGCTAAAATGGTCTCTTTCTTTCTCAAAATGTTTTGATCAGTCAAGTTATTCAATCACACAAGCCTTTTTAGCTAAGGAAATCACAGGTTCAAAAAGCGAGCTTTCGTAAGGAAAAATCTCAAAACACTTAAGGCATTTCTTAAAAAATTGTAAGGATGGTTCAACACCAAGGTTTAATAAATAAGGTTCAATGGTGGGGTTTAATAATATGGAATGAACCATTGAACCATTAAAACTATTGAACTCCACCTCTGAAAGGTTTAAAAAGTTCAAAGTTTCAAAGAGTTCAAAGGTTTAAAGAGTTCAAAGGTTTAAAGAGTTCAAGGTTTAAGCGAATGGTTAAAGCAGAAGGTTCCAGAAAAGGGTTCAACCAAATTTTTCAAACAATTAGTTCAAAGACACCTTAAACTCATAAAGAAAACTAAGTGAACACGGATCTTTACAAGACATTGAAACACTGAACTGTCAAACTGTTGAAATTTGAACCGTTGAACCTTGAACCATGGAACTCTGAAAGGTTCAAAGGGTTCAAGGTTTAAAGTGGTTAAAAGTGACCAGTGACATCCCAACAGATGTCAAATTTAGGGTAATGAAATAACTGTTGATTTTTAAATAACGCAGACCTAAGAACAAACTCAGTGACCAATTAAGGAAGGAACAAAAGGAGCCAACAGAAAGTGAGAAGATAACCCTGAGAGCTCAGATCACTAGGAAGAGACAAAATATAGCATGGAAAGAGTGAAAGTTATAGAGAATCCAAAAATGTTTGCAGGAGAGTTATTCCAGTAGGTGGAGCAGTCCACCAGGTGGATATCAGAGAGCATAAGCATTCAATGGCACAACCTATTTTTCTTCATTTGAGTAAAGATGAGTGGACAGTCGTGTAAGTATCATAAAGAGGAGTGGCCTTACCTTTTAGAAGATCAGGTGACCCATGCTTTGGAGAGGACATTTGATATGATTTGAATGGCTCTAGCATGGCCCCTGCACATAATTTCCTCTTTCTAATGCATTCAATGTAGCATTGGCCATTTTGTGAAAACAAGTAGCAAAGTCTTTCTTTAGAGGCTATATATTGTAATCTCTCTATTATTAAAAGAAAAACTCTGCCCAAATTGAAAGGCATTCTTGAGACTTTGAGCTCAGACTATTAATCATATTTTATCAAGTGAATGAGAAAGCAAGTGACCTTTCAGACTTTGTGTTGAAATAGCTTGTGTTATCTAGGAAATCATTCTTATGTCTTTCTCCTAAATATATTTTTGTCCATTTAATCAAATAAGTAGAACATGTGGAAATAATCTGAAATATGTCCTAAAGTTGACTGTGGGAGACTTTGTGCTGCCATAATTATCTTTAGTATCTATGTTTTATGTTTCAGGATATTGGAGAGACTTTGAGCTCCCCTTATCCTTCATAATCTTTTACTTTGTTGTAGTTTTCAGTGGAGACTTTATGCTGCATTTCATACTACTGTGTTACTTTGTCCTAAATCAGTAGGAGAAATAATAAAAGACTTTATGATTTTGTGGGTTTCTTGTGAATCCAGTTACTACCCAGGAAGAATTCTTGTTTTTTGTTGAACATCATTTTTGAAAGAAGAGAAATGCCTTCAATAATTACACAATAATTCTTCTTTATTTTGTGAACATCATCTCTGAAAAAAGAGAGATGGATAGTATAATTTCACCCTTGAGTCTATTTTTAGTTTATATTAGTATATTATAGTTTATAGGGAACCTACCCTTATTGAGAGAAGAGATTTATCTCGTTATGTTGTGGTAACACACCCATTTTGCTGTGGTTGATATACCCATTTTGCCATTAGTTAGTTGATAAAAAAATATTCACCTAATAGTTTTTGGTGACTCTGCTAGGGAAGAATGTGTAATTTGAAGCCTCAAGCTTCAAATTGAAGAATTTCCAATTCTTTTTCATTCTACACTCTAGCAAATCCATGGTATACGTGAAGCCAGAGAGCTCAAGGTATTATTGATCCTGTGTTTGAGTTTGTGAAGTGAAATAATTTTGACCTTTCTCCTCCACAATCTTGCCTTCAATGAACTAGGAGTTTTCCTCCTATGGATGTTAGGTCCCCAATACCAGGCAAAGCTTCTCTTTCCTCTGCTTGTAGAGTTTTGTCTATACATACCCTACAAAGGTTTGTTATCCCTCCTTTCAATCATCATATCATGGAAGCCCAAGGCCCTTGGGGTAACAATTTTGGCCCTCTAAATCTAACCCCACCTTTACATGAACTTCCTCGTAGTTCAAGAAAGAATTTTCCCAAGTTTTATGGTGATGGGAGATTTCATCCTGATGAGAATATTTTAGTTGTATACATATCCTGTGGTGTGATAGGCATTGAATTTGAATATATAGGGGTTAGACTATTTTTGGAAACATTACAAGGCACTGCCATAAATTGGTTTTATCATCTGCAAGTACAAACAATAATTGATTGGAACACTCTCAAGGCCAAGTTTGAGGCTAGGTTCAAACCCATAGAAGATGCACATGCCCTGTTATCCCAGCTTATGAAAATAAAGAAGGAGCCTCATGAACCCATGAAAGACTTCATTGCTAAATTTGACAAGCTAAGGAATAAGATCCCTATAATTGTTCAGTTGACACTAGAAAATCTTAAGTGCTTCTTCATCAATTCTCAGCTTCTTGAAGTGAGTTTCCTATTGAGGTGGGTAGGCCACATAGATCTTGATGCAGCTCAAATTTTATCCACTGAGGTTGAAGATGATATTATCTTGGCAAGAAATATAAGAAGATATCCTAACAAAAATAAATCTTCTTCATCTTTTGAAAATTTCTCTATAGGCACCATTGATCATATGGTGCAAAAGCTAGCAAATGAATTGTTAGCTCTAAAAAAGAAAATGGCACAAGGGATGTCTGCTCCTCTTTCTTATCAAGATATACCAAGGATGATGTTTCCAAACTAATCATATCAAGGAAAAGCTACCAGGAATCAAGGGCAACCAAATCATCTCCCTCCCCCACAGGGGAAGCTTGCCATTAAAGTAGCACTGGCTAACTCAGTAGTTGGTTATCATGAAGCTAAACATGATTTCTCTTTCCAACCTGAGTTAGACCAAGAAGATGATGATAATATCTTTGTAGAAGGTGAATAATAATTCGCTGGTACTCCAACATTGGTTTCCTAAATTACCAAGATGAAGCTAGAAGTAAGAGAGAAATGTTTGATGGATCATACACTATTTTTACTAGGTCCCAGAACCAGTCAACTCAACAAGATGATAAAGGAAAAATAGGGGAATAATCTCAACCAATAATTTCAATTAATAAATGAGGGACTTCACTACCTTTCCAATCAAAGGACCCAGTGATCAATAAAAAAGTAAGTACCTCAAACAACCCTGCACCTTCTGCTTCAATTTCTCAGACCAGTACCACACCCAACCAAACCCAAAATAATGGACTTCCTTCCTCTATTCCTAGTTATTTTCAGTCATTTGATATAATTGACCATACTAGGAAGACCAAGATCCAAATTTATGAGTTTGAATACTTATAAGCCAACCCTGAGCAGTTGGATAGGCTAGTTGAATGCATCAAGAACAAAACCATCCCTACAGGACAAAATGTTTCAAAGGTGACTCATGATTCCCCAAAGAACACATCCACCTAAAAAAATCTTGTCATTACTCTTATTTCCCCTGGGAAGATAGAACCTTTCTATGTTTCCCTGTTGATAAATGGTATAAGTTGAGCAATTGTATAATAGACTCTGGCACCTCTGACAATGTGATGCCTGCCAAGGTGGCAGACTCTCTCAGTCTCACTCTAACTAAAACTTTTGGGAGATATTTCTCCATGGAAAACAATCAAGTGCCACTTTTGGGTCAGATCATAGATGCCCAATTTGCATTCATGGCCTTCCCAAAAAAAAAGATTAAAATGACAGTTTTGGTGGCTGACGTTCCAGCTTCATATGGCATTTGGCTTGGATGAAATTTTTACAAGGATGTTGGTGGAGAATTGAACATAGACCTATCTGAGGTGAGGATACCTGTTAAGGTCATCATTCAAAGGTTGCTTCCTGAGAAGGAATCAAAATATATTGTCACTCAAACATCTGATTCTGAAGCTCAAAATCTATTTGAATCCTTAGGAATGGGTAACTATTTTTTGTCCATAGAAGATGTTTCTATTTCATCAGATGAAAGTTATATAAGTTAAAATCTAAAAAATTTAGATAAGATGTCAGAAGAATTGGTGGATCATAGTTCAGATAAAAAAAGATCTTCCCTCTCTAATGAAGAGAAGTCTGAAAGGAGATCAGATTCTAATGATGTCTAGATTCTAGAATTTGATGGCAACAATTCTTCTACTAGTTTTGGAGCTAAACTTGTTTTGATATCTTCACAATGAGATATTTTCCCCTATTCATATAAGTTGCAGTTTAGAAATACCAACAACACCACTGAGTATGAATCTTTGTTTCTCGGATTGAAAGCTACTCAAGCTAGAGGTGTTAAGCTTCTTCACACTTGAGGAAATGTTGAACCGGTGGTTTGTTAGGTAAGGAATATATATCAAACCAAGAATGAAATATTTTGACATTATCACAATCTTGTATGGGATTACATTGAAATTTTTGAGGCTTCTAGTATTTCTATGGTGCCAAGAGAATTCAATAATTGAGCAGATTCATTGGCTATCTCTGCAACCCTCATGGTTCCTCACAAGAATTTTGAAGGGCACAAGTACACTATTGAGCTGATCTTTTAACCAAGTATACCTGATAATGCCAACCATTGGCAAGTGTTTAATGGGGACAATCAAATCAGATGCTTAACTAAAATAAAAGAACAACAAATTATGGTAGTGGACTATATTGCTACACATCGAAACTAGGTAAAGAAATTTTTGGCAAAAGAGCAAAGATTCATGGTTTTCAGATTGGAGATCAAGTCTTGTTAAGGGGTAAGAGGAGAAAACCAAAAGAAATGCACAAAAAATTTGATTCTTGGTGGAGAGGTCCATTTTCAAATCATTGATTCTGGGGTGAAAATAGTTTATTACTGATATATCAAGATGGATTTCCATTTTCACTGCCTCATAGTGGGTAGCATCTGAAGCACTTCAATCCTTGAAGTATCAGATAAGTCCAGTTATACATTTGTATAGTATTTGTTTGTTTTACGTTATTCATTTAGTTTTTGGCATCTTTTTCTTTTTGGATGACATGACTCCATAGCCCAATGGCATAGATGAAGGCACTTAGAGTTTGGATTCTACTCCCTTCGATTGTTTCAAAATATAATCGATGGAAGTTCCCCAACTAGAGCCAGTTGTTGTTCCCAAAATCCATCACTTATTTTTGTGGACAACATGTTGACCATTTTGGTCTTATAGGCCAAAATGGTCTCTTTCTTTCTCAAAATTTTCTATGTAGTCAAGTTATTCAATCACACAAGCCTTTTCAGCTAAGGAAATCATAGGTTCAAAAGGTGGGATTTCACAAGGAAAAATCTCAAAACACTTAAGGCATTTCCTAAAAAATTATAAGAATGGTTCAATGCCAAGGTTCAATCAAAAAGGTTCAATGGTGGGGTTCAATAATATGGAATGAACCATTGAACCGTTGAAACCATTAAACTCCACCTCTGAAAGGTTCAAAGAGTTCAAAGGTTCAAAGATTTTAAAGGTTCAAAGAGTTCAAAGGTTCAAAGAGTTCAAGGTTAGAGTGAATGGTTCAATTAGAAGGTTCCAAAAAAGGGTTCAACCAAATTGTTCAAACAATTAGTTTAACAACACCTTGAACTCATAAAAAAGACTAAGTGAACGTGGCTCTTTACAAAACATTGAACCACCGAACTGTCGAACCATTGAACTTTGAACTGTTGAACCTTGAACCATTGAACTCTAAAAGGTTCAAAGGGTTCAAGGTTTGAATTGGTTGAAAATGACCAGTGATGTCCCTAAGGGCATCAAATTTAGGGTAATGAAATAACCATTAATTTTCAAATAATGCAAACCTGAGAATAAACTCAATGACTAGCCAAAGAAGGAGCTAAAGGAGCCAGCAGAAAGTGAGAAGATAGCCTTGAGAGCTTAGATCACCAAGAAGAGATAAAATATAGCAAGGAAAGAGAGAAAGTTATAGAGAATCTAGAAATATCTATAGGAGAGTTATTCCAGTAGGTGGATCAATCCACTAGGTGGATATTAGAGAGCATAAGCATTCAATGGTGTGGCCTATTTTTCTTCATTTGAGTAAAGATGAGTGGACAGTCATGTAAGTATCATAAAGAGGAGTGGCCCTACCTTTCAAAAGATTAGGTGACCCATGATTTAGAGAGGACATTTGATATGATTTGAAAAGCTCCAGCATGGCCCCTACATAGAACTTCCTCTTTCCAATTCATTCAATGCAACATGGGCCATTTTGTGAAAACAAGCGCCAAAGTCTTTCTTTGGAGGATATATATTGTAATCTCTTAGTTTGTAGAAGGGAGATCTCTTTGTTATTAGAAGCAAAACTCTACCCAAATTGAAAGGCATTCCTGAGACTTTGAGCTTAGACTGTTAATCATATTTTATCAAGTGAATGAGAAAGCAAGTGTCCTTTCAGACTTTATGTTGAAATAGTTGTTGTTATCTAGGAAATCATTCTTATGTCTTTTTCCTAAATACAGTCTTGTCCATTTAATCAAATAATCAGAACAAGTGGAAATAATCTGAAATATGTCCTGAAGTCGACTGTGGGAGACTTTGTGCTGCCATAATTGTCTTCAGTCTCTGTGTTTTATGTTTTAGGATATTGGAGAGACTTTGATCTCCCCTTATCCTTTGTAATATTTTACTCTATTGTATTTTTTGGTGGAGACTTTGTGTTGTACTTCATACTACTATGTTACTTTGTCCTAAATCAGAAGGAGAAACAATGAAAGACTTTGTGCTTTTGTGGGTTTCTTGTGGATCCAGTTACTACCTAGGAAGAATTCCTACTGTTTGTTGAACATAATTTCTGAAAGAAGAGAAATGCCTTCAATAATTACACAAGAATTCTCTTTTATTTTATGAACATCATCTCCGAAAAAAGAGAGATGGATGGCATGATTTCAACCTTGAGTTTATTTTTAGTTTATATTAGTATATTATAGTTTATAGGGAACCTCCCCTTGTTAAGAGGAGAGATTTATCTCATTATTCTATGGTAACCACACCCATTTTGCTGTATAAATCTCATTGTGTTGTGGTTGATATACCCATTTTGCCATCAGTTAGTTGATGACAAAATATTCACCTAATAAGCATGACTTAATTTAAATTAGAATAACATCCCAATTGCATACTCTCATCTATACACTTTACTATAGGTAGAACTCTACCACTTGCCTTATTGAATATCCCTTTGGGATTTTTATACCCTTTTGTATTAAGACCAAGTGGACCATTAATAACTTCAAAAAGTAAAGCCTAATAATAAATATTCTGATTTTAAGGATACTAAACAAGAAGCTTATGACCTACATTCTTTTATTAGATTGGCACAAGGTCTAACAATGCAATTGTAGTAGCTTATATCATAAAATATAAACTCATTTTATATTATCACCACAATGTAAAACAATTCTAGCAGGCATCAATTAACAATAATAAGAACCTTTTTGCACTTCCAACCATCACCATGTTAATGGCAACATTTGCCTTTAATTTTAATAATTTGATATAATCTAATAATCCATTAGTCGATTCATATGGCATTAGAACATAACTGCTCTAAATTATTTAACTCATATATGTAACAAATAACAATAAGTCATAATTTTCCTTTGTCTTTAGCTTATTAATAATGCAACCCAATCGAAAGAATAAAGGTAACTCATGAATCCAAAACAATTTCAATGATGTTTTGCATACTTACATAATGTTGTCATTTTATAATTAGAACACCATGTTACACATTATAAAAATTTCATAACAATAAACAAAAGTCTATACCATCCCATAGGGTTAGATTCACCATTTTCATAGAAGTGAATACCACAAGGTCTATAACAACAATATGTTAATAATAATTGTCAATAGTTAGTTCAAGTTCTAATCATCAATAGTCAACAAATTAATTGAATTACTTTAGCAATACATTCAAGAATAACACTAATTCTATTAAACAAACCCAGTATAAAAGGAACCCATATTTATTACATTTATCTTATTTTTCATAAATAAAAATTAACATTTAATCCCCATGCCAATATAATCATTGATTATATCCACAATAGTAAAAGTACTAAATAAATAATATGTTTTTATTTCTATCTAACACAACCCTATTTTAATCCTCATAGAATTAACATCTATTAAAAATGGTAAAAGAACTATCCATGTTCGTTGTAATAGCTAATTTTCTAAATGATTACCATAATATTCTATACCAACTTAATACAATTAACAATAAAATTTTGTCAACCCAATTATACTCACAATGTATGTAGGTGAGAAATTAGAACATAATAGAATGACTGAGTAAGGTCCTACATAAATTCAATCATTTCTAGCACGACCTTGGACATAGATTATTCTTATTACCAATTACAACCATACAACCACATCCTTGGAATATAATAGGAAGTAAAGGATTAATTTAGTAAATGCCAACAAGAATTTAATAACTTATTTTTCACAACCATCTTATAATTTACAATGAGGACAAAAGTACATTAAAATCAACTCATATATGCAATTACATCACCAATGGAAACATGAAAATGAACACTTCCAGAAGAGAAAATATTCATGCCCACTCCTATGAGCCCAATCATCAGTGGCCCTAACCAACCCAACCATTGGATTGATGGTGGATTTCAACACTCATGCTTAGAAAAGAGCATGAGCAAGTGATCGAGGTTAAGATAAATCTAAAATAGAATAATAATCCCAATCCAAGTTAGTCATAACCAAAAATCAATCCCAATAGACATTCAATCGATAAAGATTATTATCAGTAGTCTCTACAGTCAATAGGGGTGATCAAATAATCAGATAAATTGATCTTGTACAAGTAACCACTAACACTCAATGAATTCTATATCACAATCAATTTTACATTGCCTCTTCAATGAAATCCCAAAAAATACTTTCAATAATTAATTATAATAAGAGGATCAAAAATTTAAGCCAAGCTAATCAATTAACATCTTTCCTACAACCATTCCCATGTTCTTAATCAATTTAATGACCAAAAATAATCAATGAGAAGTTGAAACCCCAATACTCTCACATTAAATTTATTAGAATAAATACATCAAAATTTACCTATAACTACATAAGTTCCAAACAACAATAAAATAATCTTACAGTTGTTCCAAAATAAAATTCATGCACAACCAACCCAAAAAATTGCTTAATAAAAACATGCCTCTAACCAAACAAAAATAAAAGATTGAGCACCTACAAGAGAATCCATTTTACCACTAGTTTAACCCCAAAGGGACTTCGATACTTGATAGGGTTCCCAATAATAACCTAAGGCTGCAAACACCAATACCAAAGAATAATAACTCAACATACAAACAACCATGCCTAACTAGACTCATTCAAATGACAAGATCATAGAGATGCTTGGAATTGAGATAAACATAAAAATTGAGAAAAAAATTTAAATGATAAGTTTCCACTTCAAACCCCAAAGAGAATAATAACCATATGGCCTTGCATTATTCTGAAGGCAACTATAAATTTATTGTAGATTCGCTACGAAGTCTTATGAATTGATGGTGAACCTCCAACCATTTTGTATCATGAGGGCTTTATCCCCCTTAACATAATTGAACATGCATCCCAAAATTAGTAATGAAAAACTAACAATGAATTAGTTACTTGGAGCTAATGTCGTTCTTGTAGAGAAGGAATATGGTGAGTGCTTCCTTTTTCTTTTTAACCACAACCCAAAAAACTAATAACATTTCCTTCTTTCCATAAACCCCATTATCTCTTCACTACCATTAATGCTCTCTATGATGACAAACCACCAATTATCACTCCTCCACCATCACTTTTCCCTAGGATTTTGTCATGAAACATAATTGGTGCAAACAAAAGATCGAAGCTTCACCAACCCATTCTACCACACTCAAGAATTGAGTTGAATGGAAAAACTAAAATAAAGCCAATGATCATGACCACCCTAATCTCATTGACCAAGATTCATAATAATGCCAAAGGGGTAATTTAAATGGATTCATGAATCTTATAATCATCACTAACACTTTAACAACCTAATGAGACAACATACTATCCTCCCAAGATCAACACTTTAGTGAATAACACAATGTTCTAAATGTTCTACAATAAAATTAAACTATCAAAAGCTTATCAAACCACATACATAAGTAAATAATGTCAACATAAGAATCTAATCAAATAACACCAAACCTTGAAACTGATATAACCTCATTAAGTAGTCAACACTCAATATGAACACAATCAACATATCAGAAGTTAGGAAAATAATCACCAATTAATCATGACTAATTTAAGAAAATTTAGGCATATAAAAATAACAACATTTTCAACTCCAAATGAAGCAATGTTAAATGTTAAACATTTTTGGTCTATGTCTACATTCAAAATTTGAATTGGGCTTTGGGAAGGAACTAGAATGGAAGGCAACAACTCAAGGGGAGACCCCATGACTCAATTCCCTTCCCCTATTCCCAAGTATTTAACTCTAGACAAGATTTTCTATGCTAATCATGTGATTTTGACTATGAATTATAGATAAAATTATTAGAAAGAGGTTATGATGGGTGCCACCCCTAGTGGATATTTCCACTAGATAAGTGGTGGCTTCCATCAATCGAGTGATCTAATCATTTTTGAGTGTGAGGGTGCTAAGGGTCTCAAACTTCTAGACCATACCATCTTTAGGGTAGTCTCTTCCATGGTGAACTCATTGGTGGGAAATTTATTTATGTTCAAACACAATATAGAATCAGTGAGAAATTGGGTGGTGACCAAGTGGGCTCTAAAAGGGAGTATTTCTACCAGTGCTATGACAAGTGGACTATTCCTATTCAAATTTAATTCTCATGAACATATGTTGTCAACCCTTATTGGAGGCTCATGGATCTATGGGAAGAACTCACTCTCTCTATGTAAATGGAAGCTTGGCTTTGAACCCAATGTAGATCTCAACCAATCAACATAGGTCTGGGTCAAACTCTGAGGCCTCTCACTCAAATTTTGGGAAGAGGAAATTTTTGCTAAGATCAAGAATTCCTTTGGGAACTATGTGATTGTTTACAAAGTCACTAAGGCAAATATAATGTTAGTTTTTTCTCATTTTTTTTTAATGCAGATATCTTTAAAACACTTCCCACTTTCATTATTCTAGAATCTAAATATGGGAAGTGTAAGCAAAATATTAAATATGAGAGCTCTAGAGTTTTCTATTAGAATTGCATGAAACCTGGTCATGTTATCACCCAATGTAGGGTTCCCAAATGAGTCCTACCTCAAAAGGAGGTGCAAGTTGATCTGATTAAGACCATGGATGACTATCGATTTGAGGGATACATCCTTAATCTCATTACTTCCCCCTATTTCTCTAGTAAATATTTTAGAGGTGGTTGGTATTAGGTAAGGGAATCTTCATGACCCCCCAGATGTGGAAGTGGATATTCCCATTAGGGAAGTTTATGGAATGGATTCTAATGGGAATGACCAAGACCTAGATGAGAAGGGTTCAAATGGAAACCTTATAAATCAAATGAAAGACTTGAGTAGTGAGCATAAAGAAAAGGAGGGTGAGCTAGTCTAGCCCTCCAAAAATCCTCTAACTAAGATGAATCTAGAGAAAACTATAGTAGATATACATAGTCTAGAAGTGAAAATTAAAAGCTCCAAGTCTAGAGAAATCCCTTTGAAAAAACATTTCTCACTATCCCTAGGTGTAAGAACTAGAAAGAACGTAGAGGAACTAGAGAACTGGTCCACTACAAAGAAAAAAGGAAAGGGTAATAGTAGGAAGATAGTAGATGTGAGGGGGGATAGAAGTAGGGGTAGACTTTCACTCATGTAAATAATATAGAGAGATGGAAAAAGAGATTTCTAAGGGTAAACAGACCACCTTGGGGGCTCCCTCTATGAAGACTAAAAAATGAGGATAGTTTCTTGGAATATCAGAGGGCTTAATAGCCCTCACAAGCAACTGGTTATTAAGAACTGCATTATAGACAATAAGGTAGATATTTTACTACTTCAATAAGTCAAGATGTTTGAAGAGAATTTTAAGTTGGTGGTGAGGAATATTTGGCCTAGTGCTAACTATGTAATTAGTGGAGCTCAAGGAGCTTTAGGAGGTATTGCCACATTATGGACTTAGAATTTTTAAGGAAGGGTGGTAGCCTATTTTAGTTATTTTATTGAAATATTATTTTAGTGTAGTTATATTCAGTGGAATTTAGTCAATATTTATGCCCTAAATACCTATAGTGGGAGAAAATAACTCTAATAAAACCTCTTGGAAAAGATAAGAAATTTTGGGGAAACCAAATGGATGGTGGCTAGGGATTTGAATACCCCACTTTACCCCTCTAAAAAAATGGGGGGTCTAATGGATCACTCTGATAGCATGGTAGATTTGGCATACTTTCTTGCCAACACTAGACTAAAGGATATTGATCTAGAGGGCCAATATTTTACCTGGTCTAATAGAAGATAAAGGAGTAATCTTATTCAGGTAAAGCTTGACAAATTCTTAATATCCTCCAACTAAACCATAACCAATCTAGTTATTTTGGTTGATCTTCTCAGAGTTAGCTCTGATCATAACCCTTTAATGTTAAACTAACAAGAAAGGAAGCCCAAAGGCCTCTTCCCTTTTATATTTGAAATAATGTGGTCTTCCCACCCAAAATTTAGAGGTTGTTTGGTTGAATGGAGGAATATATCTATCGAGGGTATAACCATGTATAGACTAGCTCAAAAATTGGCCATTATTAAGAACAAAGTTAAAGGATGGAATAAATACACTTTTGGTAACATTCTAATCAGGAAAAGGAACATAAAAATATAATTGTTGGAAGTCTAAACCAAAATGGAGTAGGGGACTTGTCGAGAGAGTTACAAAAGTTGGAAAACTCCCTCTCAAATGATTGGACTTCAACCTTGAAAGAGGAAGAGGTTTTTTGGAAACAAAAATCTAGAATTTAATGGTTGAAACAAGGGGACAAGAACACGTACTTCTTTCATCAGTCCACACTGAGACATAGGAAGAGGATCTATATAAATAAGCTCATGAATGAGAATGGGGATGTGGTAGAAGAGGAAGTGAAAATTAGGAAGGTGGCCTCTAGTTACTTTGAAAACTTCTTGGCAACCCAATAGGTCAACATACCATGGATAGATAACAAGTTCCTTCTGGATGCCATTCCCACCATTTTAACTAACGAAGATAAAAACCTACTGACTAAACTAGTTATAGAGGAGTAAGTTAGGGCTACTATTTTATTAATGTGAGCATTTAAAGCTCTTGGCCTAGATGGTTTCCCCCCAAATTTCTTTCAAATATTTTGGGATATTATTGGTAAAGATGTCATGAATGTATCCAAAGATTTATTTTAGACATGTAGGTGTTTGAGGTAGTTGAGCAATAATTTTATATCCCTAGTTTTGAAGAAGATGGATGGTTCTCAATGTCATATTTCAGACCTATTAGCCTTTATAACATGGTGTACAAAATTTTTACCAAGATTTGGTATTCAGGCTTCAACCTCTATTGGAAAAACTCATTTCCCCCAATCAAAAAAGGATTTGTTCTAGGCAAACAAATTCTTGATGTGGCCATCACCACCCATGAAATCATTCACTCAATATCCAAAATCAAAACCCCAATTATGATTTTCAAATTAGACATCTCTAAAGTGTACGATAAAGTCAATTGAGATTTTTTATTAAATTTCTCAAGAAATATGGATTTCAAGACCATATGATTAACCTGGTGAAGGAGTGTATTTCTATAGTCAATTTTTTGATTTTGGTTAATGGTTCTCCCAAAGGCTATTTCCCCTTAGGAAGAGGCCTTAGACAAAGAGACCCCCTTTTTCCCTATATCTTCATCTTGTTGGTAGAAGTCTTAGGTATAAATGATGGTAAATTGATGATGTAGGGATATCTTAGAGGCATTAAGCCTAACTCCACATCCTGACCTTTAGTTATCCAATAGTTTTTTGATGACACTATATATTTTGATACTGCTTTTGTGGTCGAAGCAAGAAGATGGAAAAGTTTGCTTAACATTTATGAAGGGACCTATGGATAGAGTATCAATTTTGAGAAAATCCATATCTCTTTCTTGAATACTTAGGAGAACCTCCAATGCAAAATTACTAGATCTTTGGGATGCTCTAATGAGAGGTTACCTACCACCTATCTTGGGCTTCCACTCACAATTTCAAAAGTCACTCCGAATTAATGAAACATGATTATTGAAAGAATACAAAAAAAGTTGGTGGGTTGGAAAGGAACTATACTGAGTCAAGATGGTTAGTACCAACTACTCAAATCATCTCTTCAATACATCCCTAACTACTTAGTATTTTTAAAATCCCAAAATTTGTGGTTGAGAAGATTGAGTAGATACAAAATAAATTCTTATGGTCAGGAGTTGAAGAAAAGAGGAGGATTACTCTAGTTAGATGGGAAAAGGTTTACACTCCCAAATATTAGGGAGGTCTCAACTTAAGAAGGATACATCTCATGAATAAATCTTTTATGGAAAAGATAGGGTGAAACCTAATTCAAAGGAATAAGGATTGGGGTGACATCATGATATCTAAGTATCTCAATGGGGATATGGGTAGTAAAATATTAATGGAACAAGGTATCCATAAAGGATCCATAATCTATAATGGAACTCTCAAAATATATGGCCTCATCTACAAAGGCATCAGATGGAAGGTCAGGGATGTCAACAATATTAAATTTTGGGAGGACAGATGGTTAAAGAATCTTCCCCTTAAAGATTTAAATTATGGTAGAATTATGGATAGAGCTTGAAATTTTTTTGGAGATAAAGTGGCTAACTACCTTATTATAAATGTGGAGAATAGGGGTTGGAAAAATATTATAGATTATGTCCCTGACCATGTGGAGATTAAAGAGATTTCCCTTCAAATTCAAGGAGATTCGACTGATTTAAGGCTTGATTTTTTTCCCAAACAAGATCAGATAATCTAGGATAAGAATGACAAGGGACATTACACTATTAAAAGTGCTTATGAATTGATGGTGAGGATAAGTTGTGGAGGAAAGTTTGGCATCTAAAACTTTTACTAAAAAATAATTTTTTCTAGTGGATATTAATACATAATAAAATACTAACTCTAGATAGTTTAAAGAAGAGAGGCTTTCAAATTCCTAATAGATGTATTCTCAGTGGGGAGATGGAAGAAACATCCACTCACCTTGTGTTGCACTACAATTTTGCTTGGGAGGTTTGGATCCTTATTATGCAGAGACTTAATTTGAGCTAAGTTTTTAATGGTATACTAGTGGACCTGGTTAGAGATTGGAGTCCCCCATTCAAATTTATAATAGTGAAGGAATTATGGATTCAAATTCCCCCACACCTTGCATGGAACTTATGGAAATAATGCAACAATATAATTTTCAAGGATAAATATAAAACCTTGATGGAGGTATTCCAAACATTCTCTAAACTACTAGAGGAGAATATTAATATCATCAAATTCAAGGTTGTTGAGGGCCCTCCAAGCCTAAAAGAACAAAGAATTTTAGAGTAATGGAAAATAAACCCAAACATATATCAAATAGATAATTCTAAAAATATTACTAGGGCCAACACTAAATGGACACTACCTCAAGAAGGATGGTTTAAGTTAAACTTTGACGGGGTAGCTAAATGGAATCCAAGGGTGGCCAGTGGAGGAGGTATTATTAAATCAGACTTAGGAATTTTAGTGGTGGATTACACTAGGGGAATTGGTATCAAATGAAATAATGAAGTGGAGGCCCTAGCTATGTTTTGGGGAATTAAGCTTGATATTTCCCTAAACATTTGAAAAGTTCATGTTGAAAGGGACTCACAATTAATTGTTAATGCTACCCTTAGATTAGAAAATATAGGGTGGAAACTGGTGGATATAATATATGACATATGATTTCTTCTTAATGCTATGGAAGGGTACAAATTCTCCCATATATATAGGGAGGGCAATGCAATTGTAGATGCCATGGCAAATCTAGGAAGCAATAATAATGGCTAACGGTGTTGGAGAACCGTATCTAATTTACCTAACAAGATACAAACCCTCTTTAATAAAGATGGTAGCATAAATATGGATTAAATGGTGTGAGATCCTCATCATCTACATACTCAGTTTGAGTGTAGGTGAGTACTTCCTAGAAAAGGGTGATCAAATACATTTGGATTATGGAATTGGTAAATTCCAAGCCCAAGACTCAACATTTAGAATTACTTTAGAACTATACAATAAGCACATGAATGAGACTAAAAAATACATGGAGATGGCAAGTAAACATATAAAGACTCCCACGTGGATTTTGAAATGTGGTAGGAAGATTGGGCCTAAAAAGGGGCTCACTTGAAAGCTAAGGAAGGAAATTCATGTTGACTAGGTGGCTAACTAAGCTTTAAGGAAATGGAAGAGGTGGATGATAGGTAGGCACATTATTATGATGATAAATGAGATGGGTAGTGAGATGAGCCACCAAATTATGATTATAAATAGAAATATCATTTGGCCAAGATGGATTGAGGGTAATTATTTATTAACTTTCACCATACCAAGTGATTATTGCATGAGGTGGTAGATGTGGGTTAGTATCAAGGTTGAGTTCTAACATGGGAAAGGTTATGTTGATCTCCAAAATTATTTAAAAATTATGAGCTCAGTATTGTCACAGTCCTTAATAGGCCTTAAAGGAATTATTAACCTTGGTGGCCATATTGTTAGGCATTTCATTTCTTTTTGCATTAATGAATCTCATGGGCTTTGTATTTCTCTAGTTCTGAATATGGGTGGTGATATTGTCAAGATCAAGCTAACCTATATAGAATAATTTTTATAAGACCCTATGGTATGGCACATTATCTAGGAAGGAGATGTGGCTTCTTTCATTTATGGATGTTTGACCATGATGAGAATCTATCTTGACATTTTGTTGAGTCCTGTGAGGAGAATTATAGATAAGTCCATATGGGGGGTATTGGATTTGAAGTCTATGAAGAAGTGTTTGGCCAAGCCATGGGGCTACCCATCAAAGGGAAAAAATTTAGTCAACATAGCAGGGTGTTGGACCCAAAAAATATGGGGATTTTCTTTAGGGAAGGTGAGGCTACTTTGAAGCTCCATGGAGGTTTTGAAAGAGAGAAGCTATCGATGCCATGGGGGAAAATTTGACTTATGATTATGAAATTCTGCACTCTAGAGGGTATATTCAAGGTATTTTACCACTATCACTTTGATTTACTTAACCATTTCATAAATAGTATGGAAATTAGTTTTCCCTTCTTGTTATCTTCCTTGGAGAATTCCATTAAGTCAGCTAAGGATATTCAGGACAAAATCCTAATTTTCCCCTCATTCCCATTCACCAAGGCCTCATCTCGAGATTATATCACTTACACTTAGCCTTGTGTCCCTAAAATCAAATCAAATTCAACCTATTGGAAGGCTCCCCCTCTCTCCCTTCTCTTTCTATTAAAGGCAAGGGTAAGAAATCTATTAGGACCCCTAAAACCTCCCCTAAAATTTAGGTGGTGGGTCATAAATTTTAAGACTATAGCACCCATATTGGGACCCCCCCAATAGATTATAAGACTAGTTCCCCTAAGTCACCCTATGGTAAAGTTGGGACTCCTAGCCAGAGGACTGGGAAGGGAGTTGTTAAAAGGGGCCAAAAAGTTACTGAGGAAGAAGGTAATGTCAAATTAATATAACTATTCCCTGTGGGACAAGATGGTAGAGGAAATTATGGCAATCAAGGTCAGATTGGATAAAATGTATAAGAAATGGAGAATGATGGTTGAATTTGTTGCCAAGTCTCTTCACCATGTTGTTGATGTGTTTGCTATGGTTAAGGACTTTGATAACAAATGAAGGGATGTGGGAGTGAATAGTCTTAGGGACTATAAGGATATTATGGAGTTTTTACCTAAGTATGGGACTACTAATAGTCCATAGTTGTTTTTTTGATTCTATGTGTTTTCTTGGTCTTCATGATTTTTTCCTTTGTGTGTTGTGTTTGTGCTATTAGTGTTGATGTGATGTTAGTGTGCTATTAGTGTGTCTCTTCTACCTAGATGGAGGATTTTTGAGCCCATGGGGAAGCTTTGTAAAGGGCTCATGACCCTCTTTTATTGCTTATCTTATCAAAAACATTTACAACTCCAAATGTATAAGCAAGGCAAAGATAAAAATCAAAAAACAAGATTGAAATAAAAATAAGAGAGGCATCAATGGCTCAAATATCATTCTCATTTCTTTGATTTTCAGCCTCAACTAACTACTCAATTCTTATTTTCATGACACCCAAACTACTGAGGTCCACCACTAAGCCTAGTTCATACAACCTATTCTTGCAGTCATGATAATGGACATCAGTAGTATTCAAACATGGTATAATGTAAATAACATAATCCAAACTCTACATGAAAATAACATGATATAGTGAATCAATATAACCATCTACTTTGGTGTCAGTCATCAATATAATAGTAATTTGAACTCAAAAATAATTTCATACTTATAACCACATCTAAAACTTCCAATTTTAATAACATCGAGATCAAGAAAACTATATTGTATGAAGTCAGAATCACAGTATCAAAGGGCTGGTTCATGACATCCCTCATCCATTAAAGAGGATCTATCTTGATTACTATTTAAAATATCCAAGGGTAGTGTTTCCTAAATAGATATGCACCTTCCCAAGTGGTGCTTTTTTTTATTGTCTAATCTTATTGTACCAAAACTTATTAAATGTCTCTATTCCTCAGCTTAATGTTGTGATGGCCTAGATTTTTCAAAGGTTCCATCTATATCTTTTCCTCTTCTATAACCTAGATATTTTTCCAATCCAAAACATGAGAAGGATTAGGTACATATTTTATTAATAAAGTAACATGAAGAAATCATGGATCCTGGATAGAGAAGGGGAAAATATAGTTGATAGGAAACAAGGCTAATTTTATCCATAATGTTGAAGGGTCTAACAAGGTGTTGAGATATCTTAGAGGTTTTTTTAAATTTAAATGATCATTTTTTATGTTTAACATGCAAAAAAACCTTGTCATCTACATAAAATTCATGAGGTGTTCTCTTATCAACACAACTCTTTTTTTGATCAAAGACAACCTTAACATTATGATGAATTGAGGTCATTTAATTATCATATTTTTTTTGTACTTCAGGGCCAATAATGGATCTATTTTTAAAGCTATCCTAACTAAGTGGGGTTTGACACTTTCATCCATATAAAGCCTAAAAAAGAGCCATTTTTAGCATTGAATGGTAAGAGTTATTATAATCAAACTCAACTAAATGAAGATAATATTCTCATTTAGTTTGTTGGTTTGTAATATACATTTATAGCATGTCCTTGATTACTTGGTTGAGTATCTCAGTTTAACCATCTATTTTTGGGTGGTATGAGGAATTAAAATTCAATTAAGTTTTGAATGCTACAGTCAAGGTCTACCAAAACCTTGATGTGAAAAAATTATCCTGATAAAAACTAATCACTTTAGGCATCCCATGCAATCAAACTACCTATTTTTAAAAATGTTCCACAAACCTAGAGGTGTCATCCATTAGATTACCCACAATGAAGTAACCAACATTTTTCGCCTTATCTATTACCACTAAAATAGTGTCATGCTTTCTGAAAGACTTAGGTAATCCATCAATAATAAAAAAGGGATATTACAACCCATTTATCTTTGGGTATATCATGGAGGTATAAAAAACCTCCTAGGTGACAATGTTTAGCCTTGACATGATGACATTCTAAGCATCTTGCCATAGAATTGGTGACATCATTACTCATCCCAATATAAAAATAATACATTTTTAGCTCATATGTCATCTTAGTGATACCTAGATGAGCAAAATGGGGATTTATATGTGCTTCTTGTAGCATAAGCCTTTGTAAGTCACCTATTATAGGTACAAAAATTATATTTTTATGCCTCAAAAGGCCATTTATCTCAACAAAAAAATCAACAAATGCTTTACCAAAGGCTCGTCATCCAATCCTACACTTACTTTTTAGTAGTATTTATCAATAAGTTATTGTTTTAACATAGTAGTCCTAAAATTTCCTTTTAGTACAAATAAGGCAACAAGGTACATGCATTGGTTGAGTGCATTATCAACATAATTTTCTTTGCCCTTGACATAAGATATGTCCATGTAAAAATTATTAACAAATTCTAGCCATCTTCACTAGCGTACATTCAAATCATCTTAGGAAAATAAGTGTTTCGGGTTGAGTGATTAGAATTCACCTTAAAATGCTTTCCCAATAGGAAATAATTCCATTGCTTCAAAGCATGCACTATAGAAGTAAGCTCTAAATCATGAGCAGGATAATTTTTCTCATGTTCTTTAAGATTACATGACTCATAGGCAACTGCCTTACCATTTTGAGTGAAGATGTCACTGAAATCCTCCTTAGAAGCATTAGTCCAAATCTTAAAATTACTATTTGGGTCAAGAATAATCAGAATTGGGGTTTTTTTCAACAACTCTTTAAGATTTTGGAAAGCCTCTTCACATTGAGGTGTCCATTTAACTTTTTTGCCCTTACATTGTAAGGAATTGATTGGGTTGGATAGGTTAGAAAAATATTCCATAAACTATCGATAATACCCAGCCAACCCCATAAAATTATGCAGCTCATGTATATTAGTAGGAGCATGCCATTATTGAATAGCCTAAATTTTATTCAAGTCTATATCAATACCATTTTTAGAAATAATGTGCCCTAAATAATGTATTTTATATTGATAAATGGCACATTTAGATAGCTTTCCATATAACCTATGTTGTCTTAACCTTTACAAAACTAGCCTTAAATGTTGATTATGTTCAGCCTCATCCTTTGAATAAATGAGGATGTCATAAATAAATACAAGCACAAAATTGTCTATAAAATCTCTGAATATGTTGTTCATTAAGTTCATAAATGTTTCTTGCACATTAGTTAATCCAAATGGTAAAATAGTGAACTCATAGTGGCCATACCAAGTTCAAAATGTCATTTTATGAATGGCTTCAGCTTTATTTCTTAGTTGATGATAGCTCAATCTTAAATCAATTATGGAAAAGACTATTGCATCTTTCATTTGGTCAAACAAATCATCAATCCTTGGTAATAGATATTGATTTTTTATTGTTACCATGTTAATCATGCAGTAGTCAATGCATAACGTTAATTTTTTATCTTTATTCTTCACAAAGACCACCAAAACACCCCATGGAGAAACACTTGGCCTAATGCACCCATTGTCCAAAAGTTCTTGCAGTTGAACTTTTATCTAGTACAAATTAGACACATTCATTTAGTAAGGGGATTTGGATGTAGGGTAGTGCTTGACACAATATCTATTGAAAAATCAAATTCACACTTAGGTGGAAGACCAGGTAGTTTTTTAGGAAAAACATCCATAAACTCCCTTAAAATTGGAAAGCCTTGATATGGTTGTTCTATTTCCTTGGGTATCTATTGAAACTAAACTACATAGTGTTTACACCCCTTTTTCATAGTTCTCTTTAAATATAGATCTAAATTTACTTTATAGGCCTTTGGCCCTTGGTGCCTTGTATTTCTACATGTTGTCCCAAGTCAAAAATGCATTGCATTTTCTTTCTAGAATATTCAAGGGTTGTTTGGTGCTGATGTAACTAGTCTAGACCTAATATAACATCATAAGACCCTAAAGGCATAAAAATAGATTTATTTTGGTTCTAAAAATAACCAAGTCAAGCTTAAATTATTCTAACCATTCTTGGATAGGTACCCTTTTACTATTACCAAACTCAACTTCTCATCCTTCTCTTATCTGAATAGGTTTAGTTTTACATTTGTTGGTAATATTTGGTGCAATAAAGCTATCTTTTACACCATAATCATTAAAACAAGATATAAATATTCCATCTATTATACCTTTTAATTTAATTGGGGTGCCTTGAAAATTAACTTTACTATTATCTACAGTTGCATACACTCAATGGTCTATTAGTTGTCCTAGTTTCAACTTAGGGTAATCTTTGTGGTAGTGGTTATCATTACATTTAGAATAAATAATAGTCCTTTGTGGATCTATAGGGATAATATTTTCTCCTATGACTGGTCCACGTTGGATTTTTTGATGTTGTCCCTTGTTGTAGGAAATCATTTTCAAATAACCTTGGGACCTAAATTTTTTATTTTGACCCTAAATTCAGCTAATTTTTTTCCCTAAAATTTATGACTTTGATTTGATTTTATAAAATTATTGAGTATAGGAGAGATTTTTGGTCCTAGACTATTTCCTATTCATTTTAAATTCTTGTATCACCTTTTGTTAATACTTTTCATTATGCTCTGCCCTATGAGCAGATTTAATGATAGCTACCAATGTCCTTGTATTTTTCATATTGACATCATGCATTAGTAATTCCTTCAAGCCCAACTTTAACTTAGCCACCTTAGTATCTTAATCATGTATATAACCCACATGACATAATAAGTTCAAAAACTTATTTTCACATTTTGTGATCGACATGTTTTCCTATTTTAACAACTAAAAATTAGTTATTTTCTAATCCTTAAAATTGGCAGTTAAGTATATTTTCTAGAACTGACTTTTGAATGTTTCCCAAGAAAGAGTCATAGGTTGATATCCATATAAGGCATAAAGGTGATTACACCATAACATAGTAGGTCTAACTAGTTGATAGGCTACCATCCTAGATTTTACATTAGATGACATATTGTGCATATTGAAGTACTTGTGTAGATTTATAAGCCATGCATCAGCTACATCTCCATATTCTTCTCATAAAAAAGTGGTATTATGCCCTTAACCATTAGCATGTCTAGGGATATGTGTAGTCAACTTGTGGCTTGCATAACCATTTTACATTTATTTATGCATTCATATACTTAGTAAGTCAGCCTATAGGTGGAACATAGCCTTGTTAGACTATATATAGGAGGTAGGGTTAGTTATTCATCATCATATTTGAGTATTTATTCTTATTGTAAGAATTTGGGAGGTTTCCCCCTTGAAGTGGCTTATCTATTATTCATATTTTCTGATGTATTTCCATATAAGTATGATATACTACTATATATCTTCTTATTTGGTGAATTAATATCATTTCAAGTTGTATTAGAGCATTGATTTGGGCCATAATTAGGTCAAAAATCCTAGATCTTGAAATTTGGATATATATTACAAACGGGTGTGAATTTCTCTTCAAATTTTTAATGTAGTTGAGAAACCATTCAAGTAAGTCTCCATTAAAATTTCAGCTCATTTGGATCTATTTTTCAAAATTTATCACCATTTTAGGGGTTTTCATAAATTTGCTCCATAACACACAATTTGTATAATTTTTCAATTTTTTTATATTTTTGGAAACCTTGGAAAAACTTAGTTTGGGTATAAGGGTATATTCTTTGATATTTGTGATTTAAAGCCAAAATATTTTTAAAACTTAGTGTTCAAAGTTGGGTCAATGGGGAAAAATAAGTTTCACCATCAAGCCTTTGTATGGTTGGTCCTAACACCCGCTAATGGGGGAAAGGGCAAGATACCCCTAAAAATCCTTTATGGGATGACATGGAGTTTGAATAATCTGATATGATTTCTCAAATCTAGTCAAATCTACATGGCCTAATGTAGAAGGATGTGAAAGTCTAAACTCAAATATCAACAATGCAAGGGGAACTTAATGGCATGAGCAATCAGTTGCATCAAATCATGCCACAATTGGCTACCATTTCATCTCATTTACCACTCAACAACCCTACACATTTTAATTTTGGTCCTCCTCTTCTCAATACTAACACCACCAGTACAAGGGTAAAATTAATTTTGGCAAAACTAGACTTGCACAAGTTTGATGGTAAGGATCCACTCACTTAGATCACTCAAATTAAAAATCTATTTGATTTACACCAAACTCCTAACTCTCAAAAGGTGGTTATGGTATCTTTGTATCTAGAACTTGAGCCATTCATTTGGTATCATTGGTTTTGTGCCCAAAAGAATAAAACTGATGCTCCTATTACATGGTTAGTATTTTTTGATGAACTAATGTCTCATTATTAAGATAATGTTTTTGAAAACTACTTCAAGCAATTAGTCAAACTATGAAAAATAAGAATAGTGAAGGATTATATTCATTGATTTCAAAATCTATCCTTACCTATGGAGGATATCATTGAGGTAAATTTGACTGACCTTTTTCTAGGTGGACTAAAGATAGTATTCAATTGGAGGTTCATATGTTTAACCCATAACTATATCCAAAGCTATACCAAGAGCATGCTTGGTATAATAAAAATATATCATCAAACATCATCCTTTCACTAGTAGTTAGGAACTCACCTTTCCAACTCCATTACAGACTCAAACTACCAGATTGACACCATAACAAATTAAGGAGAAACATGCCAAAAGGTTATGATAGAAAATGGAGCAAAGGCCATCGATGTCCTGAAAATAAGTTATTTTACATTGAAAGGGTTATGAGTATGAAGAAGATGAGGAAGCATCTATTGAGGGTTTTGAAGGACCCAAGGATAAAGCTATATATTCTCAACTTACTATCTCTTTCCATGTGCTTGCAAGTAGTTCTACTCCTCAGAATATTAAGGTGGTGGATTTCATTAAGAAATATAACATCATAGTGTTTATTGACCTAGGTAGTATACACAATTTCATCAATAGTAAGTTGGTTGCTCATTTGAATTGTTTCATCTACCTAGCCCTAGAATTTCAAGTCATGATTGTAGATGGTGGTATAGTTAATTATTCTAGAAAATGCCACAATATTAAGTTAGCAATGGGGGGCTATTTGGTAGATTCTCTTATGTTTACTATTCTTATGGGTGGGACTGACATTATTTTTGGAGTATAATGGCTCACCACATTGGGTACAATTGAGATGAATTTTCAAGAACTATTCATGCATTTTTATTCTAAAGGTAAGCATGTGAAACTATGGGGATTAAGATTTAAATCTCCATAAATGGTTAGTTCAAATCAGATGACCAAGATCCTTAAAAAAGGTGTTAAAATATTTATTGCATGCTTGTTTTCCATTGATGTTCAAAAAATTAAGGACTCTACCCATCCTGAGTTACAAAAAATATTGGATGAACATTCAGTTGTTTTTAGACCCATGCCAAAGGGTCTTCCTCCTTGTCGTACTCATGATCATGCCATTAGACTGATTCCTAAAAGTAAGCCACCTAACATAGATTATACAGATATCCTTATGCCTAGAAGAGTGAAATTAAAGAAATGGTACAAGAGTTATTGGAGGTAGGTACTATTTTCCATAGCTAAAGTTAATATTCTTCTCTAGTAGTCATGATGAAAAATAAGGATGAAACTTGGAGGATGTGCCTAGATTATAGAGAGCTCAACAAGTTCACTATCAAAGATAATATTCCTATTCTTGTAGTTGATGATTTTTTAGATGAATTACATGGTGTTGTTTATTTTACCAAATTAGATCTTCACTTTGGATATCATCAAATTTGGATCTATGAGGAGGACATTCCTAAAATAGCCTTCCGTACTTATGAAGGCCATTATGAATTTTTGGTCATGACTTTTGGTCTCACCAATGCACCCTCCACCTTTCAAAGTTTGATGAATATGGTTTTTAGGCCATTTTTGAGAAATTTTGTACTTGTGTTTTTTGATGACATCCTTCTTTATATAAAAAATTGGGAAGACCACTTGCATCATGTGAAATAGGTACTCTCAGTTCTTGAGCAACATTAGTTGCATACTAAACCACCCAAATGTGCTTTTATATTTTGGTAAGTGGAATATTTCATTCATATTGTATCACATAAGGGAATAAACTTTGATCCTAAAGAAATCCTAGTGAGTTATAGATTCCCAAGACACTTAAGAAACTAAGGGGATTTCTAGGGCTAACTAGTTATTATCACAGGTTTATCAAACACTATGGTAGTATTCCAACACAACTAACTTCCTTGTTTAATAAAGACTCCTTCCAGTGGACTGATATAGCTACCAAGGCATTTAAACAAATGAAAATGGCTCTGTACACCACCTCAGTATTGGCTAATCTAGATTTTTCTAAAACTTTTGTGGTTGAATGTGATTAATCTAGATATGGTATGGGTGCATTACTCATGCAAGAGATTAGGCCCATTTCCTTTAAAATTCATCAATTGAAGGGTAAAAATCATCTCAAACCCATATATGAGAAAGAGATGATGGCTATTTTACATACATTTAAACAATGGAGACCTTATCTATTGGGTTATCTATTTTAGGTAAATACTGATCATGATAGCCTTAAATATTTTTGGAACAATGGTTATCCTCTAAAGAATAACAAAAATGGGTGATGAAAATGTTAGGTTTTAAATTTGAAATAGTATAAAATAAATGAAAATAAAATGTGGTGGCTAATCCACTATCTAGGTGATATGAACCAATTGAGGCAATGTTATGTGCTATAACAATTTGGTAGGTAAACTAGCTCAAGGAAGCAAGGGTAGAATGGGAGACTGATAGTATTACCCATGCATTGATTCATAATCTATAGCAAGGTTTTGATTGGATTGAAAAGTTTACATGGAATGGGAATGCCTTATGGTATAAAGATAGATTATATTTGTGTCAGAATTCTCTTCTCAAATAGAAAATCCTTCAAAAACTTCATGAGTCTCCACTTGGCAATAACTCAGGGTTTTTAAAAACCTATCATAGAGTCAAGAAGGATTTTTTTTGGAAAGGAATCAAGGGGGATGTGCATAAATATTTGGTTGAATTTATGGTCTTTTATAAAAATAAAGGTGAAACCATTAAAACCCTTGGTATTTTATAGCCCTTATCCATCCTTAGTCAATGATGGGAAGATGTATCTATGGAATTCATTACTGGGTTACCACAATCTAAAGGTAGAAATGTTATCATGGTTTTTATGGATATAATCACAAAGTATGTTCATTTTTTTTCTTTATTTCAACCATTTTGTGGCTAGTACAGTGGCTTTTGCATTCCTAAATATAGTTCAAAAATTTCATGGTACTCCCAAGATTACTGTTAGTGATCAAGATCCCATATTCACTAGAAATTTTTGGATATAATTATTTACATGTTTGGGAACCCAATTATCTCATAGCTCATCTTATCATCCTCAATTTTATGGACAAACTTAGGTATTTAACAAGTGTCTGGAAGGGTACCTTCATTTTTTTATGTTACATAAATAGGATAAATGAGTTCAATAGCTACTCTTGGTTGAATGATGGTATAATACTTCATTTAATAGTTCATCCAGAATGTCTCCTTTTATGGCATTGTATGGATACCATCCTCAATCCCTCAATTCACCCTTGAAGACCCACCCAAAGGTTCATGTTGTGGAGGAACACCTTCAACATCAATAGGAAGTCCTTGCTAGTTTGCATGAAAATTTAGCTTTGGCCCAAAATCACATAAAGCAACAGGAAGATCAACACAAGAGTGAGTCATTTTTAAATAGGTGATTGGGTATTGTTCACATGCATCCATATAAGTATATGTCCTTGAAGTAACAATAAAAGGATAATAATTTATCTCCCAAGTATTATGGCCCTTATCAGATCTTACAAAAAAATGGTACTGTGGCCTATAAGCTAGAATTTCCTCCATCCACTCACATTCATCTAGTATTTCATGTATCTTACCTTAGTAATTTAATTGGATAGAGAGTTACCACTCAAACAAAGTTACCAAAATTAGATGAGGAAGGGAGGGTTATTCTTGATCGTGAATTGATCCTTCAAACACGTACTAAGTAGATACAATCTAGATTGATTAATGAATATATAATCAAATGGAAGAATTTGCCTTCTGAAGATGTTACTTGGGAGGATGAATCATTTATGAAATAATATTTGAGATTATTTCAATGTTGATGACAATATTTTTTTGAAGGAGAGGGGTATGTTACACCCTTAACCATTGGAATGTCTAGAGATATGTGTAGTCAACTTGTAGCTTGCATAACCATTTTGCATATTATTTTACATTTATTTATGCATTCATATACTTATTAGGTTGGAGTATGGGTGGCACATGGCCTTTTTAGACTATATATAAGAGGTAGGGTTAGTTATTCATCATCATATTTGAGTATTCATTCTTATTGCAAGCATTTGGGAGGTTGTCCCCTCGAAGTGGCTTATCTATTATTCATATTTTATGTTATATTTCCATATCATTATGATATACTATTGTATCTACTTATTTGGTGAATTAATATCATTTCAGGTGGGTGGTGGAAGATTTTTGAGTTCTTTGTTGATTAGGACAACCACAATCGATGGTACTTCTTGGAAAAATTGTGTTTCTATTTGACCATTCTCCAAGTGAGGCATTTATTCTTGAGGAACACCTTCTAGATTATTTAATATATGTTTATAATTTTCCATCTTGTCTTGAAGAGTATTCAAGGATATTAGGATTCCATTAAGAAAGTCTACCTAATTATCAATAGGGTTATCCCTGAATGCATTAGGATTACATTCATCATTAATGTTGGTAACATTATTGAGAGGAGGTGAAACTCTATTCTGATTTATATTTTGGGCATCATAACCTCTACCTCTTCTTCTACCCCTTCCTCTTATCAGTATATCCTTAACTTGATCATTTTCATTATGAACACTGCTAGATTTAGTTTTAACCATCTTCTTAAGAAGGCACTAAACTATGGTTTAGGCAAAGTACAAATTTAGGAAACCACTTCCCAAATTTACCTCAAAGTAGTAGCCATGCTTTGATACCAGGTTATCATAACACCAAATAATAATAATAAAATTATTATCATTATAATTTAATGAATTAGAGTATAAAGATAATTATGTGTAGGGCCTACTACACACTTCTAGACATGAAGATATGTTTCTTTTTTATAATTTTGCACATCTATGTGCAGGAAACGATGATTAGATTATGTCACTATAGATTGTTAACTAGGGGTAAACATCATTAGAGGGTTATATAGGTAAGAGGTTGAGTCCACTATAATGTATATTTTGGGATACATCCATGTGCAGATACACACTAATCCAATTGTAACTCTACCCATTTGGTTGTCTTCCCTATATGATCATCTAGGGGTATTTAACCCTAGGAAAGCACCTCATTATCCATAGTGGTCCAATTAATGGTTGGAAAAAAAGATTAATTTGCTCATGCTTGGTAAACTAATCAAAATATAAGTAATAACATTAGTTAATCCACATAAATAACATTATAATCAGAAAATTAACTTATCACATAGCTTAATGTACATATCTAAACTAGTAGAAAATAACTGTTTGAGTACCATGCCCATTATTTTCAATAGAAGAATCATCATACTAGTCTATGCATAAATACAATTTGTAGCATTATAAAACTAGTAAGCAAAATATTACAAGATTATTTACAAAATCAATATAATATAAACCTTTGAAACACTTTAATCCACTTTTAGTTCCACACAATAGAAACCATGCCTTCATGCTATCCTTCTTAGACACTAGTTTAAGACAAAAACTCAAGAATCATTGCACCATGGTAATTTGGGTTTAAAATACCAACTATAAAACTTATTTTCATTTGATTTATCATCCAAATGCAACATAAGTTCTAATGATTCACATAACTGGTAGATAGCACCCTATAAGAGGTCATCGCATTGGCTCTTAGACAATCAACAAACAAAATTTATTTTTTTGTTAAATCACACATTCAACTTTCTCAACCATCTCATAGATTAGTAAATATAGGTATAACCTATATTTTCTACCTACTTGTCCTTTGTTCACATTTAATAATGTAAATGTACTAAGTATATTATACTAATATCAATCAAAATTAAGATACATGTCTCAACCACCATGCTTAAAATTTGCATTAAAATATTTAATATTTTTGTCTCTTCATTAGCATGACTTAAATTAAATTAGAATAACATCCCAATTTCATACTCTCACCTATATACTTTACTATATTTAGAAAGGAAACTACTATACCACTTGCCTTCTTAAATATCCCTTAGGGATTTTTATACCATTTTTGTATTAAGTCCAAGCAGACCATTAATAACTTCAAAGGGTAAAGCCTAATAATAAATATTTGAATTTTAAGGATACTAAAATAGAATCTTATGACTTGCATTATTTTATTAGAATGACACAAGGTCTAACAATGTAATCATGGTAGCTTGTATCATTAAATTTAAACTCATTTTCTATTATCACCATAATGTACAACAATTCTAGCAAGCATCAATTAACAACACTAAAAACCTTATTGCAATTCCAACCATCACCAAGTTAATGGTAATATTTACCTTTACTTTTAAAAAGTTAGTATAATCCAATTATCCATTATTCAATTCATATGGCATTAGAACATAGCTGATCTTAATTATTTAACTCATATACAATAAACAACAAGTCATAATTTTCTTATGTCTCAAGCTTATTAACCATGCAAACTAATCAAAATAATAAAGGTAACTCATGAATCCAAAACAATTATAATGACATTCTACTTACTTACCCAATATTTCCATTTTATAATTAGAACATCACATTACATAGTCCAAAAACCACATAACAATCAACCAAAATCAATACCATCACATAGGGTTAGATTCACCATTTGCATATAAGTGAATACCATAAGTTTTATAATAATAATAACTTCCAACAACCTATTCAAGTTCTAATAATCAACATTCAATAAATCAATCTAATTGCTTTGGCAATACATTTAATAATAACACTAATTTATATTAAAAACTAAAGAGTAAGTTGATAGTAGTAAACACTATTTATATTAAATAAACTTGGTATAAAAGGAATACAAATTTATCACACTGATCTTATTTTTTATAAATAACAATTAATATTTAATCCCCATGCCAATATAATCTTTTATTAGGTCCACAATATTACAAGAACTAAATAAATAACATTTATTCATTGCTATCTAACACAACACTATTTTAATCCTCATAGAATTCACATATATTTAAAATGGTAAAATGACTATCCATGTTTGTTGCAGTAGCTAAGTTGATAAATGACTATCATAAGCTTCTATACTAACTTAATACAATTAACACTAAATTTTTATCAACTCAATTATACTCACAATGTATGCATGAAAGAAATGAGCACATAATATAATGACTGAGTATGGTTGTACACAAATTCAATCATTTATAGCATGCCCTTGAACATAAATTATTATTGTTACTAATTACAAAAATACAACCACATCCTTGAAATGTAACAGAAAGTAAAAGATTAATTTAGTAAATGCCAACAATAGTTTAATACTTTATTCTCTTTCACAACCATCTTACAATTTATAATGAGGACAAAAGTGCATTCACATCAACTCAGATTAAAAATTACATCACTAATAGAAACCCAAAAATTAACACTCCTATAAGAGCAAATCTTCATGCCTAGTCTTATGTGCCCAACCATTAGAGGCCCTAACCACCCCAACCATTGGTTCAATGGTCGATTTCAACACCTGACCTTAGAAAAGAGCATGATTAAGTGTTTGAGCTCAAGATAATGCCAAAATAGAACAACAATCGCAATCCAAAGGAGTCATAACTAGAAATCAATCCTAAGAGACATTCACTCAACAAATATTACTAACAATAGTCTCTACAGTCAATAAGGGTGAACATGCTATCAAAAAACTTGACCCTATACAAGTAACCACTGCCACTCAAGCAATTTCTTATCACAAACAATTTTACATTGCCTCCTTTAATGAAATCCAAATCAAGACTTGAAATAATGATTTATAATAAGAGGTTAAAAAATTTAAGCTAAGATAATCAATTAGCATCTCTCCTAAAACCATTTTCATGCCATTAATCAACTTAATGGCATAAAATAATTGAGGAGAAATTAAAACCCCAATACTCTCACATTCAATTTATTTGAATGAATACATCAAAATTTACCTATAGCTACACAAGTTCCAAAAAATAATAAAATAATTTGACAGTTGTTCCAAAATAAAATTCATACACAACCAACCCATAAAATTTCTTAATAAAAACATGCCTCTAACCAAATTTAAAAAAAAATAAATAAAAAAAAAACTAGCACCTATTAGAAATTCCATTTTACCCCCAATTGCACCCTAAAAGGCTACTAATGCAGATCATACACCAAAACTCTCACTCTATGCCTTATTCCAACACACACACACACATATTGAATTTGGCTACTTGACTTCATGGTCACTCATTAGTTTCACTCTCATTGTCTATGTTCAATGGTCTTAGATTTTCTCCAAGCTTGTTATGACCTTTTATAACTCTTCTCCTAAGTACAAGACTCTTCAGTTGAAAATTCACCCACCTACACAACTTTATATACACTACACACAATCCTTAGTAGCCTTTTTATTGGAATTAATGCAAAGTAAGGATAAATTATCATAAGTTAAATAAATCCAAATCATAATTCCTATTTCCCTTGATAAAGTACACTTATGTATAAGATTTGGTGGTCTAACTCCCTTCCTAGATCCTCTTTCTAGTTACTAGCCCTCTCCAATTAGGCCTCCTCAAGCCTAAACACAACTCATTCACTAAATCCATAAAAATGGATTTGTACACTCTTGAAACCAAGTTATTTATTTAGGGCACTTTGAAATTGACTAGATTACAAAATTTGAAGAATTTTTGGCTATTGAAATTCAAGATATTCTTGAAACCTTAGTTTAGGGTTTTCATGACTTTGTCTTAGCTAAGAGTAAAGAAAATTTAATTATGAATGACTCAATGGGTTTCTAATAACTATGAAAGGTTTTTTAGGACTGTATTAACCTTGTTCAAGCTTACCAACCATTATATGCATAATTTTAGTCCATTAGCATAGGTCTCCAAGGCAAAGTACACCTGACTATGTAGTAAAATGGAGTCTCTATAGGTTTATTTTCCTGTATATATGAATCAAAATAAATACCAAGCAAGACAAAGTGTATATGAATCTTAAGCACTTTCACGACACTTACCAACACATTTCCCAAGCCTCTACAATTTGAAATAATGGCCTTTTATTTTCTTGGATCAATTCTACGGTCAAATCAATAATGCTTCTCATAGTTATCAAGGGTTTATTTGTGAAAATATTTGAACAAAAATGATATCTTAAATATTTATTAAAATTCACCATTAAAAAAAAAACAAAATCCTAGAGGAATATAAAATAATACACTCCCAATGTCTATGTCCTTTAACCACACAAACTCAGTCTACAAACAAGAGAAACTAATCAACCAAATCAAGGTTTGTCTTCACAAAGACTAAAATACATAATTATCCTTATAACTATAATATCAAAACATATTCAAAAATACTTCAATAAAAATTTAAAACCATTATCAATTTATTTTTATCATCAACTTTAGAAACACAAACTGCAACAAAACCAAACAACTCATTTACAGGGGTCTGTATGAGGAATCTACAAAATAGGTGTTCTTCCTTTCTTTATCTCTTAAAAATTTATCTTAAAACAAAAATTAATTAGCCTTAAAACACACTTGGAAATAATTCCAATCTCATTCTTTCATCAACAAAACACATGCAGTCAGCAATAAAAGTAATGACCTCAAAATAAGGGTCTGTGTTAATTCTTTCAACAGAGGTTACAAAAACATCCAAACTCCTTTCATACAAAACTTGTCAATAAATTCATCCCTCTACCTCAAATGGAATATGAGGTTACCAAAACCAAAAATGACTCCTCTCTTCCCTAAAAATATGCATAACTAATTCTTGAATCTTCATAGAGGTCTTTTGGTTACATTTCATTTTCTTGATTTTTTTACATAATATATAGTGTCTAGAATCATGATAATTGATTCAATAACACCTTTGTGGACTTCTTACAATGTAAAAACCCTTAGACATTTTTTTTACATATTAACACCTTCACACATGCATAAAAGTCCTTAAAAAGGCCTAATAAGATTCAAATTCTTCAAAAGGAGTTTTTGGCAGGAAAAGCCAAAATTCAAATTTTATGCACCTTTGGACTCCACCTTAGGACAACTTATGACCTATAAAATAAATTAGACACCTAATATACCATCTTAATATAAAAAAATGAAACAAATTTGGGGTCCTTATAGGATGCCTCTGTATCATACTACCAAGCTGAAAATAAATATTTGCCATAGGTGTTGGTTGATACACTTAGTGTATGCTCCTATTTGACTGTAATGAACTCCTTACATAATGTATCTACTTATAATTTCTTCTCATATAGGTGAACATGTTCTTGGGTCCCACAATTAGGCCTTATTTTTTTCATCTTCTTAAATAGTATACCTACACATGAAACACCATTGTTAAGAAAAACATAGCTGTTGTTATCTTCTTTTTGCATTGTAGATGTATACCACTCTTACACCTCTAAAAATTGATCCACCTTCTCTTTATTTCCATTAAAAAATCTTGATGAAAATATTAAGTCTTCTTCTTCCATCAATGTTTTTTGTTCTATCCATTTCACACTATGTATAATATCTTATTGATCCTTGCATGCTACATGCTTGTATAGACTCTTGGTTTACTATTGTTCATCACCATTATGACTACTCTTTATCTCCTACATATGCAAGGGATGTATAAATTTTTTACATATCTCATTTCTTTCATTTTTCACTCTTATAGGATTATCTTATTATTCACTTAACTATTCTTCATGGGCTTGTTGCATATTTCCCAACTCATTGACATTCTTTTCTTGTTCAAGATCCTTTCTCCAACATTTGAGTTTATCTACCATTCCTTCTTTAGCTGCCACAATCACCTTATTCTATTTATTCATCTCTATATTTTCCTTTTCCTTTTCCTTAACTTGTTCCAAACTTTATTTAATGGCTACTTTCTTCTTACTTATACTTTCATCACAAAACATCATATTGGAAATAACATTTGGAGCCTTCATGGTTCTTTCTTGGGCTACCTCCTTAGGCACTTCAATGTCCAACTTCTTATCTTCCTTGGTGTCATTCCAAAGACACTTATTATCCATCTCAGCTACAATGTCTATTACTATTATGCTATCATCTCTTTCATAGGTTTAGATGCCCTTCTTGTTTTGGCTAACTTCTTTCTTGAGCACTCTCATAGGTGTTATGTCTTCTTCTTTTTGAATATTAATCTCTTTTTGCCTCTTCATGACCTCTACTATCAACTTTAATTCTTTTTCATCCTCTCTTATATCCATCTTTGTGTACTCATAACTCTTCATATTAACCATCTCAAGACAACTTACCTTTTCTTCTCTCTTTGGTGCCTTGACCAAACCCAAACTTTCCATGGCTTTACTCTAATATTGCTTTATTTCCATCATCATTATCTTCTCATCTTTTCTTTATTATTCACCCTTCAATGGACAATAATGTGTATCTCTCTATTTTTCTTGATGGTGTATGTTTTACCTTCACCATCGGGCCTATCTAATTGTCATGGTCTTCCTAACAGTAAATTACAAACATATACGGGTATAATATCACATAATACATTATCTCTATATCCTCATATATATAATTCAACCCAACTTTGGTGACTTACTAGGATTTGATGTCCCTTTTAAACCCATGCAAAATTTTATGGTTGTAGATGTGGCATCCTTTGCAAGCCCAATTTTTGCACCATCTCTAAAGACACAATGTTGTTAGTGTTTCCTCCATCAATCACTAAATTACAAACCTTACCTTTTTCTTTGCAATTACTTTTTAATATGATTCTTCTTTGGGTTGGCTCTTTGACTTGAGTCTTCTACTAAAATAATATTCTTCTCATGATTAAAGACTCATTTCTTTCTTGTATTCTTTCCTCATTCACTTTTCTTATACTTTGTTGCTACATACTTTTGCCAATATTTAATGGACACTCTACTGCCTATGTCCCTCTCTATGGCATTGCCAACATTGTCTTTGAACCTTTATATTGGTACACTTATAATGGGACCTTCTTCTCTTTTAATCTACCTCATATAAATGATCTGATCTACCATGCATGGTGTTGTACTCCCATGCCTTCTTGAACTACTACTACATGCATTTGTGGTATTTCTTGAACCACCTCTTCATTTCCTCTCTTATTTATCTTTGGCTTCAATGGTGATACTTGACCTTGTTGACTATCATCTCCTTCTTCTCTCTCTATTAATACTCTTTGTACTCTCTCTTTGAGAGCATCCTCAATATCCCCCATCCTTATGACTAATGGGGCAATCAAGTGTGTCACTTGGTCTATCATATTTTTGACCAAATCTTCATTTCTTTTAACTCTCTCCATGGAACACTATTATTGGTTCCCTGTCTTGCACTTTACCTCAAAACACATGATGTTAATCCTTTTCACAATCCACTAAGAACCTTTCCTGCTATAATACCAAAATGATGTAGAGCATACACCAAAACTCTCATTCTATGCCTTATTCTAACACACACACACACATTGAATTTGGTTTATTGACTTCATGGTCACTCAATAGTTTCACTCTCATTTTCTATGTTCAATGGTATTAGACCTTCTTCGAGCTTGTTATGACCTTTTATAACTCTTCTCCCAAGTATATGACTCTTCAGTTAACAATTCACCCACCTACATAACTTTACATAAAATACACACCGTCCTTAGTAGCTCTTTTATTAGCATTAATTCATAGTAAGAATAAAGTACCATCAATTAAAGAAATCCAAAGCTTAATTCCTATTTCCCTTGATAAATTACACCTATGTATAAAATTTGGTGGTGTAACTCCCTTCCTAAACCCTCTTTCTAGTTACTAGCCCTCTCCAATTAGGCCTCCTCAAGCCTTAACACAACTCATTCACTAAATCCATAAAAATGGATCTATACACTCTTGAAACCATGTGATTCAGTTAGGGCACTTTGAAATTGACTAGATTACAAAAATTTAAGAATTGTTGGTAGTTGAAACTCAAGATATGTTTGAAACCCTAGTTTAGGGTTTTCATGATTCTATCTCAACCAAGAGTAAAGAAAATTCAGTTGTGAATGACTCAATGGGTTTATAATAACTATGATTTTTTTAGGACTATTTAACTTTGTTCAAATTTACCAACTATTAGATGCACACTTTCAATCCATTGTCATAGGTCTCCAAGGTAAAGTACACCTAACTATGTAGTAAAATGGAGTGTCTATAGGTTTATTTTCTTGTATAGATGAATAAAAACACATAAAAAGAAATAAAAATCATTTATTAATCTTAAACATGTTCATGACACTTACCAACATGTTTCCCAAGCCTTTATAATTTGAAATAATTACCTGCTTCTCACAGTTATTAGGGGTCTATTTGTGAAAATATTTGAATAATAATGATCTCTTAAATATTTATTGAAATTCACCATTAAAAATAATAAAAAAATCCTTGAGGAATGTAAAACTATACACTCCCAACATATATGTCCTTTAACCACAAAAAATTAGTCTAAAAATAAGATAAACGAATTAGCCAAAATAGGGTCTATCTTCACAAAGACTGAAAGCTAGAGGTCGCCTTGCAACTATCAGCTCAAAATATATTCAAAAATATTTCAAGAAACATTTAGAACCATTATAAATTTATTTTGATAATCAAATTTGGAAACACAAACTGAAACAAAATTAGATAACTCATATACAAGGGTTTGTGTGAGGAATCTACAAAACATGAGTTCTTACTTTCTTTATCTCTTTGAAGTTTCTCTTAAAAAAAACATGAATTATCCTTAATCACACTTGGAAATAATTCTAGTCTCATTATTTCATCAACAAAACACATGCAGTTAGCAACAAAATCAATGACCTCAAAACAAGGGTATGTGTTAATTCTTTCAATAGAGGTTACAAAAACATCCAAACTCCCTTCATATAGAACTTGTCAATACCTTCATCCCTCTACCTCGAATGGAATATGAGGTTACCAAAACCAAAAATTACTCTTCTCTCCCCTAAAAATATGCATAACTAATTCTTGAATCTTTCCTTTCATAGATGTCTTTTGGTTACATTGCATTTTATTGATTTTTTTACATAGTGTATAGTGTCTAGAACCATGACAATGGATTTAAGAACACTTTTGTGAACCTCTTACAATTTAAAAACCCTTAGGCATGTTTTTTATATCTTTCCACCTTCACACATGCATAAATTCCTTAAAAAGGCCTAACAAGATTCAAAATATTCAAAAGGAGTTTTTGGCAAGAAAAGCCAAAATTTAAATTTTATGCACCTTTGGACTATCTAGACTCTAACTTAGGAAAAATTATGACCTATAGAACCTATTAGACACCTAATATACCATCTTAAGATAAAAAGGAAACAAATTTTGGTTCCTTATAGGATGCCCCTGCATTAGCTACAAACACTAATACTAAAGAAAAATAACTCAACATACAAACTACCATGCCCAACTAGACTCATTCAAACCAAAAGTTTGTAGAGATGCTTAGAAATTTAACATAAAAAACATGAACATAATTGAAATTACAAGTCTCCACTTCAAACTCCAAAGGGAATAATAACCATATGGCCTTACATTATTCTGAAGGTAATTGTAAATTGATTTTAGGTTTTTTATGAAGTCTTATGACTTCATGGTAAACTTTCAACTATTTTATCTCATGAGGGTTTTATCCTCCTTAACACAACTAAACATAAAACCCATAAGTATTAATTAAAAACTAATAATTCATCACTTACTTAGAGTTAATGTCATTCTTTTAGAGAATGAATATGGTGAGTGCTTTCTTTTTATTTTTAACCATGACCTAGAAAACCAACATGTCCTTCTCTCCATGAAACCCATTATCTCTCCAATACCATTAATGGTATACATGATGAAAAACTACAAATTCTCACTTATCAATTATCATTTTGCCCTAGGGTTTTGAACCAAAACATAAATGGTACAATAAAAAGTTCAAAGATTCACCAACTCATTCTGCCACACTCGAGAGTTGAGTTGAGTGACAAAAATAGAATAAAACCAATTATCATGAACATTCTAATATCATTCACCAAGATTCATAATAATTCTAAATGGGTAAGTCAAATGTCCCCATGAATATTATAATCATTAAGAACACTTTAACAACCTAATGATACAACATATGGTCCCCCTCCAAGGTTAACACTTTAGTGAATATCATAACATTCCCAAGGTTCCACAATAAAATTAAACTATCAAAAGCTTATCATCCCACATACATAATTAAATAATGCTAACATAATATCCCAATCAAATGATATCAAAACTTGCAACTGGTCATCAAGTAGGCAATTCAATACAAATAAAATTAGCTTATCATAGGTTAGGATAATAATTACTACTCAATCATGAGTAATGTAGGAAAAATGCAAGCATACAAGAACAACAACAATCAAAACTCCAAATGTCCAAACAAGGTAAAGCTAAAAATTGATAAACAAGACTACAGAAAAAATAGGAGAGGCATTAATGGCTCAAATATCATTCTCATTACTCTAAATTTCAATGTCAACTGATTGCTCAATGTTCATTTTCATGACACCCAAAATTTTGAGGTCTACCACCAAGTCTAGCTCATACAACTTATTTTTTAAGTCATGATAATGGACATCAATAGTATACAAACATGGTATAATGTAAATAACATAATCTAAACTATATAGGGAAATAACATGATATAATAAATTAATATAACCATCTACTTTGGTGTCAATCAACAATATAACAATAATCTAAACTCAAACATAATGTCAAAATTATAATCACATTTGAAACTTATAATCTAAATAAGATATAGATCAATAAAAATATGATGTATGAAGTTAGAATCACAGTCTCAAAGGGTTGGGTCATGACAAAACATTGATGTTATTTATTTCCCATACATTGAGATGATGGATTTGAAGGTAGAAAATATGTCTGTCAAAGAGATGGATGTAGTTGAGAGCACCAAGAGGAGTGGCCATGAGGTAGTAGCAATTATCATGTGACAAGGTTTTATTAACCTAGACTGGCATAGAGGTTGTGTGGAAGTAGAGGTGTTGAATCAGTGAGTAGCAGACAATGCCTAGAAACTCAACTTGAAGGTGTGTGATGGCTCGGGCCATGAAAAATACTAAACACTTGTCTATAGAAGAATTAATTAGACTGTGAAAAACTCAAAAATAAGGAAACTCATATGATGGTGATGGAAAAAGAGATCTAAAATGAAGACAAAGATAAGAGGTGAGATATTTGACCAAAGGGGATGATCAATTAATGTGTTAAGATATCATGGAAGAAGAAACAAACATGTAGGGCATTGGGACATTAAATAACCCATCTATTGTTTTACATGACATACCATAGTTTTATCATTTTATGTGTGTATGCTTTTGGATTACATGTGAATTTTAATCTCCAAATAGATCATACTCTATTATGTGCATGAATTCTCCCACAATACACTTTTACTCATGAACAATGCTCACTCCATCTAAAATAGAGTGTGACTCTCAAACAGTCACTAGTCAAATTCATTTATGATTAAAATTTTGTTTATGTATTTTTGTATTACATATTTGAAGGATCAACAATACTATAATCACACCCTATCCTTATCCTTTTATAAATAAAGATAATGGAAAGGAAAAACTCTTGATTTTTATTATCATTTCTCTAGAATGAGCTCATTTTGACATACTAAACAAGACATTTTAGACTAAAAATACTTAAGGAGTTGATGGTATAGATTTAGAGATCTTAAAAAGAAAAAAACTAACTACCTTTTTGGAAAACAATATATAGCTCTCAAGTGACGTAAATGGAAAAACTGATCAAATATTATATTTCATTGTCTATCTCAAGAAAATAATTAATCAATAATAATTAAAGGAGAAATCTATCATAAAACATTGTGAACCTCCCTTTATAGCACCATCATTATTTTATGATCATAACAAAAGACTAAATTAATAGAAATAAAAAGAGATACAACCATGTAACAGGTTGATATTCATGATTTCAATCTATTTATATAAAATTGAATGGATAATGTGTTCACTTCCCTACTTAGAGATGCGTTAAATATCACCACACCACACCTATCAGTGGTGGGAAAATTTTGATACTTAAAGGATAGTGATGTGGCAAGCTATGTATATTTGTGATGTGTAGTGAAGGAAACATTCTGATTACATTCACTAGTGTCATTGATTCTTCCACATGAATCCATGGGAGAATCTAGTGTAGATAGATATTACATTCCACCTAAAACAATGTTGTTTGTAAATGTATGGGCCATGGGAAGTGATAAAAGTGTTTTGCAAAAATCCCTTATAATTTAACCTAGATATATTTATTGAAAAAATATAGATGTTGGAAGGTCTATAATTTTATTTACTATTATTTTTAATGGGTGAACTTAAGTATCACATACAAAGTGTTGAGCATGTTACCTAACCATAAAATGATAAAAAAAAAAATAGGCACTTTCAATTATTTTTTATAAATACAAGAAACAACCAATACATTTCAAAACACACATGTAGTCAGACTGGTTAAGGGCTCGTGGGTAAAAGGTTTCATGGTCAAGTCCCATTGATAGTAGGTTTTTATTTGATGATTTTGGTCAACAAAAAATTAACCAACACTTTATGCATTTTGGTTACACTCAGCTATTTGAAACATGGAGAAAGATGTGCCTTAGAATTTCGGTAGGACTTTGTGTTGTTAAGTTAGCACTAGCTAAGGGTATACATTATTTTGATTGGATTTTAGAATACAAAGTAAATATAGATGAAGTTTCAAGATTTACTCTTCCAAAAAAATACACTCTTGACTAACCCTTTATGGAGGTTAATCACATAGTGCAATTCAATATATAATGTTCACAAACTTTGGAAATGAATTTCACAAATGACTATATAATTTGAGGCCACATATTACTATTATTGTAATATTAATGAGCATAGATAGATGAGGGGTTTAAGATAGTGAGAATAAATCTATATTATTTTTTGTCCATTTTCTCTTCTCTTCTAATAAATTTATATCATATACATAATCATGATTATAATAAAAAGAATTATTTCTATGTTTTATTCTTATCAATGGTTAAAAGTAGTGACATAAATAATTGGAATTTATATATTTGTTAGTTTTTCTCATATACTTATAATAGAATATTATAAAGGTGTTTTAATTCTAAATACATAGGTTGTGAACATTATCCTCAATTAATGGTGAGGGGTTCCAATTATATATATGTGTATAATATTTCAATAATTTATAATAAATTATTTTTAATATTAAAAGATTAAAAAAATAATTTTGATAGATATGATAAATTAAAATAATTGTTTATACCATGAATAAATTATATACATTTATAATATAATATCATTTTTAAAAATTAAAAAGCAATGCAATATTATTATTGATCATTTGTGATATAAATTATATATTAAATAGTGAAAGGTATAAATTATATACATTTACAATATAATATAATTATTGAAAGTTTGTAATATAAATTATATTATGTAGTGACAAGGTATAAAACTACTCTTGACAAATGTTAAATATAAATAAAATTATTTATGCTAAGAATTAATTATAGATATTTATTTAAAAATGGTTTTATCTTTACATTTCTTATACATATATAGATATTAAATTTCTTAATTTCTTCATAACTTTTGGGTTGATCAGAAGATACAAGTCAATATCTAATGTTAACAAACTTAAAAAATGAATTTCACAAGTGAAATTATATAATTTTAAGCCAAATATTACAATTATTGTATCATTAAGGAGGTAAAGCTTATACTTTATGTATTGAGGGGTATAAACTGTGTAAAATAAAATCTAGGTCTTTTGTTCATTGTCTTCTAAAATAATTTTATAGTATATAAAATATTATAATATAAATAAATATTTCTATTGTTGGTGTTTTTTTATTTATTATATATAGGTTTATTATTCCCTATAGTTAAAATAGTAATAATAATAAATATTCAATGATATATATTGGCTAATTCTTCCCATATACATGTAGTTATAAGTTGTGAAAATATTTTAATTCTAAATATAGATGTCATGGATGTTACCCACATTTAATGGTGAGGAGTGTGTGTGTGTGTGTGTGTGTGTGTGTGTGTGTGTAGTAATAATTTATTCTTTGTAGTGAAAGATAACACAAACAATGTCTTGAAAATATTTTTTCCAAAGAAAATTTTGTAACTTTTATTCTAGGAAAGAAAAAGTTACATTATGAAGATGTTTGAGGCATTGATACAAATGTTTCAAAGACATCATCAAAGTGACTTTATAACTTTTCTTGAACTTTGCACTACCATATCTAAAATTAAACTACATCTTAAATTAAGAAAAAAAATCATGCCAAATCTAAAATAGCATAAAATCTGAAAGATTGGCCAAAAAATACTATGAATAAAAAACAAAGAAAGAAATATGGGTAAATTTTATTCCATCCTTAGTATCCATCTTCACCAATTGTCCCAACACCAATAATACACCTTATTTAGACAAATAGTCTACCACAGTATTTAATTATCGATAAACATGTTTGAAATAAATAATAATGAAAACCCCTATCAACAAGATCACTTGTTCAAAAAAAGTATATTTATGTGTGTGCAAAGGTAGAAAAAACCAAATTAAAAGTTCACACAATTACTAAGATTTATTATTTATACTCAAAGTGTTTTTTAGTGATGCATGATTTCTTATTAACTTGTATTCTCCTCCATCATACAACCTAGGTAAGTGAAATTAACTTCTCATGTGCATTCTAAGAGATCTGTTGTTGGTATTCCATTTTTAATAGTATCTGATAAGGGTAAAAATTTGTCACATCATAAATTTGTGAAATATATATGCCCTCTAGTTGCTCGATCTCATATGATTTGGACGTAAAAGAAATTAACACTCTACATGGTCCATTATTATTCCTATTCAACTTGTCATATATTCATTTTGGGAACCTCTCCTTCCTTAGGTGTGCTAAGACCATGTCTCCCACTTGATACTCCACTTCTCTACCCTAAAAATCTCCATGTTTCTTGAAATGCACAACAATTATTTCCATCTATTTATACACTTGATAATGTATGTTTCACATATATTTAATAAACTATTTTACTTCAACTTTATTCCTTATTTCATCTCTTATGTCATGTAATGATATGAGTCCTCTTGGACTAACCCCATGAACAACTTTAAATGTTTTCCTTTTGGTGCTTTTTTTTATATAATTTTTATAAGAAAATTCAGCTTGCACCAAGACTGAATCACATTTCTTGGCTTTTTTCCAATCAAATATCATAATAGATTACCACTACTTATGTTGAATGCCTCCATCTAACTATACATCATAGGATGATATGGTGAATTTAAACTCAACTTGGTATTCCCCTTCCTCCACAATGTCCTCTATAAATTTCCAATAAATTTTCTATCTCTATTATATACTATGTTACATGGAAATCCATGAAATATTTCCACTTCCATAAAAAATAAATTAATTTATATGCATAACATCATTAGTTTTTTTACATGCAAAAAAAATGTACCATTTTTATAAACTATCTACAATCACAAAAATATAATCATGGACTTTCTATTTTATAGGATATCCTAAGACAAAATCCATGTTGATATATTCTCATGATCTCTATAAAATAGGAAGTGGTTGATATAACCCTACATTTTGACTTCTTCCCTTTGCCAACCCAAAAAATCCATACTCTTGAACATACTTGCACATATCTATACTTATATTAGGATTTTAGTGTTCCTTTCTTCCACATAAGTTGTCAGCAAAGACCCTTATCCTATTTAATTCCCATAGGCTATTTGGGAAGGGACAAAAGGAATATTTAATTAGTTAAATTATATGTTGTCCAAAGTCATTTCTAATGATTGCTTATATTTAATTAATTAGTAGGCTGAACAAGGGAAACTATAAAGTGACTTTATAAAGTGTTACTAAACTTGAATTACAAAAGTAAAAATTAATTTAAAAAGGGACACTTTATGAGTTGAGTGGGAAAAAAATAAAAAATAAAGTATTTTCCTTCATGAAGGTTATAAAAGGAGGATTTGGGGGGGGAAATGATTCATTTTGGATATTTCAATTATTTTGGAAACAATATTGAGATCTTGAGCATTTATTTAACTATAGCCTAAGGATGAAAACCCTAAGGCAATATTGGTTTCATGGATGAAAACCCACCTAGCCAATAATTGGTGCATTCATTCAAAGTTCACATGTGCATAGTTTTATTAAAGATTGAAGAGGTTTGTGTTGAAATGAGAATTATCTTTCAAGATTTATATATTTTTTCTTTGAGTTCCAAGGAGTTTGGGTCTCAAAACCCTAGGCATAGATATATATATGTGTTTCAGGTAGTTTGAAGATTGGACATTACCATTTCTTGAAGTTTTTAGACCACTCTCATCTAGATGACTTAAGGTATTTTTGTTCAGGTGAATATTTATGTGATTATTTTTTTGTAACAAGGGATTTGGAGGTCCGAATCACCCATTTCAATTGATAATAAGATTTAGCCCTAGACTAGCATCTTCGACATTCATTATTATAAGTATATTTGACATCATTTTGGAGGCTACAAAAATAAGTATTTGCATATTTATAATTATGACTTCTGGAACATTAGACTATATTGTTCATGTTAATTCTTTCCATTTATATAGAAATATTTCCAACTAATTATCAAAATGTGTTGAGTAATCTATGAATGATGGTATTAATTTTTTATGAATAAATGATATAAAATTCTAATTATAATTATTTTAAGTAATTATAATCAAAATTTATTCATATTAGACTATATACATAATGTATTATGAAATGTATGCAAGCTAAAATTATAAAAAATACAAGCATGAATTTTTTTTTGGGTAGGGATACTATAGTGATATCAGAGCCACAAATCCTGCTAGCCTATTGGGTGTTGAACTAGTTCATGCAAACAAATATTCTTATGCATCCAAGTGAAGGAACTAATAGGTATTTTTTAAGAAGAAGTAAATTTAACCCTTCAAGAAATACATCATAATAAAGAGATCATATTATAGGGGAAGTATCAATTATAGGTTTATTTGAAGAAGAGATTCTAGGAAACATGGGAGATTGGAATTAATGTAACACTTTACAAATTCTCAATGATATTTCTAGGGGGTAGTAGCAACTAGTTTAATTGATAACTCAAATGATATAAAATATGAATACAAATAGGGTAGATCAGAATAATCTAGGAAATAATGGCAATAATTGAGAATCTAGTAACACAAACATTTTAGCTAACAATAACTCCAGTGTAGCTAGTGGATTAACATCTAGACCTTTGATGCCAACATTTTTCCAAAATGAAGTTATGATAGGAAGAAATTTGTAGAATGTAGAAGAGGTTTATGTGGATTGGTTACATGAGTACCAATGATTAGGAGAGTAGTTTCATGCCTCTATGTCATTGGATAAATTTTTCCAACTCAAATTGATAAATAAGTCCAATAGAGAAAGAGAAAAAAGTAGGAGTTACAATGTAAGATGGGTAAGTTATCTATTCCTAGTTTTGATGGATCTAAAAAATGCACTACATGTGCATGGATGAAAAAGTAGGATACATAATTTTAACTTAATCCCATGTAGAAAATGAAGCCATTAAGTATGCCATATTACACTTGGAGGGTGATGCACATGATTGGTGGTACCATGGGTTGGTAACATGGGGTCATGGCCTCATTAATTTGTATGTTGATTTCACTCAAATACCGATAGATAGATTTGATAATAAAGGCCCAAATTTGAACTTTAGATATTTGAATCAACTTAAGAAATATGGTTCAGTGGATGTCTACATATCATAATTTCAAAAACTTGTAGTCATAGTACCTGATGTTTCAGATAAGAGACTCGTCCTTTTTATCAAAGGGTTGATCAAACCATTTCAAGGATGGATTAAGGAATTTTACCCACCTTATTTTTATGTGATTAAAAGAGATAGAAACATGGATTTTTAAGCACCTAAGACTAAAACTCAGCCTAGGAATTTCCCACCTAAGAAAGATAATAAGAAACCATTTCAAAAGGATTTGCCTAAGAAGGTACTTTTCGATGATGAAACCAAGAATGAGATATGAAGGAAAAATTTATGTTTTTCATGCAAGGAGCCATGAAATCCAAGACATAGATTCCTAGGAAGAGGTAATGTGCATTACATTGAGGTTATATCAAATGGTGTAAAAGAGAAATAACAAATTGATTCTAAGAGTGACCAAGAGGTAGAAGGGGTTGAATTAGAGGAGCAAGTGATAGGAGAAGCTATTGAAGGAAATTTAGTGTTAATTTTGATACACTTTAAAGTACTCTTAGATATAATCCATTTAGAGTAAGAGGATTATTGTAGGGTTAGTGAGTGATAGTAGTGATTGATAATGGGGTAACCCATAATTTTATTGATGAGGGTCTAGTTTTGAAGAGAGACATTTAGGTGGAATATTTTGATAGATTTAATATTATGGTATTAAATGGATTCACCATGAGTTATACAAAGAAAATATCATAGATGAATCTTATTTTGGGTAATCATATGGTGATTTATGACTTTTATGTAGTTGGGATAGGAGAAATAGATGTTGTTTTGGGAGTTCAGTGGCTACATTCACTCAAGAAATACTCACAAAACTTTCAAACAATGGAATTGAAATTCAAAGTTGATGGTAAGAAGGTGATTATTTGTGGAATGTCTAATGGAACACCTAGAGTTAATATATCAAAGAGGATGGAGGCTATTTTTAGACATGGTGAGGTTGTTTGGGCATCCCAATCTTGTGTCCACCAAAATGCCTATAGATGGTAATAAGAATTATCATGTTGATGTCCAATCATTATTAGACAAGCACAATTTAGTATTTGGTGACATTCCTCTTGGTAGGCCACCAGATAAAGGATTAGAGAATGTGATTAAGCTTGAAGAGGGTGTTAATCTAGTCATAACCACTAATTATCATCACCCCAAAAGGTATAAGGAGGAGATAGAGAAAGTTATTAAAGAGTTACTTAATATGGGGAAAATTAGACCTAGTTCTAATCCTTTTACTTTAGTAGTTTTGTCAAGAATAAGCATGGGATGATGAGTATGTGTATTTACCATAGATACCTCAACAAGAAGACAATTAAAAAAAGGTATCCTATACCTAGGATCAATGAGCTTCATGGGGTAGTCTACTCAAAGATTGATCTTCGACCAAGATATCACTATGTTATATTCAATAAGAGTACATCTATAAGATAACATTTAGATGTCATTATGGGAATTGTGAGTTTTTGGTCATGCCATTTAGGTTGACCAACACACCTACTACATTCTAGTCTTACATAAATCATGTGTTTAGCAAGTAGCTATGTAAGTTTATCCTTATTTTCTTTGAGGATATTTTGGTTTATAGTAGTACATGGGAAGATTACCTTAAACATTTAGATGAGGTCCTTGAGATCATGTAGACATAGTCACTATTTCAAAAAATGTCCAAATGTGAGTTTAGAATGATAGAGATATTATACTTGGGGCATGTTATTAGTGCAAAAAGTGTTAAGGTTGATATGGACAAAATTTGATCCATTCAAGATTGGACACCGCCAAAGTCTTTGACACAATTAAGAGGATTATTCTATCTAAGCAGTTATTATATGATATTCATTAAGATATTTTCATAGTTGGCAGCCCCCTTAATGAAACTGACCAAGAAAGGGTCTTTTATCTAGATAGGGACAACATAAGAGACTTTTGATAAGCTCAAAGATGTCATGAACTCTTGTCCAATATTGACATTGCTATATTTTTTATATCCCTTTGTACTAGAATGTGATGCTTCAAGTATGGGCATTTGAGTAGTCCTCATACAGGATAAAAACCCAATCACATTTGAAATTAGAAATCTTAATGATGTTTAAATAAGGTATTCTATTTATGATTGGGAAATGTTAGCCATCATGAATTCCTTAGTTAAATTTAGGTAGTACTTAGTAGGAGGAAAATTTTTAGTTAAAACTGATCATATCATCTTAAAATATTTCCTCAACCAAAAATATTTAAATGAAAGATGAAAAAAATGGGTTAATAAATTAAAAGCTTATGACTTTTAGATAGAGCATGTTAATGGGAAGAAGAACATAGTTGTAGATGCTCTATATATGAAACTTACTTTGTGCTCACTTTAAAATATTTTATAAGATTGGAAGGCTCACATATTGATTGAGTATTCCAAGACTACCTTTACTTTTGAAGTCATAGAAGGGAAAATTCAAGATGAGAAGTACATGGTGGTAGATGATCTTATTTTGTATAAGGACATAATATACCTTGTTCCAAAATTAAAAATGAAGGAGAAAATATTAAGAGCAATCCATGACACACCTTTGGTAGGACTCCTTGGATAGTTTAAGTTATACAAATAGATCCAAGATAGATTCACATGGAAGGGCCTCAAGGATGATGTCTTGAGACATGTCAGAGAGTGTTTGCCTTGTCAGTAGAACAATTCATAGCATACTTTCCTAGTAGGTTTATTGCATCCCTTACCTATTCCTAATCATAAGTGGGAAAGTATATCCATGGATTTTATTATAGGACTTCTTTGGCTACAAGGAAATGATTGCACATTTGTGGTGGTTTAAGTATTGACTAAATATGCTCATTTCTTTGCCATATATTCAAAGTATAAATCACCCCAAGTTGTATATTTATTTTTTAGATAGGTGTTTAGATTCCATGGCCTACCTAAAACATTGTTAGTGATCAGGGCAATAGGTTTCTTAGTATGTTTTGGAAAGAGATTTTCATATTAATAGGTATTAAATTATCTTTGAGCACTAGTTATCTTTTATAGTGTTGTTCCCAAAGTTTGTCACTCATTTTTGGGACAACAAATGAACTATTTTTGGTCCCAAAAGCCAAAAAATTCTCTCTTACCTTTGTAGAGTAAAATACTCTACATTTTATTTTGAGTTTCAGTTGTGCACTCCAAGTTTTTTCCCTATGGATTTCAATTTTGAGGCAGTAAGGGTTATGACACAGGGCGCAAGTTTTTCATTTTGTGTGGGTTTTTCATTTTGCCTAAAGTTTTGTCTAAGTCTCAAAGTCGAGCAGAAGCTATCAAGTGTCATCTTCTAGGACACATTATAATTTTTTTCTAAAAAGAAATGGAACATGCCATGTGTCCCTTATAAAGCTCGGCGGAAGCCGCCAAGTGTCAACATCCATAATTTCTTTGTTTTGTTTCATTTTTGAGTAAGGACTGTGGTGGGCCCTGGGTGAGTTGCTAAAATAAGTAGAGCATGCCAAGTGTCATCGTCTGTGTGAATCCAAATGAGTCCCAAATGTTTCTATAGTGTTTATAAAGCTCAGTAGAAGCTGCCATGTGTCATCTTCCGTAGGACTCTCAAAAGGTATCTAAAACTTCTATAAGTTAAGAAAATGATGCCAAGTGTCCTCACCTATTTCATAGTGGAAAATTCCATGTGTCACTTGTTAAGATCAGCAGAAAGTGCCACCTGTAACCATTCCCCTTTTGAAGCTACTCAGGGAAGAAGTGTTATGGGTCCCATTTTCTATAAGTTGGTAAAGTTTCAAAGCAGTGGACTGTGATAGATGTCAAAGACGGAGCACTCCCAATACAAATACACAATAAAAAGATGAAGCTTGACAAAAATTGGCCAAAGCAAGTGGGAAAGACACGAAGGAATTGCTAAGGAGGATGATGAGCCCATAGCCATCAAATTTAGGACAACCAACTAGATGTTAGCTTTTAAACGATGATGGACCCAAAGACGTCAAATTTGTGGCAATGAAATAGTCATTGATCTTTGCAGGCTTAAGTGTGGACCTGAATGCATTCAAAGGCCTTAGGGCCAAGGCCAAAAGGAAAAACCACTGAGAAGAGAAGCTAAAAGAGCTAGCCAAGCTAGGAACATAGCCCTAAAAGCTCAAATGCCAGGAAAAGATGAAACTAGAAAGGAGAAAAGATAGCTTGAGGGCTCAAATCACAATAAAAAGGGGGAGAGGCCAAAATATCTACACAATAGTTATTCTAATAGGTGGAATAGTCTGTAAAGCAGATATTTTGACTAGCAAACATTGAAGACATAACCTGTTTATCTCCCTTGGAGTAAAGACAAAATGGATAGCTGCATAGATATTAGGGGGGACAGACCAGATGATCCAGGCCCAAGAGAAGACATATGAGATGAATTGACATGCCACAGTTAAGGTTGACACCCTATTCCAGCATGGCCCCCTGACAGAACTGAAAATGCATTCAAGGCATTGAATGCACAACATGGGCCATTCGATGAAACAAAGTGCCAAGTCTTTCTTGGCTACTATATATTGTAATCTCTTTTATTATTTTGGAGACATATTTTTGATAAAAGAAGCAAAAACTTTGCCAAAATTAAGAGGCTATCACTGAGACTTTGAGCTCAAGTTGTCAATCATTTTTCTTTTTTTGAATGAGAAAGCAAGTTACTTTCAGACTTTGTGCTATCATAGCTTATGTCATCTAGGGGATTGTTCTTATGTCTGTCTTCTAAATGTGTTCTTTTTCATTTGATGAAATAAGCAAAATTTGTGGAGATAATCAAAAAGATGTCCTGAAGCCAACTGTGGGAAGACTTTGTGTTACCTACCGTTGCCTTTAGTGTGTTTAGTTGTTTTATATTTTCTATGTAAAGGACCTTGGGATAACTTGGTGCCCTCATTATTCTTTGTATCTCACTCTTTGGGTAGATGAAGTGAAGACTTTGTGCTACACTTCATTCTTTTGGTTACTGTACCTTGTTACTAGTTACTTGTCATTATCTAAAAGAACTCCTGTTGTTTCCTGTAAGACCACTTCTGAAAGAAGAGAAGTATTTTCAGTGTTTTCACCTAGATTTCTCCTTTGTATGTGAGCACCATCTCTGAAAAAAGACAGATGGATGGTGTTACCCTACCCTTGAGTGTTATTTTATGCATATATTTATAGTATATATCTCCTCATATTTAATAGGGAACCTCCCCTTGATGAGAGGAGAGATTTGTCCCCTTTAGATGTGGTAAACCTACAACTTTGGATGACTAATCTCCCTTGTTGTGGTTGATCAGACCTATTTTGATCATCATTTAGCTGACTGACAAAATATGCACCCAACAGCTTTTTAGTGACTCCACTAGAGAAGGTTACGTGCAGTCTGAAGCCTCAAGCTTTAGATTGAAGCAGTTCCTATCCTTATCCATTATATATATATATATATGGTGACTCTCAGCTGGGTCTTACCCATTATCATTATAGCCTTATCCATTTTCGTTATATAATTTAGTCTACAAACCAACTCCACTGGGGACAGAACAAGCAGTTTGAAGCCTTAAGCTTCAAGCTGAAGCAAGACCAGTCCCTTCCCATTTTTATCCTACAATCTAGCAACTCCATGCTATACTAGAAGTTAGAGAACCCAAGGTGTTATTGATCCTATTTTTGAATTGGTGTAGAAAGGAAATTTTGATTTGTTTCCTCCACAGCTTCAAGTTCAACAATCTAGGAGTGTTCCTCCTACCCGTACCAGGTCACTAACACAAGGTAGAGCTTCCTTTTCTACTATTATCAGATCTTTGTCTGTGCATACCCCACCTAGATTTGTTATCCCACTTTTAAATAACCAAATTATGGCAATTCAAGGCCCCTGGGGTAACTCTTTTGGCCCACTTAATCTAACTCCACCTTTACACGAGCTTCCATGCAGTTCAAGGAAGAATTTCCCCAAAATTTTTAGTGATGGGAGAGTTCACCTTGATGAACACATTACAACTTTTAACATAGCTTGTGGTGTGATAGGCATGGAATTTGAAGACATAATAATTAGGCTATTCATGGAGACACTATAAGGTGCTACTGTAGACTGGTTCTACCATCTACAAGCTCAATCAGTGATTGATTGGGACACTCTCAAAGCTAAATTTAAATCAAGGTTCAAGCCTATAGAAGATGCACATGCCGTGTTAGCCTAGTTCACATAGATGAAGAAGGAACCCCATGAACCTATGAGGGATTTCATTATAAAGTTTGACAAGTTGAGGAATCAGATTCTTACCATTACTCAGCCAACACTTGAAAACCTCAAATGCTTTTTCATCAACTCACAACTACCTAAAGTGAGTTTTCTACTGAGACATGCTAGCCACATAGACCTTAAAGCTGCTCAAGACTTGGCTACTAAGGTATAAGATGACCTTATCTTGGCAAGAAAGATAAGGAGAGACCCAAATAGAAGTAAATATTCTCCTTCCTCTAAATAATCACCTACAACCACCATTGATATAATGGTGCAAAAGCTAGCAAATGAATTATTGGCTCTCAAAAAGCAAATGGCACAAGGAATGTCATCTAATCCTTCATACAGAGATGCACCAAGGAGGACATTCCCTAATCATTCTTACCAAGGCAATGCTGCCAAAAACCAAGGGCAAGCAAATCGTCTTCCTCCTCCACAAAGGAACCTTACCCTTGAAGTGCCTCCAACCAACTCAATAGTTGGATATCTAGAAATAGAACATGATTTATCCTTCCAACCTGAATTTGATTAAGAAAATGACACTGATCTCTTCATGGAAGACCAAAAAAAATTAGGTGGTGACTCCAATATTGGTTTCCTGAATTACTAGGATGAACTCAGAAGTGAAGGTGAAGCAGCTGAGGGATCATATGTGGTGTTCACCTGGTCCAAGAATCAATCAGCCTAGAAAGCTGATAAAGAGAAGATAGAGCAGTGACCTCAACCATCAATTTTGATTGCTAAGCATGGAACCACTCTATCTTTCTAGCCAAAGGACCCAGTGACTGCTAAAAAGGTGAGTCCCTCAATTGCACCTTCACCTCCATTTTCAAATTCATAGACCAACCCTTTCCCTTCTAAAAACCAAAAGAATGAACTCCCATCCTCTGCTCCTAGCTCTTTCCAGACATTTGACATAATTGACCATATAAAGAAAACCAAGATCCAAATGTCTAAATTTGAATTTTTGCAATCCAACCCTGATCAGTTGGATAAATTGGTTTAATGTGTAAAGAACCAAACCATCCCAACTAGACAAGATGCTAAGAAGATAACTCATGATCCCCCAAGGAACATGACCATCCCAAACAACCTTGTCATTACTCTTCTTACTGGCCCTGGGAAAATAGAACCTTTCTATGTTTCCCTGTTGATAAATGGTCACAAGCTGAGCAATTACACCATTGGTTCTAGAGCTTTAGACAATGTCATGCCTATCAAAATGGTAGAATCCCTTGGTCTCACATTGACCAAGACATTGGGAGATGTTTCTCCATGGAGAAAAAATAAATACCTCTACTAGGACAAATTAAGGATGCCCAATTTGCATTTGCAGGATTCTCAGATAAGAGAATTAAGATGAGTGTCCTAGTGGCTGATGTCCCATCATCATATGACATCCTTCTTGGGCAGAATTTTTGCAAGGACATTGGAGGTGAATTGAGCATGGACCTATCTGAAGCAAGGATTCTAGTCAAAGGCATTATGAAAAGATTGATCCCTGAAAAGGAAGCAAAATATGTGGTCACCCAATCATCAACACCTGAAGCTCAAATTCTATTTGAGTCTTCAGGCATGGGTAATTATTTATTAACCATAGAGGAAGTCCATGAAGCACCTAATGAAACTCTTGAATTTGATAGCCTAAAAATACCTTCAGATGGAACAACAAAAAGGATGATAGAATGTAGTACAAGTGCTGAGGAATATTCCCCTCCAAACAAAGAAGAATCCAAGGAAAAACCAATGTCTGAGGAGGTATGGATTCTAGAATTTGATGGCAGCTACTCTTTTACCAATTTAGGTGCCAAAATTGTGCTAATATCTCTTCAAGGAGATATTTTTACTTCATCATACAAGTTGCAATTTAGCAACACCAACAACACAGCTGAGTATGAATCTCTCTTACTTAGATTTAAGGTTTCTCGTGAAAAAGGCATCAAGCTCCTTCATGCTATAGGAGATGCTGAACTAATGGTTTGTCAAGTGAGAAACCTATATCAAACCAAAAACTAGAGATTGCGCCATTTCTATAATCTAGTCTGGGATCAAATTGAAAACTCTGATGCTTTCAGCATCTCTGTAGTTCCCAGGGAATTAAATGATAGAGCTAATGCTTTGGCTATTTCAACTACTCTTTTGGTTCCTCACCCTAACTTCAAAGGAGATAGGTAGACTATTGAGTTGGTCTTTTGACCAAGTGTACCTAATAATTCCAGTCATTGGTAGGTGTTTAACCATGATAGCTAAATCATTACTTTTTGGAGTAAAGAGATAGCTTTAAACAACTACACTTTGAAGGAAGTGAGCCTCAAAAGCTTGAACCATACCTTGAATCAATTGTAGATGTAGGTGACAAGTTCCTACAACTCAAAGGGAATAAAATCTAAAAAGGCCTAGTTTCCCTTGAGAAGTTGTTTGACAAACATGACAGATTCATCAAATAGTAGCAAATGGATTCAAGCTCCTCTCAAGAGTTTGATCATATAAATTTGGGTACCATGGAAGATCCAAAGATGGTGAACATTGGGAAGTGTTGCACCCCTAAGGAGAGATCCAAGTTCACTGCTCTACTCCACCAGTACATGGATGTCCTAGCATACTCCTATGATGATCTAAAATCACTAAGGCTTAAAGAAATCTTCCACGACATTCCTCTCAAAAGTGATTCGGTGCCTTACAAGCAAAAATCTAGACAATATAATCTAAAGATATTAGGTACTATTCTATCTGAAATACAAAAAATGTTGAATGCCAGGACAATTTTTTCAATCCATCATTCTACATGGATTGCAAACATAGTGCCTGTGAGGAAGAATGGTGAAATTCACCTCTATGTGGACTTCAAGAACTTGAATTAGTCATCCTTAAAGGATAACTATCCTCTACCTATCATGGATCAAGTGCTTCAGACAGTGACTGGTTCATAGATGTTATCAATGCTAGATGGCTTCTCAGGATACAATCAAGTTGAAGTTGGTGAAGAAGACTAGCACAAGACTACCTTCACCATGCCTTGGGGCACCTTTGCTTATTGGAGAATGCCATTTGGCCTTATTAATACTGGTGCCACTTTTCAAAAAGCAATGGACCTTGCATTCAAGGATGAAATGGGTAAGTTCATTGTAGTTTATCTTGATGATTTAATAGTCTTTTCTAAGCATCACCGGGATCATGTGTGCCACTTGCAACAAGTGCTAAAATGCTACTGCCAGAATGGCATTTCGTTAAACCCCAAGATGTATGTCTTTGGGGTGATAGAAGGGAAGCTTCTTAGACACATTGTATCCAAAGAAGGAATAAATATTGACTCAGAAAGAGTCAAGACCATCCATGAGCTTACTCTACCCATGAGTAAGACTGCAGTTCACTCTTTCTTCAAAAAAGTGAAGTTCTTACGAAGGTTCATTCCTTAGTTCACTGAGAAGACTCGTCATATTGTATATATAATGAAAGGAAAGGCCACTTTTAGCTAGACTGAAGAAGGCAAACTAACATTCTGGGACATCAAGACAACCATTGCTCACACCCCAATTCTGGTTTGTCAAGATTATACCAAGGATTTCATCATGTATAGTTATGCTTTTGAACACACACTTTCAGCTATTTTGGTTCAGAAGAATGAAGAAGGTGTGGAATCTCCCATTTTCTTCATGAGCTATCCTCTCAAAGCTCATGAGCTAAAATATTCAAACATGGAGAAGCATGCTTATGTGGTGGTCAAGGTAGTGAAGCATTTTTGCTTTTACATTATAAATTCCCACACTACTGCCCTAGTTCCTGACACCATAGTCAAATCCATATTAACTTAGCAGGAGTTCGGAACCATTAGGGGGAATTAGATTACTAAAATACATGAGTTTGATCTAGTTATTAAACTGATAAAGCTAGTGCGGGGAAAGGGCCTTTGTCAATTGATTGCTGAAAACAGACTAGAAGGAACAGAGCATGAAGAAGAAGAAATTAAAGACATGCCAATAGTCCTCTTTCTCTCCACTATAGATGAGTGGTATTCAGATATTGCTCATTTTCTTACTTATGGTGAGTGTCTTGTGCACTTGTCTTATAAAGAAAGAAGGACTTTCAAGTTGAAATTTGCCAATTTTGTCCTCTGCGACAATGGCCTATATAAGAGGAGCCTTGATGGAGTGTTCTTTTGTTGCATAGATAAAGAGAAACATAACCAACTTTTGAGGTCCTTCCACAATCTAGCCTGTGGAGGACATTTTTCTACTCCTGTAACTGGCCACAAGATTCTTAGAGCTAGGTATTACTGGCCTACTTTGTTTCAAGATGCATACAAATGGGTATAAAGGTGTGAACTATGCCAACAGTTCGTTGGAAGACCTAAGTTAGCTGCCCTGCCTCTCAAGCTTGTAGTGATAGAAGAGCTATTTTAGCAATGGGGAATCAATTTCATTAGATCTATAAACCCATCTTCAAGTGTTGGACATGATTATGTCTCACAGTGACATATTACTTCACCAAATGGGTGGAATTAATTCCAACCAAGCATGATACTTTAGAAGTAGTATGCGATTTCCTTAAGGAGAACATCATTTCTAGGTTTGGGGTCCCAACCAAGATTGTGATAGATAATGCTACCTATGTCTCTTCTCATGAGATCACTTAGTTTTGTTTTTACTATGGGATTACCCTCTCTCACTCCTCTAATTATTTCCCATAAGGGAATGGCCAAGCTGAATCAAGCAATAAGAACCTGGTAACCATCATCAAGAAGCTAGTAAATGCCAACCAAAGGACATGGCATAAAGCATTGGTTGATGCTTTATGGGTAGATAGAATTACACCAAAAAGGGAAATTGGTATGTCTCCTTTCTAACTTCTTTATAGTCTCAATGCTGAGATACTAATCGCTTTGGAATTGCCAACATTGAAACTCGCCAAGGCAATTGAGGATCAAACTTATGAAAGATCCATTGAAAAAAGGCTCATGTGCTTGACTAAGCTAGATGAGCAGAAAAGTATGGTGGTGGACCGAATTGCTGCACACTAAAATTTGGTGAAGAAGATCTTCAACCAGAAAGCAAAAACCTAGGATTTCCAGATTAGAGATCAAGTCCTATTATGGGATAAGAGAAGGAAACCAAAGGGAATGCATGTGAAGTTTGATTCCCTATGGAGAGGTCCATTCACTATCCATGAGCTCAATGGTGAAAATAGTTTCTTGTTGAAGTATCAAGATGGCATGCCCTTTTCTCTACCTCAAAATGGGCAACATTTGAAGCTCTTCAACTCTTGAAGTATCAGATAAGATCATCTGTACATGTGTATATTTGTATAGTCTTTAATTCTATTTTGTGTTTTTCCTTTTCATTTTCATTTTTGGCACCTTGATTTCTTGTTGGTTAGCATGACTCCATAGCCCAATGGCACACTTCAAGGCACTAGATATTTTGGTCTCTACTCCCCTCAGTTGTTTCAAAATTTTAACTAAAGGAATTTCCCCAACTAGAGCCAACTGTTGTTCCCAAAGTCTATCACTCATTTTTGGGACAACACATGAACTATTTTTGGTCCCACAAGCCAAAGAATTCTCTCTTCCCTTTGTAGAGTAAAATACTCTACATTTTATTTTGAGTTTCAGTTGTGCGCTCCAAGTTTTATCCCTACGCATTTCAGTTTCAAGGCAGTAAGGGTTATGACACAGGGCACGGGTTTTTCAGTTTGCACAAGTTTTTCATTTTGCCTTAAGTTTTGTCTAAGTCTCAAAGTTGAGTAGAAGCTACCAAGTGTCATCTACTGGGACACATTATAATTTGTTTCTAAAAAGTAGTGGAATGTGCCACATGTCCCTTGTAAATCTCAGTGGAAGTCACCAAGTGTCAACATTCACAGTTTCTTCCTTTTGTTTCATTTTTGAGTAAGAACTGTGGTGGGCCCTAGGTGAGTTGCTAAAATAAGTAGAGCACACCAAGTGTCATCATTTGTGTGAATATAAATTATTCCCAAATGTTTTTATAGTGTTTCTAAAGCTCAGTGGAAGCCGCCATGTGTCATCTTCCACAAGACTCTCAAAAGGTATCTGAAAATTCTATAAGTTAAGTGGATGTTGCCAAGTGTCCTCACCTATTTCACAACAGAAAATGCCATGTGTCACTTGTTAAGATCATTGGAAAGTGCCACCTGTCCCCATTTCCCTTTTGAATCTACTCGAGAAATAAGTGTTATGGGTCCCATTTTCTATAAATTGGTAAAGTTTCAAAGTAGTGGACTGTGACAGATGTCAAAGACGAAGCACTCCTAATACAAAGACATAGTAAAAATGATGAATCCTGATGGAAAGCGGCCAAAGCAAGTGGGAAAGACACAAAGGAATTGTTAAGGAGGACAACGGGCCCACAACCATCAAATTTAGGACAACCAACTAGCCGTTAGCTTTTAAATGATGATGGACCCAAAGATGTCAAATTCACGGTAATGAAATAGTCATTGATCTTTGTAGGCTTAAGCGCAGACCCAAATGCATTCAAAGGCCTTAAGGCCAAGGCCAAAAGGAAAAACCACTGAGAAGAGAAGCTAAAAGAGCTAGCCAAGCTGGGAACATAGCCCCAAAATCTCAAATTCTAGGAAAAGATGAAACCAAAAAGGAGAAAAGATAGCCCGAGGGCTCAAATCATAGCATAAAGGGGGAGAGGCTGAAATATCTACACAGTAGTTATTCCAGTAGGTGGAGTAGTCTAAAAAGTAGATATTTTGACTGGCAAACATTGAAGACATGGACTATTTATCTCCTTTAGAGTAAAGATAAAATGGACAACTACACAGATATCAGGGGGGACAAACTAGATGATCCAGACTCAGGACAAGACATATGAGATGAATTTACATGCCACAGTTAAGGCCGATGCCCTGTTCTAGCATGGCCCCCTGATAGAACTAAAAATGTATTCAAGGCATTGAATGCACAACATGGGCCATTCGATGAAACAAAGTGCCAAGTCTTTCTTAGCTGCTATATATTGTAATCTCTTTTATTGTTTTGGAGAGATCTTTTTGATAAAAGAAGCAAAAACTCTACCAAAATTGAGAGGCTATCATTGAGACTTTGAGCTCAGGTTGTTAATCATTTTTCTTTGTTTGAATGAGAAAGCAAGTTACTTTCAGACTGTGTGTTATCATGGCTTGTGTCATCTAGGGGATTGTTCTTATGTCTGTCTTCTAAATGTGTTCTTGTCCATTTGATGAAATAAGTAGAATTTGTGGAGATAATCAGAAAGGTGTCCTGAAGCCAACTATGAGAAGACTTTGTGCTACCTACCATTGCCTTTAGTGTGTTTAGTTGTTTTTTGTTTTCTATGTAAAGGACCTTGGGATGACTTGGTGCTCTCATTGTTCTTTGTATCTCACTCTTTGGGTAGCTAAAGTGAAGACTTTGTGCTACACTTCATTCTACTGGTTACTGTACCTTGTTACCAGTTACTTGTCACTATCTAAAAGAACTCTTGTTGTTTCCTGTAAAACCACTTCTAAAAGAAGAGAAGTGTTTTTAGTGTTTTCACCTAAATTTCTCCTTTGTCTATGAGCATCATCTCTAAAAAAATGGAGATGGATGGTGTTACCCTACCCTTGAGTGTTATTTTATGCATATATTTATAGTATATAGCTCCTCATATTTAACAGGGAACCTCCCCTTGATGAGAGGAGAGATTTGTCCCCTTTAGATGTGGTAAACCTACAACTTTGGATGACCAATCTCCCTTCCTATGGTTGATCATACCTATTTTTCTCATCAGTTAGTTGACTGACAAAATATTCACCCAACACATAGATAGATGGTCAAATGGATATTATTAATAAATGGGTGGAAGGTTACTTGCATAACTATGTTTTAAGGAAATAGAAGGCCTAGATCAGATGATTATATTTGGGTGATCATTTTTACAATACCACCCATCACATGTCGATTGACATGATTCCTTTTAGGTATTTATATGGTTATTATGCTACATCTTTTATGGATTTTCCATTTGATGACAATTGAGTTATTAAAGCCAAATAATGGGTCTAGGAGAGTTAGAATATTTTGAAATCACTTAAGGATAATCTCCAATAGGCTCATAATTAATATAGAAGTTATATATAGATAGGCATAGGATTGATATATCTTTTGAATTAGGAGACTTGGATTTCTTATGGTTGCATCCATATAAGCAATCTTATTTGAATAAGATTGGTGCATAAAATCTCAAACCATAGTTTTATAGACCATATAGGATTGTGCAGAGGATAGGAGAGGTTGCATATGAATTGTAGTTGCCTAATAATAACAAGATCCATAATTTATTTCATGTTTAATGCCTAAAAAAGTCACTTGGGAAGCATATTATACCTTCTCTTAATCGTCCACCATTAGACAAAGATGGTAAATTGATATTGATCCCCAAGGTAATTAGGGAGAGAATGTTGAGGAGTAGAATCATCAAGGAATATTTAAATTGATGGAGGGAATTACTACCAGAGGATACCACCTAAGAAGGATTACAATTTATTTAACACCCAAATCTATAATTACTTGAAGACAAGCAATTTTAAGAAGGGAGGACTATAATGTCCCTTCTTCTACATAAGTTGTCAACAAAGACCCTTATCCTATTTAATTCTTGTAAGCTATGTGGGAAGATAAAAATTGAATATTTAATTAATTAAACTATAATTTGTTTTAAGTCATTTATTATTAAGTTGAATAAGGGAAATTATAATGTAATTTATAAAATGTCACTAGACTTGAAGTACAAAAGTAAAAATCAATTTAAAAAAGGACACTTTATGAGTTGAGAAATAAATAAATAAATTAAGTATTTTATTTCATGATGGTTATAAAAGGAATAATTGGGTGGCGGGGAGGGGGGGGGGGGAGGTGGGGAAGTGATTCATTCTAGATATTTCATTTATTTTAGAATCTCTATTGAGATCTTGAGCTTTTATTCAGTTGTAACCCTAGGATGAAAAACCCTAAGGTAATATTGGTTTTGTGGATGAAAACCCACCTATCTAATCCTTGGTGGATTCACTTAGAGTTCAAAAGTGCATAGTTTTATTGAAGATTGAAGAGTTTTATGCTAAAATGAGAATTATCTTTCTAGATTTATATTGTTTTTCCCTGAGTGTTAAAGGGTTTGGGTCTCAAAACCATAGGCATAGCTATATATGTGTGTTTCAAGTAGTTTTAAGGTTGGATGTTACCATTTATAAAAGTTTTTAGACCATTATTATCTAGCTAACTTAGGGCATTCTTGTTCAGGTGAAGATTTATGTGATTAGTTTATTTTAACAAGAGATATGGAGGTCTTAATTGCTCATTTCAAGTGTTGATCAGATTTAGACCCAAACTAGCATATTTGGCATTCATTATTGAAAGTATATTTAGCATCATTTTGGAGTCTATAAAAAATAAGTATTTGCATATTTGTAATTTTGACTTCTGGAACATCAAACTATATTGTTCATGTTAATTGTTTCTAGTTTTATATAAAGATTGCCAACTATTTGACAAAATGCATTGAGTAATTTATGAATGATTATATTATTTTTTAATGAATATATGACATAGAATTTTAGTTATAATTTTTCTAAGTGATTGCAATTAGAATTTCTTCATAATAAATTATATGCATAATTTTTGATGAAATATCTACAAGCTAAAATAAGAAAAATTGCAAGTGTGAACAAATTTTTTGGGTAGGGATACTACAAAGACACAATTAATTATCAACCAACCACATATATTTTATTTCATTACGAAAATGGACTACTAGTTCACCACTATTAGTATGGAACTACAAATGATAATTTACAAGCATTTTATATAGTTTTACATATGAGTAATGTATATTTTATAATCTTTCATTTTCATAGATAAGATAGATGGAATGTTTAATGTTCCTATTGTAGAATCAATTTATACCCTTGGAGAGGGTTCTTCAGGATCTCTCCAATTGAGCTACACTATGGGAACAACTCTAGGTTATGGTCACCTATGGTGGGGTTGGACCTCTAGAGAAGACCAGCTTCCTCTTGATGGATCACCTATACTAATGTTTGCAGTAGGAAAAAGGTTAGAGAATGGGTAAAGGAATCCTAAGAAATCTAACAAGGTGATGCACCAAATAAAATGATAACTCACATGAGAATGAAGTAAATACTAAGGAAGCATAAGACAATTCTATCTTACACAATCTCATAAAACTTAGCTAGTTGCATAAGTGTTTCATAAGCTAGATTCAGGAAGGAATAAATGAAGGAAAAGAGGAATTCTAAGACTCACTAGGAGATTGCATAAATTATAGAAAGAACAATAACTTAAACATGTAACTAACTTGAAGACACCTTATAAATGAGCAAGAAATAAGGACAATGGGCATGAAATATCTCCTTCACAATGCCATCATGCACAAGCTTTACTACACATAATTTAGAGGGGATAAATAGGCAAAGAAAATATTTATTGATTAAATAGGTCTTTCATACAAATTTTGACAAGGTCTAGCCTTATCAAATGAGAGTCTTTGCTCTTCATAATTGAGAGATAATTTCTTATCAAAAGTGAGAGAGTCTTTTCTTCTAAAAATTGAGAGAGCTACAATGTGTCAAAAAATTAAAGATATAGAGAAAGGGGAGAGAGGGGGGGAACACACCATATGAGATCATTAAATGAGTTAACACCATATTTTAATGAATGCTCCACCATATTTTGATCAAATCAAGGTTAATACACTATAGGCAAAATAGCCTTTATTTTCTCTAATAGTCCATAAATCTTCTCATTAGCTGACAAAAATGCACTAGGAGACAAGAAAGTGTCTTAGGATGATTATTCATGGTCTTGATATGAATAAAAACCTTTAGGAACCATGAAAATATATTAAATTCTCCTGCTACTTTCTCTAATCACTAGATCTCCATCTTGGGACTCTACAACATCCTTCACTTACATTTATTATGAGGACAAAGTCCTCATATCCATAGACTTGATAGATCCTTGCTTAAGTTAGTTTTTATTAGTTATAATTACCTATTTTTTGAGGTTGTGACTATATTGGAAGATGAGACACTCCTTCATAATCACATATCTGCCCCATTTCAATATCTAAACATAGGTCTACTATAGATGAAAGCCAATCTCAATTATTGGTTTTCCTATAGTATTAATGTTGATGAATAGATTATACATTGCATAACTTCTTTCCTAAACCATATTAGGTATAAAAAACCATATTCTACTTATAAATATTGTGGGAGCCAAGGAATTATTACACACATTATTGAAAACACAAGAAAACTGAGTCCACATTCTCTAGATCCTCCAAAAGAGGTCTCAACTAAGATTCAATAGCATCCTTTGAAATATATTCCCTAGTTTGACATGAGTCAAATTTGACCTCTATTAAAGTCCCTTAGATTTTGAATTTCAATTTTGACTATCGATCTCAATTTGGGCTTCTTATAATGTGTTAATTGTTAGTTCTTCATTCATTCTCAAAATCTTGCTATTTTCCCTTTGAATTCTTAACCTCACATGCATCATCGATATACCTTTATATATATAAACATGAGCCATAAATATTCTACTTGTATAACATGGTTGAGACACTTGGTATCTTCTCATTTGACTTTGATAACTACTGACCTATTGACTTCTCACTCACCATCAATCTGCTTTGGTATGATTAAATGTACACCATTGATTAGCTTGGCCCATTAGCCTTATCATTTGACATGCACCATTAAATATATATTAAGGCATATAAGATATTAACACTTGTCATTGATGTATTTGTGTTGAGATGCTCATCGCTGATCTTTGATGCATAATTAAATGCATGCCATTGGATCTTCAGGACCCACTAGTTTCATCAGTCACCACTCACCATTGGATCTTGACTTGAGTTCCTAATATTTGGACACTTGTCACTTGTGCATTCACCCTAAATACATTTTAATTCAAATGGTTATTTTATGAGTCTTAAACTTGACATCTATGTCCACGTTTCACTCTAAAATTCTAACTTTGAAGCTTTATATCTTGAGATAGAAAAGACATCAAGATATGAAATTTTTAGAGGATTGTCTTGGCTCTAAAATCATCATGTACATGTGGTATTTTTTCCTTGATTAATTCCTTAAATAAATTTATTAAATGTACAATCAAGCTGACCCATTCATTTATGCATAACATGCTTGTGATAGTCTGGCTCATCTAGACTTGTACAAGACATTATTCTCTTTATAAGGCTCCAATAAACTTCTAATACTTTGTGCAACCTAATTCATGCCTTTAAATGCTTAAAATGACATGAGAACCTGTTAGTCCTTTTCACCTTGTAATCTTAGACCCATCTCAAGACTTGCTTCTCAAAGATCAATAAATTGCACTTTAAGCTTGCTTAAAGTGTTTCAAAAGCTTTGTAAGTGACATTTGATATTTTTCATTATTTGGTCACTTACTCAATTAGGAACTCTATTCAGGTTGTCACTCCATTCTAAAACTTACAAAAATTAATCTATCTAAGTAAAATTATATATGTGGGCCAAAATTGGTCAACATTTCTGGTGGTATCTTGGGATTGGATGCCATCTATGCAAAGACTAGTAGCCTTGAACTAATCCATTAGGTACATGGAGTCACAGTCTTTTCTCTCAACTGATGTGAGACTAACTCAAATTTAACCCTTTTTGATACTTCCTCTTGAAGAAAAAAGGAACAAAAGAGAAAAATAAACAATTGTGCCACATGCACTTATTGAAAGGGAAACACATAACTAAAAGGATATGTGCATAAGGCACTTAGAGGAAAGCATATAAAAATATTATAACATGTTACAATATCATACAATAGCTACAAACTCTTTTAATAAGAATTCTTTAAATTAATGCCATTAAATTGGATTGGTAATACCTCTCCATCCAATTGGTTAAGTTGAAAATAATTATGTTATTTGCATCTATGGATCAAATAAGGACCACTCCACAAGCTGTCAAACTTGGTATGGTTCCCTAGTTTGGCCTTATTTGAGTCCCATTTGAGGACTAGGTCCCCTTCCTTAAAGTCCCTTATTGTAGCTCTCTTGTTAAAGGCTTTCTTGACTTGAGCTTGATGTGATTCTAATGTCTTCATTTCAAGGTCCCTGGTTTCTTCCAGATCTATGAGCTCTATCCTCCTCACATTTATAGGCTCATTTTCCATCAACTCCAACTGATGAGCTAACTCTAAGGTAGGCATTTCAAGAGAAATGGGCAATTTGGCTTCCCTTCCATATACTAGAACATATGGACAACTTCTAATGGAAACTTTGGGAGTCAATTTATTATCCCATAAGGCTATCCTTAGCTTTGTATGTCACACTCTTTGATTTTCCTCCATGGCCCTCTTGATAATCATTATCAAGTTCTTGTTTATGGACTCTGCTAGTTGATTACCTTAGGGTAGTAATTGGAGGATGTGCTAAGGTAGATGCCTAACTTAAGTGCCCATTCACTTGTCTTCATTGTTTCTATGCTAAATCGCTTTCACATTCAAAAAAGAAATTAAGAAACTAAAATAAATGGTCAAGGCTAGAAGATACCTAGATATAGTCGTGCGCATCAAAATCAGACGTTGGAAGGTACTCCTCTTTGGCTATGGAGGAATGACACCTACAAAGGAAAATAGACTAAACATGAAAAAATGTTAGACGAAGAGACAGTGGGCTGTCAAGCAAACGCTTGATCCCTGAAGTACGAAGACTTCATTAAGGGATATCAACCCACTGATTAAAAATAGAATATTTGATTGAAGTAGAAATAATGAAAGACAGAATGAAAGAAATAGAAGATGAAAAACAAAAATGCATACCTGATATGCAGCAAAATGCTCTTCACAATCACCCGTGTCGGTCTCTGTGCCGGCGTCGATCAGGGAAGTGTGCCGACGTCAATTAAAGTGCCGGCGTCGGTCAGGGTAATGACCGGCGTCGGTCGGGGCAACAGTTCTTAGACAGGTCTGGTCGAGTCTGGTCGGGTCCGGTCGGGTCTGGTCTAGTTTTGGATAGGTTTTAGGGTTACAGAATGGTGTTTGAGGGTTAAGGAGTCAGTTTAGGAGTCAGAAGGATTGTTTGGGGGTTTTTACAGGGATCTAGGTAGAGTGACTGTATATTTTGGAGTGGTAGACAGAGTTGATACGGGAAGAAATAAGGTCTCGGGGCTATAGTCTAAGTCTAAATAGGAGTTGATGACAGTAAATAAAAAAACAATAACCAGAGAATAAAACAAAAACACAGAGCAAGATACTTACTTGTTACACACTGAAGACATGATAAGAGACATGATTGAAGTTATCGCTGTGCTGCCAGATGACCGAAGCAGAATTCCTGTACTGGAGAGAGAGATGAGAGGTTGATCGCAGATTGATTAGATGTAAGAAAAAATGGTTGATCGTTTCATTGGATGCAAGAAAATTGGTTGATCATTGCTGCGAGGTTCTGATCAAAGAAACGTTTTGATGCCGCATGTTTGATAACTGATTGCCAAATCGATTGGCAATCGAATAACGGATAAGGGACTGAGAAATGAATTAACGGACGTAGTTTGAGGCTGACTGATGCTGACAGGAATGCTGATGTCGGCTGAAAAGGTGAGTGACATCGGCAATGTCGATCGAGTAGTGACCGGTGTCGGTAGATGTAGAATGGGGACAGAGTCTAATTTTAGCCTTCTGCTCATTCTTACATGCTGCCAGGGGTAAGGCTTGTGGGAAAATGGTCGACAGGGGTTAAGAGGAGGACGACAAGGGTTAGACACAATTTTGGTGTCTACATTTGCCCCTTTTTGTCTTGTTGGTTATTCTGGATGAACTGCAAGACAAAAATAGGAGGTGGTTGCCCCAGGTGTGGGATAAGGTCGATTCTGTCTTGTTAGTTGTTCGAATGAACTACAAGACAAAAACAGGAGGTGGATTTCCCCAGGTGGATGAGGTCGATTTCATCTTGTTGGTTGTTCAAATGAACTGCAAGATAAAAATAGGAGGTGGATTGCCCCATGTGAATGAGGTATTCCCCCTCAAAGCAAAAGTCGAGGGAAGGAAACCAGGAATCGGGTGCTGATTTGACAAAGAGTGGATGAAAAATAGAGGTGAGGGTGAATGTTGCAAAAGTCGTGATTGCGCGTATACCACTTTGCAGGATGGTCAGGTCAGATTGTCATAGGTCGAGGGTCGAGGAGTGCCAAAATTGAAGTAACTGGGCCCCAGCATTTAGTCATCTGCTGATCAGGTTATTCAATCAAAGCTGAAGCTCCAAATGGTCATCGTGTTCCAGGTATCCCAGGCTCAGGAAGTGCTCCTAGAAACACGAAAAAGTCACAAGTAGTGTGGATCAACCGGTGTGCGATCCTATACTGTGAGGGTCCAAAAATAATCTGTGCACAATTCTGCTAACTAGTCATGAGGTAGCATACATGCAAAAACAACCAAGGCAACATTGTCTTGGAAGTGGTCAAAGTCGGAGGAGATAGGCATGATCTCCAATGGTCATTAGTCGAGGGCGAGGAATGGATGAAAGAATGTGGCCGAGCTAACCTCAGAAGACGTTATGTGATCTGAGTGCTGCCTACATAGCCCCTATGGAAGGGCCTCAGGCTAATGTAGTTCTCCTTAGAAGGGAAGAAGGGTCAAAGGGATGGAATGGTCTTGGTCAAGGTCAAGGTCATGGTCAAAAGGAGGAAAGAAGGTTTGTCCATCAGAGAGACGAACAAACAAAGGTGGTCAAGCTAACCCCAGATGATGTCGTATCATTTGAGTGCTGCCTACATAGCCCCGATCATAGGGCCTTAGACCAATGTAGTTCAGACAAAGAGTCTGAGTGGTAGACAGGTGGTCAAAGTGGTCGATAGATTGGTCTTGGTCATGATGAATGATGAGGGTAAAAAGATGATGGTGCAGCCTTTTCCAAATGGTGTATTCTGCAACATTGGGTGAGGGGTCTTTCATCCATAGCAATTTTCCATATTCGTGATGGATGTATGCTAAAAATGAATTGAGGTCTATTTATGCTTCAACAAGTATTGGTTTATGCTTAACATAAATTGCGTCTAGTCGATAGTTTCCATGTGTATTGGTGTCCATAGAAACTAGTGTGAATAGGCTATGGGAGTGGTCTGAAAAGAGAGTTGAGTTGAGTTGATTGACAAGTGATGAAGGTGAATGTGACCAAAGTGCAGAAGAAGTGAAAAGCATATTGCTCTTTCATTGACAAGGACCAAAATGACAGCATAGATAGGGGTTATTAGAACCAAGAGCCCCATTCATGCATGACACCGTTGACCAGATGTTGTGTTAGAACGGTAATCGAATCACTTTGACATTAAAGTGAGCTTGAAGTCCTTTGAGTAGGTGATAGGAGGAGGAAATAGGGTAACCCATTTGAAGAGCAGAGATAACTTTGCCCCTTTTTATAGGAGACCTTGAGACAACTATAAGTCAAGTCCATGACTCATTTTTTTTTTTTTTTTTTTTTACAGACTGATCAATGCGGGAAGCCTGCATAGAGATGTCATTTGCTTGGTGGTCAGTTGTGAAGCTGATCAATGTGGGAAGCTTCTAAGATAGTGTTGTTTATTGCCAGAGTTAGTCATAACCATCCTTCAAGAGAGTCGTCTAGAATTGTGTTTAATATAAGGGCTTTTGAATAGCTATCCTTCGAGGGAGCAGTCTATTAATTACAGCAATGATAGTATAGCTATCCTTCGAGGGAGCAGTCTGCCTTTTGAATTGATATTGATATAGTGACCGTGGATATTTTGACATCTTGATTTTATTTTGACAGAAATGTGAGTCATGGACAAGATTATAGAAGGTCAAGGGCTCCCTTTTATTAGGACAAAGGATCCATACATCATAAAAGGGTTATAGAGGAATTGTTAAGAGGAATAGGGTTGAAAGGAATTAGGACTAAGAGGACGGGGATTGCTCAAGGGACGAGCTCAAGTTAAGTGTCAAGTGGATGATTACTCGACTAGCAGTAGAACGGTCACAGATGTAACACATTAAGAGGCTCAGGTTCTGGTCGTCCATCAAGAGAGGACAGATGATAAGTCCTTGATCCATACTTGTGCGTGATAATGAAAGGTCTGAGCCAATTAGGAGCAAACTTGCCTCATTTACTTTGCTCCATATTGGTCATGTGTTGATTCTCTTTGAGGATGAGGTCTCCGATGTTGAAATCTCGTTCTCGTAGATTTTTGTCATAGACACGCTTGATGCGATATTGATAGACATGGAGATGATTAAGGGTAGCAAGACGGCGCTCGTCAAGTAACTCAAGTTGAGCTAAGCGATCTTGACGAAAGTCATCATTGGAAAGGATATCATGTAGAGAAATATGGAGAGATGGGATCTGTACTTCGAGAGGTAGGACAACCTCTGTTCCGTACACGAGAGAGAAAGGGGTAGCACTCGTAGAGGTTCGGATGCTAGTGCGATAGGCCCACAAAGCGAAGGGAATGTGAATATGCCAGTCCCTTCCTGTGTCGCTGACCACCTTCATGAGAATTTTAGTGAGAATTTTGTTGGAAGCCTCGGCCTGCCCATTTACTTGTGGGTAGTAAGGCGAAGAGAAACTGAGTTTGATGCCAAATGAGTCGCATAGCTTTTGGACAATTTTGTTTTTAAAGGACTTGCCGTTGTCGGTGATGATCTTATGAGGGACACCAAAATGATAGATGATGTGGGTGCTGATGAAGTCGACAATCTTGTCAGCTTTTGTGGAGATGAGAGGAATGGCTTCCATCCACTTGGTGAAATATTTAGTGGCTGTGATGATGGATTAATGACGAAGAGATGAATGAGGGTTAATCTCACTGATGAGATCTAAACCCCACAGAGAAAAAGGCCAAAAATCTTGAGTGATTTGCAAGGCATGAGTAGGAAGATGAAGCAAGTTAGAGTGCTGCTGACACTTGATGCAACACCAAACATAGTCGCTACAGTTTTGATGAAGGGTAGGCCAATAATAGCCCAGATGAAGGATGCGCTTGGCAACCAAATTCCCACTGAAATGTCTACCACAAATCCCGTCATGGACTTGCTTAATGGCCTGAGATGCTTCAGTGGAGGTGAGACAGCAACGAAGGAGGCCGTCGAAGCCTTGCTTATAGAGAAGACCCCCTAGCATGGTATAGCGAGCGGTACGCTTGATAAAAGCTCATTGCGCATTGCTAGAGAGGTTGGGAGGAATGACAGAAAAAGATAAGAAGTCCACAAGTTGCTTATACCAAGCATCTCGTGGGCTAGGGTCTATAGTGTTGACATGATTAATGTGAGGAGAGATATATGAAGGCAACGGCACATGACGCACCATGACAAAAAGTCTGGATGCAGATGAGGAAGATGGGATATGCGAAGCGAGAGAAGCCATGGTGTTAGCAAACTTATTCGTGGATCGAGGAATAGTCTGCAGGAGGTAATGGTTGAAAGATGTAAGGAGAATGTCAGCATAGTTTTTGTACCTTTGCAAAATTTCATTTTTACAGAGGTATGAACCGTTAACCTGATTGACGATGAGCTGCGAGTCGCTGAAGATGTTGATGGACTTAATGCTGAGAGAGAGGGCAGTCTGAAGTCCCAAAATTAAAGCCTCGTACTCGGCCATATTATTGGTACAATCAAAGTCTAGCTTAAAAGACAGAGGCATGGGCTTCCCTTCAAGTGGGATGAGAATGACCCCAGCACCCCCACCTAGTTGACATTTGGAGCTGTCAAAGAACATGGTCATCTGATAGATGGTGTCATCGGTGGAAAGCACAGTGATAGATTCATCAGGAAAATCACACTATGAAGGTTGATTGTCAGGAAGAGGGGCATCGGCTAGTTGATCAGTGATGGTTTACCCCTTGATAGATTTTTGCTGGATTAATTCAAGGTTGAACTCAGCAAGCAGCATGAGCCACCAAGCCATACGCTGATTCTGATATGGCTTGGAGTGCATATATTTGAGAGGGTCAGTGTGGGTGATGACAAAGGCTTGTGATTAAGAAGATAGTGGCAGAGCTTGGTAGCGGCAAAGACTAATGCCAAATAGAGTTTCTTGATATGAGTATACCAAGTTTCATAGTCGACTAGTGTCTGGCTGATATAATAGACCGCTTGCTCACGGTGGTACTCATCTCGGTGCGCGATCATGGCACCTAACGAATGATTAGTGGCTGAGATATAAAGGTAGAAGGGTTGGTCATCTTTAGGTGGAATGAGGACTGGTGGAGAGACCAAATAGCGTTTAAGGGCTTCAAAAGCCTCTTGACAGTCTTTATCCCATGTAAAGGAGACGTCTTTCTTAAGGAGATGATGAAAAGGTTGGTAGCGGTTAGAAAGTTGCGAGATGAAATGGTGAATGGACTGGAGCTTCCCTTGCAAATTGCGAAGCTGCTTGAGATTGGTTAGGGGCGGCATTTTGAGGATGGCGCGAATCTTGGCGGGATCTATCTCAATGCCATGAAAAGAAATGATGAAGTCGAGAAGCTTGCCAGAGAGGACCCCAAAGACACATTTCTTGGGGTTAAGATGAACATTATATTGAAGAAGGCAAGAAAAGATGATCTTGAGAATGGTCAGATGGTCACGGTGAAGCTTGGACTTGCCGAGTAGGTCATCCACATAATCCTCCATGATTTTGTGGAGGAGATCGTGGAAAATGTAGGTCATGGCATGCTGATAAGTGGTGCCTGCATTCTTCAAGCCAAAAGGCATGACTCGATAGCAGAAAGTTCCCCATGGGGTAATTAAAGTGGTCTTGTGCTAATCTTTCAGAGCAATCAAAATTTGATTGTATCCTGAAAACTCATCCATGAGAGATAGCATCTCATGGCCGGCCGTAAGATCAACAAGCTGGTCAATGTTGGGAAGAGGAAAGTTGTCTTTGTGACAGGCTAGGTTAAGGTCATGATAGTCTGTGCAGATCTGGATTCCCCTAGTTGCCTTGGTGACTGGGACGATGTTAGAGACCCACTACGGATAATCGATGGGCTGGATGAAGGAGACAGAAAGGAGGCACTAAAGCTCCTCTTTGACAAGGAGGGCAATGTGAGGATGCATCTTTCGATGCTTTTGCCTGATAGGCTTAGCCTCTGGTTTGGTGACAATGTTATGAGTAGCGATGGTGGGGTCGATGCTAGGCATGTCACTGTAAGTCCAGGCAAAGGCCTTGCTATGGTTGAAAAGGAACTGGATATAGTCAAGCTGCTCCTGAGCGTCTAAAGATTGGCCAATCTTTAAGACATAAGGAACATCAAAAGAAGGAAGGTTGATGTCAATGGTTGATTCATTTAACATAACCTGGGTCTCAGAAGGGAGGGAGCGCTGGATGAAAGAATCATCAGCGCCCATGTAAGAAAGAATGGCATCATCATCAATGCAGTGGACAGTGTGAATGGTTACCGACTCATCTTCAACCATGCTGGGAAAAATGAGAGGGAGAGACTTGGACACCCCATTGAGCTGATAAGTCAAGGGTTCTAGGCGGATGGTGTTTATGTAAAAAAAAACTAGGAGGAATGGAAACCACTGACTTCGTAGGTGAAGGGGAAAGAATAGGCGAGTGTGGAGGAGATTGGTCAATGGTTGGTTCGGGACAAAGGTATACAGGGTCTTGAGTGGGGTCGTGATATCCTAGGCCATACCGTTTCTTGGCATCATCATCTTTGAGCGGCTCAATAGGCTGATGGGAGCCCTGCTCATAGCGTTCGAAACCAAAACCCTTCCATGCATACCTATAAAGGTAAGTGTGTGCAAAGGCGGGGTTGCCAAGAAATGAGAAGTTTGATGTAAAAGGTTGAGGTGAAGAAAGAGGATTACCGTCAGTAGGAGCTTGATTGAGCCCCCCATAGACGAGGTTGGTTCGAAGGTGAGGAGGACCATAAGGTACGATCATCCCGATCTGATGGTCGTAACTGGGGTTGTGATGAAGGCATCCATACTCTTGTGGAGTTTGGAACATATCTAAGGTTAGCAAGTGATACTCCCCTAATGAAAGTCTTTGGAAGATGTCTTCCATGGGGTCTGTGGTCATTGCTTGAAGGGGAGGTGTGAGGGCGACCGCTTGTTGCGAACTAGTCGAAGCTTCCACAGATGGAGGCGGTGCCGGGATTGATGGCTTGATAGGAATGAGGACGTCATTTAGACGGTAGGTGGTGTTGCAAGTTTTGAAGGGTGAAGGGTCAGTAGGAATGGTGTGGACTTGTCTGTCATGCTCAAATTTCATACAACGGTGCAGGGTGGAGGGGACATAGGCCATGGCACGGATCCAGGGTCGGCCCAGCAACATGTTGTATTGAAACTCTCCTTCGATGATGTATAAGAGCTCCGGGACTGTGCGTGGACCAACGCGAATGTGAAGGACAAATGTGCCAATGGTCGTGGCAGTGGTGTCATTAAAGGAGTGCAAGATTACATCAGTTTTGGAGATGCAATTCTTGGGAAGAGCCAACTGATCAAAGGCATGGGTGGAGATAATGTTGATGCTGGCACCTCCATCGATCATAACGCGTTTAATGCATGTTCAATCAACATAGGCAGTGATGAAGAGGGTGGCATCCTGATCTTCCATGTTGGATGTGGGAATCTCAGAATTGTTGAATGTGATGGAGGCAACAGGGGCTAAGGAGTGGACAAGGGTAGCAAGTGGCTGGGGGTCTTCGGGTTGGACCTCTACTGCCTGTAGGGCTTGGATGAGGGCCTGACGATGAGGCAAGGTTTGGATGAGGTCATAGAGGGACATCTTCACAGGCGTCTGGTGAAGCTGTTTCAACATGGAGTCATGGATTGGTCCAGAAGAGGAAGAAGAAGAGGGGGGTTAAGGCGCGCCAAGGATAGAAATCTTAGGCTTGGGCAGTTGAGGTGGATTGATGAAAGGGTAGGTCCAAGGAATGGTGGCTTTTTCTTTTGCCTTGTCCTTTTGTGACCTAGTGGTTATGTGAATGGCATTGATTTCAAAGATGGGAGGTGAAGGAGATAAAGGGGTTGTAACCTATTGATGAGATGTTGATGGGTTTGAAGAGGTTAGAGGGTTATGAGAAGGAGTCAGGGGTCGGTCAAGAGTGTCCTCAAAGAGAAGAGTGTCTTTCTCCAGATAGTGGCGAATGACAGCCTTGAGGGCACATCAAGTCTCGGTATCGTGTCCTGGCGTATGATGGTATAAGCAAATCTTTGTGTCGTCGAACCAGGAGGGCTTAGACCCAAGGGGTTGGAAAGGCCTGATGGGTGGAAGAGTTATGCTGGAAGTCTGTAAAAGTCAGTGCAAGATCAAAGAGTATGAGCCCACTAAAGGGTCCGTGCTCGTCGATGTATGCGATGTTGGTGACTTTTGCTTGGGCGGAGTTGGAGGAGGTTTCCGTACCACCTTCTGGGTTGATGGTGTGGTGACAGGCAGAGACGATACATTCTTCATGAGAGGTACCACCTTTTTGGGAGAGGGTAGGCTAGCAGTAGGCAAAGGAAGCAAAGGAGGCAACCGGTTTTGATTAGAGGTCGAAGTAGGAAGGACTCTGGTTAGGGTTGAAGGATGAGGGCCCAAAATGGAGGGCAATGGTGACGAGAGAGGAGGCGTTTGCCTCTGTGGTTTGGCAGTCTTCTGTGATTTGGGTTGAAGACTACTATTGGTCGAAGTCTGGTCTAAGTCCACCTTCACTTGTGGATGAGTGAGGTTGGAGACAGGGAAAATGCCAAGTGACTTGATAGGTTTAGATGGGGTAGATGTGGGTTTTGGTTTTGATGAGGTTGGTTGAGATATAGATGGTCTTGAAGTGGAAGTCTGGTTTTTGTTGAGAGTCTTGGGAGGTTCTGCCATGGGAGGATTAGCAGCATGAGATGAGAGGGCACGGGCATGTTGAAGAGCTGTGAGACGCTCCCACAATCCCTAATGCTCCACTTCCCTTGAAGGGAGAAGTTTGAGTTTCTCCACTAGTCGGGAAAATGGCTGAGAAGATGTGGGATGAGGTTTGGGTTCTTGAGAAGACATTGACGGTTGTGGGACCGAAGGTGTGGTAGTCTCGGCCCTAAGGCATGATGAAGTCGTGACAGGTTCGTCCTTGGTTGGAGATGAAGGAGAGGCAGGTTCTTCCCTGGGTGGAGAAGAAATTGGAGAATGAAGCTCCTCAAGCAGGTAAAGGGTAGGGATGATTGTGCCCTCCACTTGCGATCGAGGAGTAGGAAAGGTTGGGTCCTCCATGGGCAGCAAGAAGGAGGATGGTGAAACCGGTGGTGCTGGTAAGGTTGAGGCATCCTCCAAGATGAAAGAGGTTGACGGAGAACTAACCGAAGAAAGAGGTTCGTCCACATGTGATGGACTGATGGATAGACTCACCTCTTGAGGTTGGTCAGAAAAGAAGGGCGAGACCGTATTGACTGTTCAAATGTTGTGTTCATGAGTGTTGTCAATCAAGGTCTAGACATTGTTTTGAGTTGGTGGATGATTGGGGAATGGTTGTTTGAAGATGTCGATACCCTGATTATGGGGCGCATTGGGATTGTCTAGAATGAGGTCACCCTTTTCAAGCATGTCTTGGATTATGTTTTTAAGGGTTTTACAGTTGCCCGTGTCATGACCTTTAACACGGTGGTAGTTACAAAAGTCATTTTTCCTATACCATGTAGGGATGGCGCGTGAGGGATCAAATTGTGGAGGTGGTCGGATCTAGGGGAGATTGAGAGCCCCTTGTTTGACGATTTTTTCTAGCACAGACGCGTATGATTCTCTGAGTGGAGTAAATTGTCGCTGTATGTATCTCTGCTAAAATTGGTGGGTGGCACTCTGAGATGTGGATGGCTTAGGCTGATTAGTTGAAGGCAAAGAGGAGGAAGATCTAACGACCACAGCATTTGCTGAAGCTTTAGATTTAGGATTATATGAGGAAGGCTTAGAAGAGGGGTCATTAGTCTTGGAGTTGGGATTCTTGCTCTGCAACTTGACTTTATTCTCCTCGATGGCATGTAACTCAAGTTTACGAGCCATCGTGAAGGCTTCGTCAAAAGTGCGGAAGGTCTGAACCCTTAAGGTGGAAGAAATATGTTTGGCGTAGGCTTGGGAGAAAAGTTTAATAAGTTTGGGCTGGGGTAAGGAAAAGGAGAGTTGATTGATGAGGCCCCTCCATTGAGCGACAAAATCAGCAATGGATTCGTCCTCGAATTGGCAGATAGAATAGAGGTCTGTGATTGAGACCTTCTTGGTGATGTTAATAGAGAAATGATCGAGGAAGAGCTGGGCCAGTTGAGTGAACGTGAAGAGGGAATGGCTGGCAAGGGAGCTGTACCAATTAAGTGCAGCACCTGAGAGAGACATAGGAAACGTGCGTAAAAGCAACGCATCATCATGGGCGATAAGGTAACAGGCATGTCTGAATGCCTGTAAGTGATGTTGTGGGTCTTCCTTGCTTTGAAAATGAGAAAACATAGGAAGTTCCCACTGGCTGGGATATGGTCTGATTGGGACAGAAGGATGAATGGGCTCATTGCAAATTTGTTCGTATGAGAGAATATTGTGTGAGCCAGAAACAGAAGTCTCTAGGTTGGACATCTTATCCATCAGCATTTTGATGATATCTACTGACAGATTAGCGGGTGGAGTGCCCCCTAGATTGTAAGGTGCTTGAAAGAGGCTAGAAGAGGTATACGACATAGTCGGTTGTACCAGTAAGGGTGCAACGTACAGATGACTAGTCATAGGGATAGAAGAGGAGACTAAGGATGGTTGGGTAGAAGGCATGGCTAGGTTCGATGTTGTCATGGGAGGTTGGTTAGAGGTAACATGGGCTAATGGATAGGTAGCCACCCTAGTGTTGATAGGAGTAAGGGTAGGTGGAATAGAGACGACCAGATTCTGAAAGGGGGTAGAAAGTGGTTGAGTAGGCTGAGGTTGATAGGGGGCAGAAACCCTGATAGAAGTGGGCCCAATGATGGAGGGAGAGGCCACACTTGGATGGTTGGTAAAAGGCTGGTGATTGGTTGAGGCAATAGCCTAGGTGTCTAAGGATTGAACTACAGACGCCGTTGATACGGCCGCAGTTTCGAGAAGAGAGGTTGGCATTCCGTACATTGGATTGCCCAAGGAGTCTCATGTTCGGCTATTCGCGAGATAGTGCTGCAAGGCTTTGATGTTGAGGTCCAAGAATCGTGTGAAATATTGGTCCCCTTCTGGGACAATAGGCTTGTGGGTCGGGGATGGTCTAGTAGGATTTCTTTCAGTCTCCGAGTTGAACTCCATTATAGGGCTGGTTATGGGCGGGGTAGACGGAAGAGGATGATGCCTCGCGTGATCGACTAAAGCCTTGGCTTGACTACGAGTCAGAACCATTCAAGGCAAGAAAAGATCATCCTCACAAGCTCAAACAAGTAGATAAGAACTAAAAAGATGAAGAACACAAGCAAATCCTAAAACCCTAGGAGTAAATTATTAGGATTATAGTGGCTTATGCCTTAGAATGTGTGTAGAGGAAGATTGGCTTTTGAGTCGGGTCCTAGAAGAAGCAGTCTATGGATGGTTTCAGGTTAGTTATGGTGCTCAAGAAGTATGTGTTAGGTTTTGTACAAGGCCTGGTGCTAAGGAGCAAGCTCCCCTCACTTCACGAGTCCAGTGATAAATTGGGCCTGCTTAGCCAAAATATACTTCCCCTAGAGATTAGACTTTGCCAGAGAACAGAGTGGGCTTTCCCCTTGGTGATGAAATCCAAGTAAGATCACCGGGACGGGTAAGGTATCCGCTGGGGGATGAAATCCCAGTCGGGCCTTGTCTCAGGTAAGTTAAAATGTTTGTTTTGTGCAAGTGGTTTGGTCATGTAACATCAAGTGGACTAGATTAATTCAATATGCAGTTATTAATTACTAAGTGTGATCTAAGAAATGCAAGCAAACAGAAATGAATGCAAAGTGTTTTAATGCCCCAAGTCGAAATGTTTGTTCGTATGAAAATGAATGGAGAAAGAGTCGAAGAATATGAGTTTTGACTAGTCTAAAAGTGCAAGAAAGAAAAGAAAAGTTCTTTTTAGTCCTGCTTATGATGTCATTTAGAAGAGACGAAAGAGGTGAAAAGGAAGGAACCTAATGCACCTATATGAACGAAAGAAAGAAAGAACCCAAGGAAGGCCCTAGGGTCCCACCGGGCGTGCCAAAATGTTTCTACGCTAAATCGCTTTCACATTCAAAAAAGAAATTAAGAAACTAAAAGAAATGGTCAAGGCTAGAAGATACCTGGATATAGTCATGCGCACCGAAATCAAACGTTGGAAGGTACTCCTCTTTGGCTATGGAGGAATGACACCTGCAAAGGAAAATAGACTAAACATGAAAAAATGTTAGACAAAGAGACAGTGGGCTGTCAAGCAAATGCTTGATCCCTGAAGTACGAAGACTTCCTTAAGGGATATCAACCCACTGATTAAAAATAAAATATTTGACTGAAGTAGAAATAATGAAAGATAGAATGAAAGAAATAGAAGATAGAAAACAAAAATGCGTACCTGATATGCAGCAAAATGCTCTGCACAGTCGCCGGTGTTGGTCTCTATGCCGACGTCGGTCAGGGAAGTGTGCCGATGTCAGTTAAAGTGCCGGCATCAGTCTGGGTAATGACTGGCGTCGGTCAGGGAAACAGTTCTTGGACAGGTCTGGTCGAGTCTAGTTGGGTCCGGTCGGGTCTGATCTGGTTTTGGACAGGTTTTAGGGTTGCAGAATGGTGTCTAAGGGTTAAGGAGTCAGTTTAGGAGTCAAAAGGATTGTTTGGGGGTTTTTACAAGGATCTGGGTAGAGTGACTGTATATTTTGGAGTGGTAGACAGAGTTGATACGGGAAGAAATAAGGTCTTGGGGCTGTAGTCTAAGTCTAAATAGGAGTTGATGATAGTAAATAAAAAAACAATAACCAGAGAATAAAACAAAAACACAGAGCAAGATACTTACCTGTTACACACTGAAGACATGATAAGAGACATGATTAAAGTTGTCACTGTGCTGCCAGATGACCGAAGCAGAATTCTTGTACTAGAGAGAGAGACGAGAGATTGATTGCAGATTGATTAGATGCAAGAAAAAATGGTTGATCGTTCCGTTGGATGCAAGAAAACTGGTTGATCGTTGCTACGAGGTTTTGATCAAAGAAACGTTTTGATGCCGCAGGTCCGATAAATGGTTGCCAAACTGATTGGCAACTGAATAACGGATAACAGACTGAGAAACAAATTAACGGACGTAGTTTGAGGCTGACCGACGCTGGCAGGAATGCCGACGTCGGCCGAAAAGGTGACCGACGTCGGTGACGTCGATCGAGTAGTGACCGGTGTCGACAGATGCAGAATGGGGATAGAGTCTAATTTTAGCCTTCTGCTCATTCTTACATGCTGTCAGGGGTAAGGCTTGTGGGAAAATGGTCGACAGGGGTTAAGAGGAGGACGACAAGGGTTAGACACAATTTTGGTGTCTACATTCATGCCCATAAATTCTAAGGCATTATCTAAAATTATAGTAGTTGGGACACCAAACTTGGTCACTATGCTATCATAAAAGTCCAATACTACTATTTCATTGGCTTATTTCAAGGAAATTGCTTCCAACCACCTAGTAAAATAGTTAGTTGTAATGAACACCCATTTATGTCCTACACTTGAAGGTGGATTTATCATTCCTATGAATTCTAACCCCCATTCCATAAAGGGTTGCTCTACCTAAATTGGGTTGAGTGGAAGATCTTCTAATATTTGTTTGCCTATAAATAGAGCACACTTTTGACATTTCTTGACCCATGCATAGGCATCCTTGAAAAATTTGGGCCAGTAATAACTAATTCTCATTACCTTTACTACTATTTTTCTTAGAGCAAAATGGCCCTTATAGGTCCATCATGAAACTATTCCAAGAGCTTTGTCACTTTATTGTCATCAATTAACCTAAGAAGTATCCCATTGAGGTCTTTTTTGAAAAAAACACCATCAACTAATGCATAAGGTATGGAATGAAGCCTAAAATACCTTATTTTTGCTCTATCCAAACATTAGGGGCATTCTCTTATCATCAAAAAATGTGTCATATCTTGGAGCTTGCTATTATGAAGTGGAGGTACATTTGTTTGTGATTTGTCTTGTGTCACCAAAACACCTTATTTGTCTTCTTAAAGGTCATTCACCATATGCTCACACAAGCCTTTACCTCTTATCAGTTTGGTGACTTTGATTTCCACATTATACTCCATGACCTTGGTAATCCAACCTACTCTCATTCAAATCCTTGTTGAGGAGAAAATCCCTCACTCGAGGATAAGACACCATAAGATGAATCTTTCTATTAGAAATCATTGGCCTAAACTTTTTGAGGCTTTTCAAAGTTGCAATAACCTAATTTTATATGAAAGTATATCTCACCTCATATCCCTCTATCCCTTGACTAAAAAAGTTAATTGGTTGCTCAATTCCTTCACCATTCTTCTGAATCATCATAGCTTATATTTTGTCAATGTTGGGAAAGGTATAAAATATGAAACCCTTTGAAAAATAAGGATTCGTGAGCAAGGGTGCTTCGGCAATGGCTTGCTTGATGGCCTCAAATAATTCTTTACCTTCATTTAACCAATCAAACACTTTGATATTATTTATCATGGTAATGATAGGTTTGACCAAGTTTTAAAAACTAGGTATAAAACTTCTTACATTTTTATTTTCCCAAGCAAGCTCTGGATTCCTTTCTTGTGTTTGGGTAGAGATAGTGCTAAGATAGCACTTATTTTGTCAAAGTCAATGGATAATACTTCTTTTGAAACAATGTGACCCAAAAAATTTCCTTTATGAAAAATAAACACACATTTTTTTGGATTTAAAGAGATCCCATACTCTCTACATCTTTGTAATATTAACCTTAGATGGTCCATGTGCTCACTAGCCTTCTTGGAGAAAACTATGATGTCATCCAAATAAACTAGTACCATATAATGTAGTAACCCTTAATAATCCATGTCCATTGCTGTTTAAAAAGTGGCCCCAACATTTGAAAATCCATAAGGCATCTTTTGGTAAGAATATGTGCCCCACTTTATGGTGAAGGTAATCTTATACTAACTTCCTCTTTTACCATCACTTGGTTGTAACCTGCATACCCATCCAAAATGAAAAAAACATTCTAAACTAATGACTATCTGAAGGATTTGCTCTATGGATGGTAAGGGGTAGTGATATTTTAAAGAGACCCTATTTAGATCCCTAAAGTCAACATACAATCTAATTTCCCCACTCTTCTTCCTCACAAGTACCAAATTGGCTACACATGAGGAGTACTTAATGGGAAAGATGATTTTGGATTCAATTAATTTGGTCAATTCTTTCCTCATAAGCTCTTCAATTTTGGGGTTTATAGGCCTTTGCTTCTACTTGATAAGCTTGGCATCAGCCTCTAGTTATATAATGTGTTGGGCCAACTTGGTATCAAATCCTCTTAGGTCACTATATTTCCAAGCAAAGATGTCTGCATATTCTTTACAAAGTTCTATGAAAGCATGCCTCACATCTTTAGTGCTTACCTTTCTAAGCCTGAAGAACTTATCTTTGAAGATAAGGACTCTTTCATAGTTCTCTTCATTGGTTGACATCACTGCCTTATCTTTTTTCATATGATCTCCTTCATGGAAGAGACGTTTAAGGGAGACCAACCCTTTAGGAAGCTTGATGGATTTCAACTGAATAATTTTCTCCTCATACTGATATAATCATTTTTTTGGCATTGTGTTTCTAGAATCAATAAAAGGCTTACCTTCTTTAGTTTTTTCTTTCAATATCAATGGTTCATAGTGTATATGATATGTTTTGTTTTTATTTCTAAAAAAATATGTTATATAAGATTTTTATTGAGAATGATTATTATATATTTTGAAAACCTATTGACTTGTAAAAGACCATAGATGAACCGTTGCCTTTAATAAATATGTTTCTTGGTTTATGGAAGAGAACTCTAATTCCTACTACAAGAAAATAGGAAATTTGCTTATCATTCTCAAAGACCTACCAATGAGTTTTATTGTCTGACACTAATGGTCTCACTACTACTTTGAAATATGGTTTCACCTTGGTCTTTTTTAACTCATTTGGGATATCAAATTGAGCTCCCATAGATTCCAACCTATCAACATGTTCATTTTAGTTCCTTGGCACTGCTTGGATGTTAAAAGCCTTAAAATCCTCAATTAGGTCCCACACTCTATGTTTTTAAGACTTCATCAAGGGATTCTTGGTGATATTTTGACCTCTAACTTGGTGCACTATTAGCTCATTATCCCCATAAACTTATAATTGTTTGATTCCTCTCTTATTAGCCCATTGAAGGCCATGGATAAGGCCCTCATACTCTATTATATTACAAAATCAACTAAATTGGAACATATAAAAAGATAAATAATTTTCATTTGAATGGGATACTAGAATTGCACCTACACCCACTCCATGGTTTCTCCTTGAACCATCAAAGAACAATTTACATAAGCCACTATGATGCAGGGGCATCCCGTGTGGACCCAAAAAATGAACCATTTTTGTTTTTAGTTTGTCTATTAGGTGATTTATAGGTGTTATAGGTCTTCGAAGGTCTATGTGTGGGTTTAGAGAGAGTTAAGATGCATATAATTAAAATTATAGGTTTTCCCTCCAAAAGCACTATTTGAAATTTGAATGTTGTTGAATTTTGTATAAGAACTTTTATGCAATGAGTGAAGGTGGAAAAAAATGTAATAAACATGTTTAGGGGTTTATAACCTATATAAAATTCATATAGGTCATAAATCCAATGTCATAGTCTTAAAAATGTCATATTGTACAAATCAATTAAATGTTATGTAAACAACAAAAAAACTCTATGTTGAAAAATGGTCAAGAAGCAGTTATGCACTTTTATAGGTATGGAGGCATCAGTTTTAAGTAGTAGAATAGTGTTCCATTATAATCATTGAAACGTTAAGGGATAGATAATATTTTTTATATAGGTAGAATGGGAATTTAAATATGAAAAAAAAACCCCTATTTGAATGAATACGAATATGTACAGACCCTGTTTCTAGTCAAATTGTTGTTGTTAAACATTTCATGTGTTTATATTGATGAATGAAAACATTTGAATTTGTCCTCAGCTATGAATGAAATATATCATCATGTATGTTTGAATAAAATACACTCAACTTATGTCTTTGTGAATTTTGTTTATTACAGACTGTGATATTAGTATTGGAAATGTGATGAACTCTATTGACTAAATTAATGTTCTTAAAGAATTGTAAGAAGTAGTTTGAGATTTAATGTTATATATAAATGTGTTAAAAACTATGAAGAAACTAAGAAAATAAACCTATATAGAATTACATTCTAAACCCTTGAGATTGTATGTAGTATTGTGTGCAAATATGTATCTACAAGTTTAGAGGAAGGATCATTAAATATCATCAAAATGGAATGGAGGAAGTTGCATTGTGAACTTAGTTTATAAATTAATCCTTATATGAAATTAGAAATAAAAGGTGAAGTAAGGCTCTTGAAATAAATAAATCACCTTTTAATTACATCAGTCATATGGAAACCCTGGTTCATAGTCAAGGAACCTTGTTAAGAGTAATGTGCTCATAGGAAAGTATAACTAGTCATTGGTAAATGGATGGAGTTGAAATATGTGTGAATTATATTATAAATAGGGTATGAAATTTTTATAATAGACTATTTGAGGCTTTATTAGACATTGAGTGAGGTTTGAGCATAGAAACCCTATAAGAGTAGTCTGCCATATTTGTAGTCTATCAAGAAATGAAACTAAGGTAAAGTTGATTGAAAAGGGATTATGGAAAGTGTGGTGAGATTTTGAGAATCAAGTTATATTTTTTATTCATGATAAAATATTTAAGGGTTTTTTATATATGAGGAAGATCTAAGGAAAAGGTTTAAGATAGTCAAAACATAATATATAGTATGTAAGGAATAGGCAAAATATTTACATTAAAAGTCATTATAAGCCAACAGAGGTAAATTGAGAACACTATCCTAGTTTATAATATTAAAAAGGTTAAAATAGACCCATTCATATAAATTTTATCCTTTTAATCCTCATATCACTCGATTTGTGTACTCTTGTATGGTCTCGACGTGTGGGCAAGCCTAAAAACCCTGAAACTAGGGTTTGGATGATACAGACCATTCTAATTATTCAAATTTCATAAAACTTGGTAAATAGATGAATTTTAATGTGGGTGAAAGGATTTATGATTTTATATAGTCATCCCATATGTTTCCATACACCTAGAGTGGTCTGTTTGAACACTAGACCTGAACAAGCCTAAAAGGCCTAAATAGAGATATGAAAAGGGACTTAATAGTGGTTTAAAGATTGAATTTGATTTTTAAAATTTGTGGATATAGAGTTGATAGAAAAGGGTGTCTATATCAAGTTATATTTTAAATTTTTTTGTGTAAGTAAAATTATATACAAAGCAAATTAGTCCATAAATAGGGCTATAAGGAATGCTGATAGAGGAGGTAGAGTTGGTCAAAAGAAGGGATAGGTGCTTGGAAAAGTGAGTGGAGTGAATATATATATATATGTATTAATGAGTATGTTTTATGTGTTTTAAATCATATATTAAATCTAATAACCTTGGATAATGAATGATCTAGTGAACCATGATAGGGACTGTTGTGAAAGAGGACATAATTGGTTGATGAGAGGAGTTGAGAGTTCATAGAATTTGGTGAGTTGATGAATAGTAAGAGTGGGTAATGAAACAAATTTTTAAATAGGATCAAATAATTTGAAATTTCAAATAATAAGGAAGAATTTTTAAACCATAGCAAGAAGGATGAGTCTAAAAGTTATTGGCAAGAAATGGTGGATTTAAACAAGGTATAGAGAGATAGATTGAAGTTATCTCTGCATCATTTAGTATCAGAGCCTAAATATTATTTGGGAAGATGAAATAAAACAAAAATTAGCTAGGTGTATAGTTTTTTTCTTCATTTGATATGTTGAAGTGTGCTTAAATAAAATTGATAGAGCTATTAATAAGCTCAAGTGAGAGAGAGAGGATCATAAATAGATATTAGGAGAGAGAAAGGAGTCATATAGGTAGGATAAGAGGATAATTCCTAGGTGTGGATAAGAAGAGACCCAATTGAAGTGAAGAGAAAGAGAAGCTAGACCAAGTGAATGGTCAAGATGTGGCAAGAGAATAAAGGATTTTTAGAGAGAGGTATAGGTTCATGTGAGTCTAAGGATTTGATAGAAATCCTCAAGGAAATTAGTAAAGATATAATTAATAATAAATATGGAATAGTGGATGAGAGAAGCTACCACAAGTAGAAGATGGTGAAAAATAACACCAAGCAAAGAATAGAGATGGAAAGAGAGATGGTTGAGATGAGATAATAGATGGATAGGATGTTGGATATGTTAGTGCAGATAAGTGAAATGGAAATCCCACATGTTGGATGGGTAATGAATAATAATCCACTCAAGTGTCTAATCAAGGTATTGATGAAGAAAATACAAGTCCAAGCAAAAAGAGAGGAGAGAGAAGAAGAAGAAGTTACTATGCAAGCAACTGAAAAGAGAAATGAGAATGATTTGGTTGAGAAGATATCATAAGGAGGAATAGGAAGAGAAACACATTGATGTGGATGAGCTGAGTTTGAGTGAATAAAAAGAGAACAATTGTAATCCAACTAGATGAAAGGAAGGATCAAAATGAAGTGGACTAGTTTGACAACCTCATAAAAGGCTTGTATAGTGAAATGCAACTGATGGATAAAGGTAGTGAAGTTGATCGCAAGTTTGTATATGATAGTAAAGAGAAACTATAGGTATAATTGGTAGCCATATAAAAGGCATTGCAAGGTGAAGTGATAGAGAATGAAGAAGAAGTGTAGGTTATAGTAGTTGAACCTCACATGAATGAGGGAAAAGGGCATAGAGAAAAGGATATGGTTGCAATAGAACAACAAGTTGAAGATGTGGAGCCTTATAGAGGCTTAAATTTCATTGACATAATAATTAGGCAAGACATTATTTTTTTATTAGTTACAGGTATGAAGATGGGAGTAGAAGAAGCTGAAAGTGATAGAGTTACAATAGTATATTGGGGCATCTACAGCCCACATCACAGAGGTAAAGAGGAAGAAGAGAGTGTACATGTAATACAAGATGATGAAATAAAGAAAGGAGGTAGAATAGTATATGATAAAGGTAAGGTTGAGTATAGGTAGGATTAGTTAAAGTATGTAGAGATAGGAGAAATAGAGGATGATCTAAGAGAGATGAATTGGAAGAGATAGAAGAAATAAGTAGTCTATTAGAGCTCAATCTCTATCTCCCATGGGAGTATGATATAGGGGCATCCCATAAGGACCCAAAAAATGAACCATTTTTGTTTTCAATTGGTCTATTAGGTGATTTATAGGTGATATAGGTATTTTTAGGTCCATGTGTGGGTTTAGAGAGAGTTAAGATGCATATAATTAAAATTATAGGGTTTCCCTCGAAAAGCACTATTTGAAATTTGAATGTTTTTGAATTTTGTATAAGAACTTTTATGCAATGAGTGAAGGTGGAAAAAGATGTAATAAATTTTTTTAGGGGTTTATACCAGATATAAAACTCATATAGGTCATAAATCCAATTTCATAGTCTTAAAAATGTCATATTGTGCAAATCAAGCAAATGTTATGTAAACAACAAAAAAACTCTACGTGGAAAAATGGTCAAGAAGCAATTATGCACTTTTGTAATTATGGAGGCATCAGTTTTAAGTAGTATAATAGTGTTACATTAGAATGGTTTAAAAGTTAGGGGATATACAATATTTTGTGTGCAGGTAGAAGGGGAATTTGAATATGAAAAATACCCCTATTTGAATGAATATGAATATGTACAGACCATGTTTGTGGTCAAATTATTGTTGTTGATCATTGCATGTGTTTAGATTGATTAATGAAAACATTTGAAGTTTTTATCAAGTATGATTGAAATATATAATTATGTATGTTTGAATAGAATACACTCAACTTTTGTCCTTATGAATTTTGTTTATTATAGACTGTGATATCAGTATGGGAAATGTGATGAACTCTATTAATCAAATTAATGTTATTGAATAATTGTAATAAGTAGTTTGATATTTAATGTTACATATAAATGTGTTAAAAATTATGAATAAACCAAGAAAATAAACCTATATAGAATTGAATGCTAAACCCTTGATATTGTATGTAGTATTGTGTGCAAATATGTATCTACAAGTTTAAAGGATCATAAAATACCATCTAAATGGAATGGAGGAAGTTGAATTGTGAAATTAGTTTATAAATTAATCCTTATATTAAATGAGAAAGAAAATTTTAATTAATTTTCTTGAAATAAATAAATCACTTTTAAATTACATCAGTCATATGTAAACCCTAGTTCACAATCAAGGAACCTTGTTAAGAGTAATGTGCTCATAGGAAAGTGTAACTAGTCATTGGTAAATGGATGGATTTGAAATAGGTGTGAATTATATTGGAAAGAGGGCATGAAATTTTTATAATATCCCAAGTGAGGCTTTAGTAGACATTAAGTGAGTTTTGAGCATGGAAACCATGTCAGAGCAGTATGCCCTATTTGTAATCTATCAAGAAATGAAACTAAGGTAAAGTTGATTGAAAAGGGATTATGGAAAATGTGGTGATATTTTGAGAAAGTTATATTTTTTATTATTGAGGAAATATTTAAGGTTTTTTTAGATAGGAGGATCTATGGAAAAGGTTTACGATAGTTAAAACATAATATATAGTCTGTAAGGAATAGGCAGAATCTTTACATTCAAAGTCATTATAAGCCAACAAAGGTAAAATAAAAACAATAGCCTATTTTATAAGTTTAAAAAGGTTTAAATACCCAATAATATAAATTTTATCCTTTTAATCCTCATATAATTTATTTTTACACTCTTGTATGGTCTTAGCCTGTGGGTAGGCCTAAAAACCTTGAAACTAGGGTTTGGATGATACAGACAATTCTAACCATCTAAATTTCATAAAAATTGGCGAATAAATGAATTTTGATGTGGGTGAAATTATTTATGTGTTTATATAGTCATCCCATACGTTTTTATACACTTGGAGTGGTATGTTTGAACACTAGACCTAAACAGGCCTAAAAGGCCTAAATAGAGATATGAAAAGGGACTTAAGAGTGGTTTAAAGATTGAATTTGATTTTGAAAATTTGTGGATATAGATTTGATGGAAAAGGGTATCTTTATAAATTTATATATTTTAAATTTGTGCAATTAAAATTCTATACAAAGCAAAATAGTCCACAAATAGGGCTATAAGGAATGTTGATAGAGGAGGCAGAGTTGGTCAAAGGAAGGGCTAGGTGCTTGGACAAGTGAGTGGAGTGAATAAAGATTATTAATTATTTTTAATGAGTATTTTTTATGTGTTTTTAGTTATATATTAAATCTAATAACCTTGTATATTTAATTATCTAGTGAACCATGATAGGGATTATTGTGAAAGAGGACAAAATTGGTTGATGAGAGGAGTTGAGAGTTGATAGAATTTGGTGAGTTGATAAATAGTAAGAGTGGGTAATGAAACCCTTTTGTAAATAGGATCAAAGAATTTTCAAGCTCAAGGAATAAGGAATAATTTGTAAACCATAGCAAGAAGGATGAGTCTATAAGTTATTGGCAAGAAATGGTGAATTTGAACAAGGTATAGAGAGATAGATTGAAGTGAGCTCTGCATCACATTAAGATTTTATTAAGGTCCAATGAGGGATGACATGGACTGATTCTATTCATGTAAGCAGTATACACCCATGTCCCTCTCTTTAACTCCTTCTAAGGGATCAACCAAATTATTTTCATTCCATAGTTTATATAAGAACATGTTTAGTATCTCCTTAGGGTGACTATTTAATTCTTAACCAACTATGAATTCATCGTCAGCAAAGATGGTGTAATTAAGGTTTATGCTATCTTGACCATAAGGTTCAATGTGGAATTGTGTAATGGGCTAGAACTTAATAGATACCTTGGTTCTATATCTTATTTTGAATGCCATGTATGACCAATCTGCTACAAGATAACCTCCAATATTTGTAGTGAATTTTCTAGATAGGAATAGGTCAAAACAAGGAGTTATATCTAGGATCAATACATATTAAGCCATTGAGACACTAGGAAAAGCATGCATGGTCAAGTTAAGATCTATAAGTATTCCATATGGCTTGGTATAAGAACCATCAAGTTGTAATACTCCTTTAGATTGGGGCTCATACTTTAGACCAAGCTGGTCTGCTATAGACTTTGTAATTATTGAGGTGATAGCCCCATTATTTACCAAGAAAATTTTCACTAAAGAGTCACCAATGATTACTAAAATTTATAAGGGAGGAGGTTTGACCATCTTACTTGATTGCCCTTCACTAGGTCTTTTGGCTGCATTGGTGAGAACCACATTCTCCTTGACTGGTGGTTTCTCAAAAACATTTATTCTTGACCACCATTCTTGGAGGATTTATAACTAATTAGGAATGGAGATCATATCCCACATTAGCACACTCACATTGTAACTTTTCATTTGTTCCATAATGTTGATGGGTGAACCACCAACCTTTCATTGTGATTTGGGAGCCACAATTGCACTTTGAATTTGTGAGTTTTGAGGGACAAAGATATTCCTTTGATTTTGATTCCTTAAATAAATTGGAACCTTTGGAGTATTAGTATGTTCATTTGGATTTTATATTGAAGGATTAATGGTAGGAGGCTCCTTGAATGCTTTTTGGTTACCATCCATGTTCCTTCTTTTAAACCTTGTATTTACTACAAATTAGGATGTATGCCTGGATAGAACTAGCTTGTTGATTGAACTCATAACACTCTTCTTGCTCATAATTCACCATTATATCACCCAAATAGCTTGGTCCTTGATCAGGGACTTGAACTTGTTGAGGCTCCTCTAGTTTTTTCATCATGGGCACCTTTGTGTTCTGAGCTATAAGAGCTTGATTGGACCCATAATTAGTAGCCTACTACCATTGATCATTGAAATCTTGGGTGAAATTAGTGTTTGGAATAATGGATTTACCAAAAGATGAATTCCAAGGTATGTTACCCTCAACTTCTTAAGCAACATTATTTTGGATGGGTACCAAAGTGTTGGAAGTGATTGTAGCATTTGGATTATAGTTGCTCTATCTATTATAGTTAGGCTTCCCTTATCTCTGGCCTTGACCTTGGCCTTGGCCTTAGAAATTTCATTTATAAGGTGGCCTATTTGATTAATAAGATTACTACTAAGGTTGATATGAGGGTTGACAAGGCCTAGTGTAAGTTTGTTGCCTCTTAACGTTCATTATTTCATTTCTCAAAGATTGGAGCATGCTCTTAAGCTCTTGAAAGTTCTTTTATTCTTGGTAATCACTAGATTGACTATTGGAAGCCTTTTTTTGCTTAGGTGAAGGTATATCAAAAATTATAGGCATAGGAAGAATGATATCAAGGGAAGGAATAAAAACATGGGGTGGTCTGATCTTAGGGACAAAAGCATTGGTGGTCTAGGTGTAAGCTTGCCAACCTACACCAAATAATTTTTTTCTCTGATTACCACCTCATATGCATTTGGGAATGTGTTTCCTCCTATATACTAGATCATTATTGTAATGTAACTATTAAGGGATTTTAAATAGTATAGGAAGTAAAAGTTAGGGGTAGGCTTAACAGAAACTAAGATTTTATCCCAAGTCTTTTGGAACATTATGTTGAAATATTGCATAACTTCATGAGAGGCTCTTTTTATTGTGGTCAACTATTATACAAGTGAAAATGGTCACTTTTATCTTCAAATATTTTACACAATGCATACCCTAATTGGTCCCATGATGTAATATAATTAGCAACAAGGATTTTATACCTGTCTAGGGCTTTACCTTTGAAAAAGATGACTAATAACCTAATTGCTACATTTTTCTCATTGATATCATGAATGTTGTAGAAGTTGTCTATATCCATGAGGTGTTTAGATGGAGTTGTAGCTTGGTCCCCAATAAAATAAGGGACGCTTTTGAGATCTAATATTGGAATAAGATCATATTGAGTGAGGTCCAATGGAATTTGGCCATTAAAGGCCATAAAGGGGGAAAATATATGGGTTACCATGGCAATGAAAGGGTTCAACAAAGATCTTCTTGTAGAGATAGGCCTTAAAATTGACTTAGGGACAAATTTGCCTTTATATGGGTGTGCATTATCAAATCTTAATCTCTTTACTAAGTTTAAATGCAATTCAATGAATTCAAAGGGAATACCTTTAGAATATGACCTTGTAGTCACCTTTGACATGACATGTAGTCACTACTCTACTACTAGAATGTTGAATCTTATTTTAGAATCATCAGATGATATTGCATGAAAGATATAACTATTGAAAATTGATCAGACCAACATCAAAATTTGACCAGTATTTTTTGAATTGTGTGTCCCATCAAGCATGCTAGAAACTATTGTAGCATCAATTTACACCCTTAGAGAGAGGGTTCTTCAGGCCCCCTCTAATTTAGCTACACTATGGGAATAACCCCAGGATGTGTGTCACCTATGGTAAGGTTGGACCTTTAGAGAAGGTTGGCTTCCTCTTGGTGGATCACCTATACTAATGTTTGTAGTGGGAAAAGGGTTAGAGAAGGGGTAAAGGGCTCCTAAAAAAGCTAACAAGGTGATGCACCAAATAAAATTAGAACTCATATGAGCATAAATTAAACACTAAGGAATCATAAGATAATGCTAGCTTACACAATCTCACAAAAATTAGCTAGTTGCATAAGTGTTTCATAAGCTAGGTCAAGAAGCAATGGATGAAGGCAAAGAGGATTTCTAAGACCCACTAAGAGCTTGCATAAATGACATAAAGAGAACTAATTTAGACCTATAACTAACTATAAGGCACTTATAAATGAGCAAGAAAGAAGGACAATGGGCATTGAAGATTCTCCTTCACAATGCCATCATGCACAAGCTTTACTACACATAATTCAGAGGGGAGAGATAGGCAAAGAAAATATTTATTTCTTTAAGAAATCTTTCATACAAATTTTGATAGGGTCTCACCTTATCAAATGAGAGTCTTTGCTCTTCAGAATTGAGAGATAATTTCTTTTCAAAAGTGAGAGTCTTTTCTTCTAAAAATTGAGAGAGATACAATGTGTCAAAAAATGAAATATATAGAGAAAGGGGAGAGAGTAGGATCATGCCATTCAAGATCATTAAATGAGGTACCATAATCTTTCAATGAATGATCCACCATATTTTAATCAAATCAAGGTTAATATACCATAGGTAAAATATCCTTTATTTACTCTAATAGTCCCTAAATATTCTCATTGGCTAAGAAAAATGCACTAGGAGATAAGAAAGTGTTTTAGGATGATGAGTCATGATCCTGCTATGAATTAAAACCCTTATGCACCCTAAAAATATATTAAATGTTCCTTCTACTTTCTCTAATCACTAGATCTTCATCTTGGAACTCTACGCCATCCTCCACTTGAATTCATTATGAGGATAAAGTCCTCATATCATGGACTTGATAGAGCCATGCTTAAGTCTATTTTTAGTTGCTACAGGTATCTATTTGTCAAGGCTATGCCTATATTTTAAGATGATACACTCATTTATAATCACATATCTACCCCTTTCAATATCTGAACATAGGTCTACTATAGATGAAAACCAATCTCAATTATTGGTTTTATTATAGTCTTAATGTCAATGAATAGCTTATAGACTACATAGCTTCTTTATAGATCCACATTAGGTATAAATATACATATTATGCTTCTAAAATTTATGGGAGCCAAAGAATTATTACACAAAACAATGAAAACATAATAAAACCAAGTCCACATGCTTTGGATCCTCCAATAGAGTCTTGAATGAGATTCAATGGTGTCCTTTGAAATATATACCCTAGTTTGACTTGAGAGGAATTCAACCTCTATTGAAGTCCCTTAGATTTTAGCTTTCAATTTTTACCATCAATCTCAATCTGGGCTTCTCATAATTTTCTAATTTTTAGCTCTTTATTCATTCTTAGGATCTTGTTATCAACCCTTTAAATTCTTGACCTCATGCACATCATCAATCTACATATGTATGAATGAAAATGAGCCATAGATATTCTACCAATCTAATGTAGTTGAAAAACTTGGTATATTCTCATTTGTCTTCAATATCTATTAACCTATTGACTTATCACTTGTTGTCGATCTAATTTGGTATGATTAAATGTCCACCATTGATTAGCTTGGGCCCACTGGCCTTGCCAGTCAACATGCACTATTAGATCTCTATTCAGGTACATGGTATCTTGGCACTTGTCATTGATGTATTTATGTTGAATTTTTGACTTGATTCTCATCGTTGATCTTTGATGTACAATCAAATACATGTCATTGGATCTTTGGGACCCACTTGCTTTGTCAATCACCACTCACCATTGGATCTTAAATTGAGCTCCCAATATTTGGACACTTATCACTTGTGTATTCACCCTAGACACATTTGAATTCAAACAATTATTTTACGAAGCTTAAACTTGATGTCCCCATGCACATTACACTCTATAAGTCTAACTTTGAAGTTTTATATATTGAGATAGAAAAGACATCAAGGTATGAATTCTGCATAGGATGATCTTAGCACTAAAAAGATCATGTCTATCTAGTCTTTTGGCCTTTATTGATTCATTAAGCGCATTTATTAAATGCACAATCAAGTTGACCCATTCATGTCTTCATGACATGCTCATGATATTCTAGTTCTTTTGGACTTGTGCAAGAAACTATTGTCTCTTTAGAAGGCTCCACTGAACTTATAAGAATTTGTGCAACCTAATTCATGCCTTTGAATGCTTGAAATGCCATGAGAACCTATTGGCACCTTGAAATCTTAGACCTGTCTCAAGACTTGCTTCTCAAAGATCAACAAATTACACTTTAAGCTTGCTAAATTTTTTCAAAAGCTTTGTAAGTGACATTTAATTTTCTTCTTCATTATTTAGTCACCCACTCAATTAAGAACTCTGTTCATCTTGTCACTCCATTTTTAAACTTCCAAAAATTGATCTATTTAGATAAAATTTTGTATGTGGGCCAAAATTAGCCAATGGTTCCTTAGGATTGAAGGAATTAATAAGTGAAGAGAAAATAAGTCAAAGACTCATGTAGACCTTATAAGTAGAGTATATTCATAGATAATAAAGTTGGAGTCTTTTAACTAGTAGTTATTCATAGGTTGAATAAGATTATTTTGTAATCCTATTATATAATTCATCCCAAACCATATTCTTTATTAAATCATAATATCATAATTATATTTTTCAAGTTCTTGATGTATTTGTTATGGTCTATGAAAGCATATTTGTCTTTTGTAGGTATCAATTAAGTTCATCTTCATTAAGTAATCCACATAATGAATGCTATAAATTATTGAGCACATATCATCTAAATTTTACTATGTGAATTTGGTGTTTTACTACTTATACCTTTAAACTATGTATAAATATAAATGGAATACAATAATAACATGTATTAACAATGTTTTATAGGTACTTCTACTAATAACAATTACATTTGTAAGACTGGAAAATACCAAGATGTTTGTTGGGTTAAAGAGACATTTTAAGATGGATAAAGTAAGGGGTACATAATTTTTATGAGGAAGAGTCTATTATAATAGGAATACCTATATAATATATTATTACCAAACACTTGTATGGGGAAATATATGAAATTATCTAGTACAAGTTACCTGAGTTACTATAAAAATAGTTTTCAAGACTAAAGCACTATTATTTCCCACCTCACGGTATGAAGGAAATTATAAATTAATTAAATTTGGATATTAAGTGGACTTGATCCATTAATCATTGGGTGAAAACTACTATAAATATGTACATGTTTTAATTTATTTTTCAATGATATATTTCATTTGAGACTACATATGACCTATTTTTAAGGGGATAAGAGGAAATCTATTAGATAAATTAATTATGCTTGTGAATATGGTGATGATGGAAAAGGCTATGATGCCTATTTAAAATGATAGAGAGTAGCTAGACAAGGTGACATAGGTATGTGAATCTTAAATGGGTGAATGAAGGGAAGGTGAAATATTATGTTTTGAATAATATCAAGCCAACAAGAAGGAAAGGCCCAATGGAAAATTTAAAAATTATAAGATGCAAAGAAGATAATAGGGTTTCAAAAAAAAAAAAACAATAGATGGAGTAAATATAACCTTGTTGAAGATGGAAGACTGAATAAATATATGAGTAGGAGTAGTATGGGGAGGATCAAAAAGGCTAGGAGGGGATAGACCTCCATCACAAGAGATCTATTCCAATACTTAATATGAGTTGGAGGGAACTAAATAAATTATATAAAGGAATCGCGAAGAAGAAACCACTCCAGAATGAAAATGGGATAGATATTTGATAATCAATGGAAGTGACATCATAGAGGATATTAAAAAAAAAATAGTGGTTATTTTAGGGAGCAACCTCAAATTTAGTGTATGTATATTGAATGGGAATGGAAGTATTTCCACAACAAATTGTATGGAGAAGGGTCTAGACAAGGGTCAAGTGAAATTCTTCACTAGGAAATAATGCATCCCCCATACCATCACTCTTATTAAAATCAAGGAATTCTTAATTTTAATATAAAATTTTCACAACCAAGATGTGGTTTGGATAAATTTTAGAAATATTAGCTAGACATAGAGAATAAATTTCTATCCAATAATGTATAGTGAAGAATTTGAGTGTGTCAGTTGTGATAGTAAGAATCATTACCAATATTAAAAAAATACTGTTTACAACCAAAAAAGATGTCATGAATATTCCTCTCATAGGGGGATGTCATTTATTACATGATTTTTTGTGACTTTACATCCATATGATGGATCCATGAATCCTGAGCAGTATCTCTTGACTTGAAAAATGAAGTGGAAAGCTATGGTATTTCAAGCTTATTGAGAAAATATTTGATACAATGGAAAACATGAGTGTTTTACAATAGTGAAGGGGAAAAATTCCTTCATCTATTCTAAGGGGATGTTCCCTTTATTTAAAATAGAAAACTAAAAAAAACTATTTACAATATTTAGAGATAGAATTTGATATTGAATTTTATTACTTTCCATCCTTAAAATAAAAATAGAAAAGAAGGAAGATGAAAAGTCATACATGGACAAGCAAACAGATATCGTATCCTATAAATAACAAGTGTAATTATAAGATTAATTTGATAGTTTGAGAATGAAACATGTATTGATTGAGGATTGAGTCATATATTAAACTTAATAATAAAACATCTACAAAGAAAATTACGAGACATAAATTTATAAAATTTTATTTCTATTCCCAATGGAAGAGTGAACACAAAGTTTCCTTCTTATTTATTTCAAGAAAAAATACAATGGACATAAAACAACCATTGTAAAAATGTTGTTTATTCTATTTATATATGTAGGAGTGAATGGACTAACCCTTCATATTTCTATTTTCACCTTATTCTAATTTATATTCATATTCATATTTTTACAACATAAAAATAGAACTTTCCCAAAATAGGAGGAGAAAATTTAGAAAATAAATGGAATAAACTCTAAGATGTTTTCCCTAAAGAAGACTCTATTTTGGATGGAGTTGTGGCAAAGTGGCAGTTTGATTGGAAACCTTTCCTTTATCTTGAAATGCTTTGAACATTCTACATTTTATCATTACTTTAAAAATTGAATTTCCTTTTGGAACAATTATATTTTTGTAGCATACTAACTATCTATCAGATATCAACACCATCATAATAGGGACTTCTATCAAGTTGTCTAATTGGGAGTTTAACTCTTCAAGAGAGGCATGAATTTCATTGATTACATTCATAGATGCAACATTGAATATACCTTATTTTAATATTTCTTCCTTGAATATTTTTCATAACTGTTAATTTATCTCACTCATTGTGTATTAACTGGAACCATTTTCTTTGATAAATTCTCAATAAAAAATTCTCACATTTGAGTAGATTTAAGTTTTCTTATCTCCTTCGAGCTATGATTATTTCTTCTAATCATCCATTATTTTTTTCAATACCTCCATTTTATGAATAGTTTTCTATAACCAATCATATGAGAGATCATTTTATCTTTTGTCAAAAATATAGGCTATTACCAACATTTATGAATCATTGGATGATATTTATTCAATGTATCCAATTACATTTTCCCAAAAAAATTATTCTTTTTAATGACATTAATTCTATTGATTAATCTTGTTTTATTCTGAATTAATTTTTTCATATAATTTTATCATCTCCTTAATGTATTTCAAACCATATAAGAATAATTGTTCAACCCAAGATTCAAGAGTTTTCCATAGTTTTTATATCATATTATGGTTGATATGGTCTCCCTCTAGATACTAGAAACCTGAGTTGGAGCATCTACCTAAGAAATTATTAGAGCATCCACTAGAATCAAAAGTTAATTTACATTTATTGTAAGCTATCAAATTTGATCTCGTAATTATTCTTGGGTTATCTTATCTTGTTTAGACCTCTTGATCATCCTTTTATACCCAATTATACTCTTTTTATGGTATAATAATACATAGTAATATCCTCCTCATTGTTTTATACATTAGGTTCATACATTTAAATGAATCAGGCTCCATATGGGTCAAATACTAACATAGAAGTTTTTTTGGTTTTATTTGGAGGAGTCATGAGGAACTTTTCCATAACATCAAAATCAGGTAATTCTACCTCAACTAATCTCTACTTATTTCAAAGTAAAGGTTGCCTACATGGGAAAGTAGTGTCACTAAATCTCACCATATGTGTTCTAGAATCAGTCAAAATGGATGGTGTCATAAGCTACCTTGGCTGGGTAGAATGTGGCATAGGTAAAATTTGAGGAGATGTTGACGTAAGATGAGATACTAATGCTCAAGGTGTAAAAATTACAACAATATTGATAATTACTAGTTGTTCCAATCCCTAACTGGAAGCTATATATTTTTGCATAGTGTTATTGATCGACAAAGATGAATCACCACCAGGGGAGGAGTATAACTATAACTACATAAAAAAATTCACTTGCAACTTTATTATTATGGAATATCCCTCACCACAATTATTACTCAACTACTTGGGTTAATTTGGATCATTGTTGCCTCAATGACCTCTCATGATAGTTGGTCGGTAATATATGGCACTGAAACTACTCGTACTAGATTCTTTGGGGATTGATGTGAGAGCTTGCATTGAAGATGATGAGGTTATGGATCTTCTTGAGACATATATGTAGTAACATGAGCTGATAAATGACCACCATAAGCTTTATTTTTTAAGGCTTCCATTAGCCTTTTTTTTTGTTCCTTAGACACATGCCTCAAAAAAAATTCATAAATGCCATTCATAGAAAGAGTGTTGTCCCAAATTATGTATTTTTTGCTTTCATCTTGATTACCCTTTTTTGTTTGAAATTCAAATGAGTTTCAAATTATCCATATGACAATAAATAGGAAATATTTTAACATCATTCATATACTAAATAATTGAGCATCATGAGCAGAGACTCTTTTGTTTTATTCTCATTGAAATCATTTTGATTGATTTCCATTTGGATATTAGCTCCTTCCACTATTAGGTGACAAAGTCCTTATTCTCTTATTAAATTGGTTGGTTTGATATGTAAATCATATTAATACACTTTGGATATCCATTATACATATTTATAACCCATTTATTACTAGTTCAAGATAAATTTGACAATTAGATCTAGAACCATCACTACTGTATGAGAATTTAAAATATAAAATATGAAATGTTTTGTAGCTTTGATCAAATCATATGCATGTTTATCCATAATGGAGTATATGAGTTCATGATATTTCAATCTAAAACTCATGAAAGCAATTAAAGACTTAATGCCTTCTTCATCTTTATACACTATAATTGTTGACAATGTGTACTCATAAGAATAACAATATGCAATGAAATATTTCTAAAAATTTGAGCAAGCTAATGTTGGGTCATTGGCAATAACTTAATTTATTTCCTCAAATTTCATCTTTCCCTCATTATTCCACTTGAAAATGTTCTTTCCTTGCATCATTTGAGAAATATGCTGGGTCAACTCAACAAAATCAAGTATGAACCTTCTCATGAAATGCACCTAGTCAAAAAAATAATGTGTACCATGTTTACTAGTAGGCAAAGATAGTTTATAAATTTCCTTAACTCTTTCAGGATCTATCTTGGTACCTTAGACACTACATGTCCAAAGTTTTTTCCTTTTGTGATTATAAAAATAGATTTCTTAGGATTCAAAGAGATGCCCTCAGCTCTACATCTTTCAAATTCCATCTTCAAATTTTCATAATGATCTTCTCTCTTTATATAGAACACAATGAGATCATCCAGACAAATCATTATTTATTCTACAAATCACTAAAATCAAAGTCCATGGCTCTTTAAAAAGTATCTCCAACATTGATAAGTCTAAAAGGCATTCTTTGATAAGTAAATGTCCCCCATGTATGGTGAATGATGTTTTGTGTTGATATTTTCAAGCTACATATACTTGGTTGTATCCATAAAATTCATCTAACATATACATCATTTCACATCATATCACTAATTGAAAAATATGATCCTTTATTGATAGGGGATAGTTTTATTTGAGTGAAGCTTGGTTCAACTTGTATAAAACCACTAAAATCCTAACTTCTCCATTCTTATTTCTCACTAGCACTATGTTTTTTACCCATATGGAGTATTGTATTGGGAATATGATTTCGGCATCCATATTTTTTATTTATTCATATATAAGGTTTGTGATCTTAGGGTTGTAGTTCCTAAGATTTTCCCTAAAAGGATTGATGCCCTATTTTAGAGGAATGTTATGTTACATATCTTTTGGGAAAAAACATTTCAGATTGGCATTACACCAAGAAAAACTATCCATGTATAGGTTGAAGAGTGTTATGAACCTCTTATATTCATATTTAGTGTAACATTTGATGATATTCACATATCATGGTTATTATTTCATACTTATGTTCACTTTTTTGTAGTTTAGATAGACCTCAATAATCTCTTATATTTTATTCTTTGTATACCAAGCATGTTTATCAAACAATTCTTCAAGTGATACCAAACCTATATGTATTTTATTTCATTTGAGTTGAATGACCCTGTCATTATCTATTTTATTTTCCTTGGTGCTGGTTGATTTTTATGTTTCATTTTTATCCCTACTTTTGATTTATTTTGAATAAGATCCTCTATATGATAATGAACTCCCTTCAAAAAAAATAAATTAATAAGTTATTTTCTTATTCCAAGAAATAAATGATATGTTCATCATTGTTAAACACCTACCAATGTTCTAAGTTATCAGTTATACTTGGGCGATATATTATTTCTATAGTATACATATCCTTATCTTTATCAATATTATGAATCAAAAAATATGTAGATACACCCAAAGCATATACTTTAGATTTTTATTCTCTTGGTAAAACTATGATATTAAAGGATTAAAATGCTTTAATATAATCCTAGAACCTATTTTTATAATGCTTTAATCTATCATTCTTAACTTGATATTGGTTCTGCAGATGCTTCATTATTAGTTAAACATCTCCCCATTTCATAAGATTTTGGATTCCCTTTTATTTTTCCACATGTAATTCCAAAAAAATGCTTTAGATTCAGTTGTGTTATTAGTTCATTCACATTGATTTTTTTATAAAAAGCCATAAATAACTCATTCTAAGGAGAAACCAAAACTATCCTGACCCCTAATCCTACAGATGCACAAATTAGATCATTTAAAAAGTCTACACATCATTCACATATCCTTTAATAATATTAGGGAATTTCAAATATTTTTATAATATTATCATGTTTGTATCAGGACTTGTTTCTTCATATAAAATATCTGCTCCATGATCCTTTGCTTTCTCACCAAATGTTTAGATTTGGGCTCTGGTAGGAGTTTTTATTTAATTCCCTTAACTAAGATGGTAGAATGAGTCCAGTACATATAATTTTTTTCACCAAGATCCTTGCCAAATGATATATTTAACAACATTCCATAGATTCAAAGAATATTTACCACCAATATTTCCATCTTGATTCTTTTATATGGAAAGGCTATTAAAGCCACATGAGAAGAGTTGATTTTATATATGAGAGTAACTTCTTTTGATTTCATAGAATAAAAATGACCAAAAATAATTGTGCATGTCAAACCCAAGGCATGTGCGACCTTAGTTTACATTAAATTATCCAAAGATCCATAATTAATAATGTAGTTATTCAACCAAAAACCTTAAATGAAAAGGGAAACATAGAAAAGATATAGTTTCTTGCCATTTTAAATAGAAGCAACCATATGAATTTGAGGTGTAAAATTCATAGTTAAATCCCCTTTAGAAAGTGTTATAAAAAAAATTGGATTCATCTCCTAAAATAAATCTAATTAACCAATCAAGTTAATCTAGATTTGACCTAAGATATTCAACTTGAATGATTTATATTTTGGATTTTTTCATATGATCAATGATGTCAAATGAAGAAGGGCAACCAAAATCAGGATTGCCATGATTTGAGGACATATGTGGAGATGTTATATTTCCCATTTTATCAGTTGATTTGTCTTTTGAAAACTTGGGTAAAATCATACCTTTATTGAGTATAATCTTTAGAGGAGTTAACTTGGGAATCTCTTGCATCTTTTCTTTCCCATTGTGTTTATCTATTTCTTTACCTCTTCCTCTAACCTTCAATTTTTCATTTTGAGCTCTTGTGAACAAAAAAAATCAGTGACTAATCATATTTTATAGTCTCTCATCATGCTCATCTTCAATGGGTTCTAATTATAGATAACCCATAGTGAATTATCCATTAGGTTCCTAAACTTTAGGATCAAAGGTACCTAAAACACCTTTATCTAATGGTTATATCAGGGTGCATAACTATAAAAATATCAAATTATATGGATATTTAGAACCATCATGATCATTATTAGCATGCCAAGTGCATGAAAAATTAATTTGTGTAGGAAACTTTTAAATAGTGAGTTTGGAAGTTGGATCTAGAAGGTGGGGTTGCACATTATTGTATGGAGAAAATGGTCTCCAAGGCAAGTCCTAATAAGGTGTAGCTAGATGAGATTGATGAATTTGCTTCTTAAAATACAATATATAATTTTTTAGATTATAGAAAATTGGTTATATTTCAACCTATCCTTTACCTTAGAATGTGTCATTTTTATATTTTCAAACATAATCATGTCATCATCTTTTTCAATAGCTTGACTTTGAGCTTGTACCAAATTTGACGGTCAATTGTCAAATACAAATAAACTCACTTTTGGTGTTTGTGCATTTAAAAGTAAACATTTTTTATCTTAAAAAGTGGTCAAATAATTCCAAGGAATATTATGGACTAATTTATTAAACTTAGTTATGAATTCTCTCATTGGTTCATAAGGTTATTTTTTATTTGTGTGAGCTACGTCAAGAGTGAATGTTCACATTTATCAAGTTTGAATCTTTCTTAAAAAAAATGTTCTAATCATTTTCCAATTTGGAATACAACCAAATTAAAAATTATGAAACCATTATGTTTCTACTTCGCTAAGAGTTTTAATGAATAACCTAATTGACACATCTTCATGTTCCACACCCAAAATACTATGAGCATAGAAAAAGGATTTTATGTGTTGATCTAGATTTTTTTTATCATCTATAGTAAACTTGGGGATATTTTTCATTGAACCATTGGTAAATTCATGAATTTGAGCAACTCAAGCCAATGGTCTAATCCATAGACCTGAAGGTACTAGTACACTTTTCATAACATGAAAATATATGTCTTTGGGGATTAGGATATTGGGTAGAGACTAATTTTTATTTAGTGTTGGACCAAATCTTCTTATCCTCTCAGGAGATAGTTTGAAACTAGACTTATCTTGCAACTCAAAGAATGGGTAGAGGTAGCTCTACTTTTATTGAACCTTGTGAATTTATTTTCAGCTAGGATGACAAACTTAACTGTAAAATTGCTTTTTACCTATCTAACACTTGGTGTGTAGAAAAAACACTTCACCTTGTATTTTTTTTGGATTATGGTGTGATAGGTTTTGGTGGGTAATATAAAATTAATGAAATGTGCCCCGCAGTGGGTGTGAAATTTTTTTGGAAAAAAAATTGGCATAATGAAAAATCCTTTTTTATAATAATAAAAGGTACAAAGTCCTATAATTGTGATTCCTCTAACCTTGCTCCTCTTGATGATTACAAATTTTCTCATTGTGGATACTAATAGTCACTATGAGTCCTATTTGATCCTACTTAGTCATTTTAAGATCTATCCAGTCTTTAAACACCCTTCTAGGCTTTCCCTCACTCTATCAAACCTTCTCACACTTCTCAGGGCCTTCATAAGCAATGCAAGGCCTATTTTTGGGCCTTTTGGCACAGTTGTAACCTAGGCCATGGATTTTGTCATAACCCACAACCTGTATTTGGTCCAATTTGCACATGTTTCCAAAAACCCATGGCCTACTCCACAACTTCACTAAAACTACATGTTTTACTCCTAGTCATTCCAAATGGTTAGAAATTATAGTATTTTGGGAATCTGACTATTGGAGGCCCTATATGAGGTCTAAAAATGCATCATTATCTCTCTCTTGGTCATTAAATCTTCCTTATCTTCCATATATTGATGCTTATTGGATTGATTACTCTTCATTTTTCTTGAGCTCCATTCTTTGATCAATTTTGGACATCTTAGTAACTCTTCACCTTTCTTGAGTTGTTCTTGATTCCTAGAAGGTATCCACCTCTATTGAGCTCCTCCAATACATGTTACATGGTTCCTAAGATATTTTAAACTCTCCCACTTGGAGATTCACAAATTTATAGTTGATTGTAGCCTAGATTGGTTCACCTACTTCCCAATCATTCCTACCTACATTGTTGTTTTCTCTTGGCTCTTATAGTTGCCATTACACCTGATTTATGCACTTAGATTGGCCTCTACATCCCTTACTTGATGTTACTTCACATCTCCTAGATTATTTATAGTGGATTGGATAAAGATATACACTACATCTGAGTCTTCCTCCACATTGGATCAAACTTGGACTCATGGTTGGTAGAATTCTTGCATTGTGTTTGAGCATGATCTAAGGGTACCTTGCTTTGTAAGGTGAAACTAGTTTGTTAGCTTAGTGTAGTATATTGCCAGGGTTAGATATTACATGCTATGTTTAGTTTTCATTCTAAACAAGAATTAGCAGAGGCTTCTAAAATGTTATGCATTATCTCTCTATTAAAAATATCTTTCTTACTAAAATCATATTTCATTTCCTAGAGCTACATGTTTCTGAATCATTTTCCTTTCCTAGTAGTGCTTACTTATTTAGATAAATTATTTTCATGTTCCTCATGCATTAGTTTCTTACCTTCAACTACTTATTTTACTATGTTTATACCCATTAGAGATACTTGTTTCCTTTTAGATCTTGATCATGTTATCCCTAACCTGGTTTATAAGTCTATATATAACTTGGTGCAAGCTAGAAAACTAATAGCCTCTATAGATATCTAGTAGCCCATAGTGCCCTTGAGTCTAGCACATGTTTTCTTAGTACCCTATGAGCCTATTAACCAAATTTTGGTTATCACAGACTGAGTTCATTAAAAACATGACTTGTTATGTTTTATGACCTTGTTCATAGCCCTTTCATACCTTGTAGGGTCTTTAAATGGTCTTTTTAAGGTCATATTATAAAAATTTAAGGTTATTTTGACACGATTAAGGTAATAGTCTGTATCTATCTTATGTTCATCTAGTCATAAGGTGAACATGAAAATATGGATTGAAATGATGTCAAAGGTTTAAAAGTGTCTCTCAAAGTCATACCATGCTTTGATTACCTTGTATGAATATATTACATTTGTTTTCAGAAGTTAAGGATCTTTTGTGAAGTTTAAGGTAAAATGTCATATAAGGGAAAGTGCATATAGTCAAATTTAATGCATGACAAAGCTAAAAAAGATCAAATATACAAACAACACACTTTTCAAAGATTTTTAGGAAGTTATATAACTTTCATACATGTCAAGAATGTCAGATTATATCATTTTTATTTGTTCAAGATCCAAATTGAGAGAATCACTCTTTTGCAAGTAGTTAAAGGCACTTATATAGACTTAAAAGATCTATTTTCAAGTGAAAATGGTCCATGGGTGTCTTTTAACCATCTCTAGGCCATATCCATGATTTAAAATCTTACATAGGTCTTGAGATTGTTAAATTTACATCAGATTCTCCATTGATCCCTTGGCAAGCTCACAAAGGCTAATTTTGAGTGCTCATTTTGTACAGTGTAGTGGGATTTGGGACCTAAGATTTTTAAAATAGTAAGGGGGCCTAATGGCATTTATTTTTATTGTATTTTTTATCATATTGGTACATTCAACTTTATGCAAAATTGTTAAGACCAACAAGTGGTCTTAAACCTCACTTAAACCCCATAGGCTTATGTTTTACACCAATTTCATGTATTTTAGATCTCATTGGAGCATGATTAGTGTTGTATGAGGTTTTTATCGGTTTTCAAAACCATTCTATGTTTTTTCTTTCATATTCACATGTGTGAGCTTCGATGGGATCAAGAAGAGCCTCCATAAGGGATATGTCATAGGTTTACCTTTGAAGCTTTGGAGAATTTGATAGGTTCTAGTACATAAAAGGGATGGTTATATGTTTTAAAAATATTCTCATCTCATTCAAGACTCTCTAATATGACTGGTCATTTTTTACAAGTCCTCCAAAGAAGCATTCATGTTCCCAACCAATTATATTATGTATTGGTTGCTTACATAAAAGAGTTTTGTGAAGATTTAATCCTACCTTATAAGATGTGTATCAGAGTTTTTACCTAAAAAAATATGTGAGGAGGCAATGGATAAATTATCTCAATCTCAAAGAGATCAAGCCAACCACCATTCAAGGCCTAAAACATGAAAATACAAACCTATAGGTCTACAGACTTGTAGGTCTCTTTTCATGAGAAACACATTAAAATATGCAATAAGATTAGAGTTTTAAGGCCTAAGGGATAAATTAAATGTAGTGTTTCAAAATTTGGATAGGTTCAGTATCTATGGAGAAGAGTGTCTTCAAAACCCAATGCTTAAGACACCCAATCACCACCTATAGGCAGAATAGCAAGCTTGAACAATTTGAGGACTTGAGTCAACATGGAGAATGTTTTAAAACGTACATGTGAAATTAAAGATTAAAAGGAGATATATTAATATTTAATATAACCTTTCATAGTAATCTCATTGGATGAATAAATTCATTGAGGAAGTAAAGAACCCAAACAACCCTAAAGGCAGAGTAGAATGAAGTATGCATGTATGCAAGTGAGGATGTAAGGTCTTGAAAAGTTTGAGAAGGTTAAAAATAAGAAATTGAGTTCTCAAAATTATAATAAAATTAATTGAAGTACTCAATTATTTTTATTGAGGTCTTATACTCCAAAATGCAACCAAGCCATCAAATGATCACCTACATGATTGTTTGAGCAACTCATGTTGGTTTCAAACTTGAAAAGAAGATATAATGCATAACAATGGAGTTGAAGTTTAAGTGAAAAGATAAATTTTAAAGAGTAAATAGAGGAAAAAGAAACATAAAATAATATTAGATAGATATTGATCCAAAAAAAAATCGCTTCAACCCTGCAGTTACACGGTCAGGTGCTCCTACAGGCCTGCCTAGTATTGATGAAAGATGTTTGCTTATTTTGAAAGTCAAAGAGGTTTGAGGGTAAATGATTCAAAAGAAATGAATTTATTATGACATCATTAATTACATATGATCCTCATAGTCAATGAAGAGGATGCCAAGGTTTATAGGTCTGTTTAGGCCTAGTAAGCCTAAGACCACACACATAGGCCTATAAGCACAATCATGAAAAGAATGGTTTTTTAGAGTAAAATGGGAAATTGAAAACATTGATAAGTTTCATAATGATGTTATAGACCCTATAGGGTCATCCATAAGTAGATTAGGATAATAAAAGTGACAATTTAGCCTATGAGACCTTTTTGAGCTCTTTTAAGTGTAGGTTATAATTCAATACCAAGGTTCTCTTATTCAGTGTGACCTTGAAATTATGCATGGGGTCCAATGGTTTTTAGGTATGGTGAAAGTTTCCCGTAATTAAATATTATATAATTAGATATTGGTTTAGCTCTCCAACCTTTATGAATAATGTTTAAGACTACAAAATACTCTCCAGTGGCATAATATACACTTGAAGACCACTTTCTCAAGCTCGAATCTGTATGGACAAGTTTCATGGTAACTTGATCACATAGGGGTAGTTGAGGACACTTTTTAAATTGATTTTTTTGGGATTTTTTTAGGATTTAAGGCTATAGGGTTTATGAATAACCGTTAAGAACCTGAAGTACTCTAAACCCTCCTAAAATCCTAATAAGAACCTGATGCAAAGAATTGGCTTCCCAAGTGATTTAAGTGATTTTATTGATATATAAACACTTGAAAATCATCCTTAACTCTAGGAATAATATCACCATGACATTTTCTTATACCTAAAACTGTATGGATGCATTAAATACTATGATTTTACAAGGATTTGGGCTTAAGACAAGGTTTTTGACCTCATAAATAGATGAAAACCATTAAGGAGAATGGATTGAGGTGTTTTATACCTCATAAGGCCCAAAAATCTATACATGTCACCCTGAAAGTGATTCTACAGGTCAGATTATTGAAGGTAGCATGAAAAAGGCTTGTGGAAGCCTAGGTTTTTTGGTCATTTTATGGTTCTCATATCCACACAAGGTCTAAGAAGCCTAAATTTGGAATGGATAATATTCATGGGGTATGAAACTAAATCAAACACTTAATAAAATTTTCACATGTGTGGGAGGAATATGGAGCAAAATCTCAGTTTCTAGGCCTAAAAACCTAATTGAAGCCTAATTAGAAAGAGAGATTAGGTGAATAAGTACACTTCCACTTAGAGTTAGGTCATGAAATTTGGCATGAAATTTTAAGGTAATAATAAGTAATGAATAATATTATTATATTATTTATATCATCCATAAACATCCCTATAAAAGGAGCTTTGTCTATTTTGACGGTTATAAGGAAATGAAGGCAATTAAGAGATTTGGGTGTGAAATAGATTGATAGAAAACATTTAAGGCACTAATATGGGTTGATAAAAGTTTTTAAGGTAATTATGAGTGTTTCATGAATTTATTTTGTATTTATGAGTTTAAAAACCAAGTTTTAAGCATTATGAGCCTAAAAGGTGCTAGTGGAGATTACATGTTAATGAGGAGTGAAGGAAAGGTTACAAAATTTGTAGGAGAGTGGCATAAAAACCTCTTAATCATGACAAATATTAGTCAAGAATATTATAACTATCCTTATAGGTGTATAGGTTTATCCTCAAGAAATATGAGTTATACTCAAGAGCTCAAATTTGCCTAAGTACCTCCTATGCCAATTTGAGGAAGTACATTATTGAGTAAGTGTACACATGTTGATGACAACCTTCAGGACTATTTTATTGCTCTAGTTATTATTTTGAAACTACCTCCATGATGTATGACACTTTTCCATGATCTTCTATGCCCCTTTTCTCTCTCTCTTGCTCACATTTTCCTATATATGCAACCTTGTATAGATTTGCAAAGGATCCTTACATTGGTTATGGTGAAGCCCTAGCAAAATTAAGTCTTCTACTTGCCTATTGGAATAAATTCAAGCTAGATGTTTTATCCTTATCTTGAAAATAATGATATTGAGTGTGTTTTTTTTATGAATTTTTAGTGATAGTGTATGTGCTTCCTTACATGTGTCCTTCATGTTCATGCCTCTATGTAAGTTTGTTTCCTCTCACAAGTCATATAAAGTGTTATACCTAGTTTGCTTAGTTAGAGAAATGATAATTCATTAGTTTTTTTAATTATAACCTATTGTTTGATCATACTAAGCTCTTAAAATAGACATAACCTTCATGTTGAAACACTAGTGTGATAGGGACTATTTTGGAGTATCATAACCAGATTGTAACTTACTATTTCATAGTGCATTCATAACAAGTGTAAGACCTCATGTTTGGTTCATCACCTCTAAGTTAATTTGTTAGTTTTATTTTCCATCTTTCCATTTTCCAAGTCAATAAAATAGTATGATTTTTAGTGTAGGTGTTGTACATGGGAGCTAGCCCAAAATCTAGAGGTTTGATCCCCTTGAAATGTCACCCACAACCTTGGATCAATCCCATTGCATAGCTTAGGTTGAGAGGGCTTAAATCACCCTATCAAGGGTGTAAATTTGAGCTATAATATTTTTGTCACACTTGGTGGGACTAAAATACAAAGAGGTTGTCCAATATTGTTGTTGGTCTTGGTAAAAGTGTAGCTATAACAACCTTCTTCATGCAGCATCTGGTGACTCCAACAAGTTTCAAATTCTTGGTAGCTAACTAGTGAGATAATTTTCATGTCAAAGATGACCATAAGATCAAAATTTAAAGATATTCCCTTTGAATTTGTTGAACTACCTTTATATTCATATAAAACTAAGAGGTTCCCTCATACTCTCCCTTATACCAAGTCACCTAGAAGGAAGTTATTTATTCCCTATTGTCCAAGCTCTCTTTAAGATGATAGCATGGCTAGAAATATACTTTTTTTTTAATTTTAATGTTGTTTATACTTTAAATATTCATAAAATATGATGACATATTAGTGGTTTCCCTTAAGAGTGTCCCTTATTTTTAGTGTAGAAACTACTCTTACTCCCATCAAGCATATTAGGGACATGGCAAACTTTTGTAACATACATGACTTCACATGATAGAATGTGGCAATCAGGTTATTGGAAATCAGTTTTAAATTTAAGGCTTTAGAATGGTATATAAACTTAACCATCAATTCCATTGACTCATGGGATGAATTTAGAGATCAACTGAGTAAAATATTTAAAGATAAGAGTGATCATTTATCCTTAGTTGAGAAATTAACCACCATAAAGAGAGATTATCAAGAATTCATGCAAGATTTCAATGCTAGGTTCAAAAAAACATGGTATAGGATCTCAATTCTTGTAAGACCCACTCTAATTCCTATACTACCTTAAGGATTTGAATAGTGATATAGAAGTTATGATTCAATTTATGGGTGGGAATACCTTATTGGATGCTTTTGATATTGCTATTAAGGATGAGAACAATCTGATCCAAGCTAGAAAACTTTCTCCAAGTCCCCTTATGCATTTTTTACCTCACATTCAACCTCCTACCCCAACTCTTTCTCTAATTCCTTGTATAATAGGTCATGAGTTTGAATCCCCTACTCAAACAAGAAAACCAAATGATGTATAACAGATACTTAAGACTCTTCCAAACCAAGTCATTCAAATGGAGAGGCAATAAAGTTAGTTTCATAGGCCCTCTCAATGGAACCAATCTTATCATCCCTATCAATCAAATAGGCCATCCTTCAAAGGAAATGCTTAAGGTCAAGCTCATATCATCAATGTTAGACCATACACAAGTTTCAATCCGAATTCAACCTCCACTTCAAGAGCCTTGGTACCCACTCAAAACAATATGATGTAAGATAAATAATGGCCTTTTCATTGGAGTCAATCTCATGAAAAATCTACCAATCAAAATGGAGGGTTAAATAAAGTTTGTGTGGCACAAGAAAAAAATTCCTTCTCTTACACAAGATGAGGTTTTTAATTAGGTTATGGTTGTTGGAGAGCAAGGTCAATAAAGTAATACACTTTTAAATTTCCAAGAATATTATTATTGTGTAGTAAATCAAGTGGGTATCTCAATTAGGGTGGTAGATAGTTTAATTACAACTAATACTAGGTCTACAAGAAGGGTTGTTGAAGAGGTACAAGAGAGTGGGAAAGGTTCAGCTACAATCCCATCCACGATTCAAGAGATAAGAGAGCCTAATGTACCTCTCAAGGCAAAATAATCTAAAATAAATTATAATGATAAGAGTACCTTTACACACCAAAACAAGAAAGTCTAAAGTGATGTCATGAATCTTAGAGGGCATCCAAAGATTGGTGCTTCTTCTCTCAAAATACTAGATCAAATGAAAAAACTTCATGTAAGTATGCATATATGGGACACTTTGTCTATTCTGGGATAAAGGGGTATGCTACAAGAGGAACTATATAAGATTGGTTCATCATTAGGGATAGTAAGAAAGGGTTATATTATGTTTAAAACTACATCTACGCCTAGTGATTCATAACAAGGTAAAGTGAACAAGACTCCACCCTTATATGTTTCAATGATAATTGGTGATTGTTTGGTGCATAATTGTATGATAGATAGTGAGGCTAGCAACTCAGTCATACCAAAGCAAATAGCAGATAAACTAGGCCTCAAATATGAACCCCATGATAAAGGTGTACTAAAACTAGATAGATCATCCACTAAGATAGTTGGTGTTATCAAGGGTTTGAATCTAACTCTTCATGTTTATCCTAATTTATCCATAGCATAATATGTAGTTGTTGTTGAATTTCCACCATAATTTTACCTTTGCTTATAAAAGGATTTCATGATAGAGATTGGTGGTTATTTATCATCAGATTGGTCCTATATGGATTTTAGGACAAGATATGGCACCAAAGTTATTATAAGATCAAAAACTATTTCAAAGTTTCAAATTGAGCCATACAAACTAAAGGTTACTATTGTTAATTGTGATATCATTTATGAGGAGGATCAACCTAATGACCATGAACCAATTATTCCTCTTGAAGAAATTTTAGATCTCTTCCTTGATGAATTAGGGTGGAAAATCATGAGTTTGATCCATATAGAGGGATTTAAGAGGTTAGTTTTTGGGTCTATTGTTTACATGAAGAATTTACATCCATAAGTTCTCTTTCTAAGCCTAATGAGGATAGTGATGGTTTGTGGAAGTTGTTTTTTGATGTATTAATAAGCAAGATTAGAGTAGATATAGGGATGATGATTGTTTCTCCATTAGGTTTAATTTTAGTTGTTATTGTAATTTAGTTGAATTTGAAGCTCTTATTCATGGGATTTAATGGGAGATAAGGAAAGGAGTCAAAAAATTTCAAGCCATTGGAGATAGTGAACTAGTTGTACACCAAGTTAGAGGTAAGAGTCATCCAAGAACACATTATTGAAGTCTTAAAAACATAGAGTGTGGAACCTTATTGATTATTTTGAGGATTTTGATATCAAATTGGTCCTAAGGGAAGAAAACCAACATGCTGATAGGTTGGCATTAGTTGGATCAAAGTTTGATATCCCCAATGATGTCAAGAATCCTAAAACTCAACCACACATCATGGTAGTTGTAAGGCCTCCAATACCAGACAATGATGTGAATTAAAAAGTGTTTGAAAGTGATAAAAAACTAGCATGTTTTCTCCAACATGAATCTGAGTTCTCTTGAAAAAACTAGACCAAGTTGTAGTACTAATATGGAGACCAAATTATGAAATTGAGGTATAATAAGCTTCTTAAAGGGTTGGTTACTCTTGAAGGTATATTAAATGAAAGTGATGAAATGAGGAGAGATAAGATAATAATGTATAAAAAGGAGTAAAATCATGATAAGGTGTTTATCTTCAAAGATAAACTCCTAAATTTTGGAAAGGTATATACTCTACAAGAGAAGGTTGTATTCATTGAGTTATGTAGAGAGTTGTCTGATGTCTTTGCTTGGGAGTATAGTGACTTTAAGGGGTTTGATACCTCATTATCCCAAAAAACTATATAAATTTATCATAATACTAATAATATAATGAAAAGGTAAATCCCTATCAATACTAAAGTATAGGTTCTCATGAAGAAATAACTCACCAAGTTGATAGAGTCAAGAATTGTCTTTCCTATCAAACACTCTTCATGGATTGCCAATTTTATTCCCATGAGAAAGAAGAGTGGTGAAACAAGGTTATGTGTGGATTTTAGAGACTTTGATAGGGTTTCATTTAAGGATAAATATCCTCTACCTTAAATTTATCAAATCCTTCAAGTAGTGATAGGTTCTCAATGTTTCTCACTTTTGGATGGCTATTCAGGATACAACCAAGTGTTGGTGAAAGAAGATGACCAATACAAGATAACCTTCACTACCAAATGGGGAACATATGGATAAAAAATAATTGAATTTGGGATTTTAAATGCAGGTTACACATTATAAATTACCATGGATATGCCTTTCCAAGGTTTTATAAATGATATAGTCCTAGTATACCTTGATGGAATAACCGTTTTCTCTAAAAATGCTAGTGATCACTTGAATAATTTGAGGCTAGTCTTTGAAAGGTGCAGGAAATATGGGGTTTATATCAACCCCAAGAAGTGTTTTTTTTTTAAATTTTCATGAAGTTATGTTACTATGTCATATTATTTCTAAAGATGGTCTTGCTATAAACATTGATAGGGTGAGTGCAATATTAGCCTTGTATTTTCCCAAGCATAACAAAGCTTTGCAAAATTTTCTTGAGAAGATCAATTTTGTTATGATATTCATACATAGATTTTAAAATATTTTAAGGCCTATAACATCCATGTTAAATAAGCATCAAGAAGTTTTTTTGACCAAGTAAGGGAAGGCTAGTTTTGAGGCCATCAAACAAGCTATTACTCAAGCACCTACACTAATCAACCCTAATTTTTCTAAGGACTTTGTCTTGTATGATTTTACAATAATTGAAACCATATATTATATGTAAATTAATTATAATAACTAATTAATTGAACAACCTATAGAATTCTTAGTCAAAGACTAGAAGGCTATGAAGAGAGGTACACCTATGTTGAGAAACAAGTATTAGCAGTTATAATAAGTCTCAAAAAATTTAGGCATATGGTGTCCAACAACAAAACACGTGTCATAGTAACTCTTCCAAGTATAAGAGACTTCATCTTAAATAAATAATTTAATGGGTAAATATATGGATGGATAACTAAGGAGATGGAGTATGATGTTGAGATCAAGGCCATTAAGCTAGTAAGAGGAAGAGGGTTATGTGAACACCTAACATTAGACCTAAATAAATAAAAGATGTTTTTTTTAATCATTGTTGATAGAATAATTAAGAGATATGCAATTTTTTAAGGATAATTTAAGGTATGTTACCAAGTTATAAAATCATCAAGGAGTTTTTCAAGGCCAGTTATCAAGTTTCAAGTACTTGAGAAGCCTAGTCATAGTACTAGTCATAGCTTGTAAAGTCCTAGTGAGAATGTTTGAGCATGGTGGCCTAGTGAGATGGATGAAAAAAGGAATAAGAGACAATATAAGGTTAATTTATCATGGATATGAGGTATTGAGATACTCAATAGAGTTTCAAGGTGAGCATACATGGGTATGACTTGAAGTCCAAGTCTGTAACTAGACTAGTTCTAGACCCTACCTAACTTAATGAGGTATTGTCAAGGCCTATGAAGGATGTAAAGTAGTGTTTTATCATGATATAGGTTGATTTATTTATATATTGAGGTAGAGAGTGCATGGAAAGAAGCTTGAAAGCCATCTTTTAGGCTTAATATGTTTTACAAGTCAAGGTCTAAGAGAGCAAAGAGAGAGAGTGTGGCCTAATGAGGGGTCATGATCATATTTAAAGATTATTGAGATCATATTAGCATTTAAATATATTTTATATGTTTTTTAAATCATATTCATGAATTTTTAGGTCATGGTTTGCAAGAAAATGCATGAAAAGTGGTTTTGAGGTCTCTCGAGTGCACAAAATAAAGGATTCTCAACCCGAGGACTTTCAGGTGTTCATTAGAATGTGTAACCTCTACATGAGAACATAATATATTAATGGTATATTTGTAATGGTCCTAGCTCAAAATTCTAAGTATTAGTTTTTTGATTAAGGGGATATGATTTATGAATGATCGTTAAGGCTGGAAGATGGTTTAAACCCTCAAAGAACCCTTATAGTGACCTGATATGAAAGAAGTTATTTTAAAGTTATCCAAATGGATTGGTATGTATATTTAAGTGATTTGAGGTTGTATTAAACTCTCCCAAGCATCTTTAAGTGTGATTGGTTTGCCAGGTGTGTGAGTAGACCCTACAAAAAAGTGTTATTTTCTTGGAAAATTATTGTAGTAGTCATATTTGACCAAGTCAATGTTGTTAAATGAATAGAGGAGAAATTTTGATAATTTTAATTTGTTTTATATGGTGGTTTACATATAATTTTTATCCCTTATGAGTGATAAAATGGTCATCCAAGTTGACTAATCACTAATAGACCTAATGGTGAAAATAGTGAGGAGATGCTTAGGGATGTGTTATCATGGAATAGGGATGAATCCAAGTGCATGGAGACATTTTTCAAGAATTTTAATACATTTTAATTTTTGAATATAATTTTTGGAGGTAACTATATATGATTAAAATGTTGCTCACAAGTTGACTTGTCTGGTTCAAATGAGATAGTGAGGTATAGTATTATGAGATTAGTCTGCAAGACCAATATTACCATTTGACCATATTATCTATATATTTAATAATGGTATAATGATATAATATGATTATATACATGAATAATAAATCATTTTATCTACATAGGTGTTGAAGTTTAGTTTCATCATGACTGTGATTGAAGGTATTCTGGCAGTTCTAAGTGGGTTATTTGCAGAGAAGGGTTTGAGTCTTTTTGCCCTGATTTGTGAAGCATAAATCATATGGTGATGTAAATAAATTAATATATATTATTTATATTTATTTTATTACCATTATTTATTATCTAATTTTTTTTATCTTCAGTAGTTCAAGATAGACTTTATGGGTATGCACAAGCCTAATTATGAATAGTGTTAATAGCGTGCTTCAAGTGGTGGTTGGAGCTAAAATGTGTCATAGACCTAATATGAGCATATTATGGTATATTTTAATTTAATATGATTTTTTATTTCTCTATTTATTGTTTTAAATTGTTTCAATAAGATCAAAGGGTAATGTGTGCTAATGAAGGTTTAATTGAATTAGGTCTCCTTAAGGCCTAAAAGAGGTTTTATTCCTATATGCTATGACCAACATATTATAAAAATTTATTCATGTATAAAACATATTATGAGACCTATTTTAAGGTTAATACATTTTTTTAAGTAACTATGGCCAACTAAGAGGTGTATGAGCAAGAGCCTAGTAAAAGAACAAGGTCTAATAGGTGTAATTGACTAGTTAGAGTATAAGTGAGTCGAAGTGAAGGTTATAGTACTTTGAAGATCTAAAGGAGGTCTTATATACCATAATAAGGGTGAAAATAAACTATAATTAACATATAATATGGTTATTATGTATAAAAATCAAGGTTAGATGACCTAATCAAGTAAAAAGGAGGGCTAGTTGAGTGAAGAGGCCTAGAAGGTAGTTTGAGAGGGAAAGAGTGTGAATATATGAAGAGGAGATCATCATAAGTTATTTGAGAAACAAGGTGATATAAATTGATCAAATAAATTAGGTGGATTAGTTGGTGTTTATTCATCTAGGGGCTTGGTGTCGCCTTGCAAGTTGGTGTTTGCTAGAGTTGGTGCTCCATGTGAAGTTAGTGCTTCAATAAATTTGATATTTTGACTTATAAGACTATATTCCATTTGAAAATATTAGTGGATTTTCTTACCCTTGAGTTTTTACCACTCATATGTGTGTTTATTATGTTATTCTCATGTGAATGACTCTTTATGCATTGTTATATCTTTGTATTGCTTTAATGGTTCAAGGAATGTTGAAGTACATGTGAAAGAAAGTTTTAAGAGACTAATTCACCCCCCCCATATCAGTAATTGTGTTTCTAATAATTGGTATCAGATCCTGGTACTTTGAGAAAATTTTGAAATCTTTAAGGTGATCCTAAGAATCACAAGATGTATTGTGATCAACATGAAGAATATTTTACATGTATGATGAAGAAGTCTACTATGACAATGAAGAAGGAAAAACTAAAGTAAACCTTGAAACTAAGTTCATAAGTGCCTTTGATGAATTAAATAATCAAAATAATACTATAAAGGATCTTATGAGTTAGTTAAAAGGTGTCAACATAAGGTTTACATCAAATTAAATTGAGTATGACTAATTGAAGATGGAGCTAGATTCCTTGAAGATTGAGCATGAGCATCTCATAGATAAAATGAACAAGTTTAATAGAGAGCATGAAAAGTTATAACAAGTCAAGAGTACCAAAACGAAAATATAAATAAATAATCCCAATGAAATAAAGGATAAGTCATTATGGGACCATAATAAAATGAGTAATCAGCCAAGAGATAAGTACATAAATATTGCTTGCTACATCTGTCATCATATAGGACACATTGCAAGATTTTTCTCTAATAGAGTTAGAAGGACCTCAAGATTCAACAAGAAAAATGAAGTGCCTAGAATGCATGAGAATAATAAAACATTGGTATGGAAGCCAAATCAAGTTAGGATTGATCATATTAAGCTCAAAAGTCAAGATGGACTATTTGCCAAGGAGGAATAGAAAACCAAAGAGGCTTCTATGCTAGCTCAGACTGCCTTTCATATTCAATATGAAGGCATGAAATAGTATATATATAGTGGTTTCTCAATTCACATGATAAGAGACAAATAATTTCATCTCATTTAAAAATAATGATGTAGGAATAGTGAGGTTTGGAGACAACCCAACTACCAATATAGTTGGCAAGGGTGTCTTGAATTTGGAAAATGGGAAGACCAAGACATAAAATGTGTTGTATGTGAAAGGTTTGAAACATAAATTACTTAGTTTAATTCAAATTTTCAATCAAGTAAACACACTAACCTTCATGATAAAGGGTGTGAGATAATGAGATCCAAATCAAGAAGGCTAATTACCAATGCTAAAAGGACTAAGAACAATCTATATGTCTTGAATGACATCAATAAATAGAGATGCTTCATGAGCAAGATAGATGAAAGTTGTCTATGGCACAGAAGGTTAGGTCACATAAAATTTTAAAACATGGTCAAGATTAACATTAATAATTCATTAAAGAACATGCCTAAGATCACCAACCTTGCAAACATACTTTACAAGGCTTGTCAACATGGTAAGCAAACTAGAAGAAGGTTTAATTCGAAGGAGTAATCTACTACAATAACCTTGGATTTAATACGCATTGATCTATGTGGGCCTACAAGAATTCAAATCATTTAAGGATATTGATAATTCATATTACTCATAGATGATTACAAAAGAATGACTTGGATTGCATTTTTGAAAGAAAAGTTATAAGCTCTTGAAAAGTTCAAGGCATTCAAGGCTCTTGTTGAGAATGAGAAGAATGGGAAGATCAAGTGACTAAGATATTTTAGAGGAGGATAGTTTTGTTTTAATGAGTTTGATTACTTCTATGAGGTTCATGGAATAAGGAGACAATTCTCAAAAGATAGGACACCTCAACAGAATGGGCTAGTGGAAAAGAAGAATAGGATAGTTCAAGAGATGGCTAGAACCATGCTAAATGAGTCCATATTATCTTATGGATATTGGAGAGAGGTATTAAACACTATTTTCTACATTTTGAATAGAGGATAGATAAGGAATAATGGAAACAAAACTCCTTATGAACTATGGAAGGGTAGACCAGCCAATGTGGAACACTTTAGAGTGTTGAGGAGTAAATATTTCATAAACAGAGATGATGAAGACTTGGGAAAGTTTGATTCTAGATATGATGAAGGCATATTCTTAGGATACTCATTAATGAGCTCATCATATAGATGTTATAATAAAAGGCTACAAAATATAGTGGAAATCACCAATGTGAATATTGATGAGACAAGGAAATCACATTCACAGTCAAAGGACACTTTAGAGAATCTTGACTTCAAGAATGAATAAGAGACTATAGAAGTTGATGAGGAAGAATAAGTTTAAGAGAGATAGGACTCAAAAGGACCTCTAAGACAAATTCAAAGAGATCACCCTAAACCTCAGATTATTGGCAACAAGAATGTAGGTATGTAAACAAGGAGAAGACTGGAAAGTAATATAAATCAAGAGAATATTGTTCTATTATCCAAGATTGAACCTAAGATTCTTATAGAAGCTAGCAAAGACAAATTTTGGATAGGTTATATGAATGAGGAGTTATACCAAATAGATAAGAATGAGAGTTGGGAGCTAGTTCCTAGACATAAAGACAAGAATGTCATTGGCAAAAAATGGGTGTTTAAAAACAAGTTAAATGAAGATGGAGAAGTCACTAGGAATAAGGCTAGATAGGTATTTACATAATATGCATAATTTTAAGGGGTAGACTTTAAGGGGACCTTTGCACTAGTATCAAGATTGGAGGCCATAAGACTATTTATAGCATATGAAAGATTCAAAGGATTCAAGGTATACCATATTTATGTCAAATATGCCTTTTTGAATGGGAATTTGGAAGAGAGAAGTGTACGCTAAGAAACCTAAGGGGTTCTCACTATCAGATGACAAATACTATGTTTATAGATTGAAAAAGGCTCTCTATTGTCTAAATCAAGATCCTAGAGCTTGGTATGCTAGGTTGGACAAGTATTCATTGGATCAAGGATTCAAAAGAGGAGTTATAGATATAAATATATACATCAAGACATAAGATGACCATTATTTGATAGTAGTTGTCTATGTGTATGACATCATATTTTGTGAAAATAATGAAAACATGACCAAGGCCTTTGTAGAAGTGATGAATAAAAAGTTTGAGATGTCCATGCTATGAGAACTATAATTCTTTCTTGGGTTGTAAATCACTCAATTTGAAAAAGGTATGTTCATCACACAAGCCATGTACATAACAGAGATGTTGAAGAAGTTTGAGATGGAATATTTCAAGGTAGTTAGTATACCCATGATCATAAGGTGTAAGTTGAGCAAGGAATGAGTCTTCAATAATCAACTAGACATCATATAGGTCAATGATTGGAAGTTTTTATACACCACTTCCTATAAACCTAACATTATGTAAGTAGTAGGTATTTTTGGGAAGGTTACAAGTAGATCAAAAGGATAATCATCTATAATTAGTCAAAAGGATACTCAGGTATCTCAAGGGGACTATAGAGTACAGATTATGGTGTCTAAGAAGTAAGGAATTTAATTTGAAAACTTACATAGATGCAGACTAAGCATGAAGTATAGATGATAAGAAGAGTACCAGTAGAGGAACCTTCTTCTTAGGTGGGTGCCTAGTTTCATTGATAAGAAAAAATCAACCATCAGTAGCATTATCTGCTTGTGAGGCTGAGTACATTATAGTAGCTTCATGTTGCACTCAAGTCCTATGGATGAGACAAAACCTAAAATTCTACAAGGTGGAATATGATGGTCTTATACCTATCTATTATGATAATAAAATGATATAAGCATCTCAATTAACCCTGTCATGCACTCAAGGACCAAGTACATTTACATCAGGTATCATTTTCTAAGAGAGAAGGTAAGTGAACAAAGTGTCATACTTGAGTATGTTTCTACATAGGATCATATTATAGATGCCTTGACCAAACCATTTCTAAAGGTAACATTTGAATACCTAAGATAAGAATTGGGTGTAATTCCTGCCCCTAGAAATCCTTGAAGAAGTAAAAGTACTTAGAGGTAGCTAATTAGGTTCATTAGTTCCAATAATAGGAGTGTTTTTAAAAGAAGGTATGCATGGATATAAGAGGAGCATGTTTATATTATGTCTCATAAACTCATAGTCCTATGTGTTGAGTATTTTGGTTGCAAGGAGTGTGATTCAAGGAGTTACAGACATCACTTTGTCATTTATGTCAAAGGAGGAGAAAGACCAAAATGGGGAGATAAGAATGATTAGTATACAATATGTTTTTCCATCAATGATAAAGGGGGAGATTGTTGAGAATTTTTCTTATTGTTGAATTTTGGTATTGATGTTGTCATTGATGTCAAAGGTTCTTAAGAAAGGTGTTCATGAGGTCATTAAAGAATCTTATTATTTGATAGCATCATTAAGAGGTATGATATTATTTGAGGATAATTTACGGCATGTGATCAAGGTGTATAAGCATCAAGGAGTGTTTTAAGACCAGTTATAAAGTTTCAAGTGCTTGAGAAACCTAGTCATGGCACTAGGCATAGCCTTATATAGTCTCAGTGAGAAGGTTTGAGCATGGTGTCCTAGTGAGATGGATGCATAGAGGCATAAGAGGATGTATAAGGATTATTTATAATGGATATGAGTAATTGGATTACTTAGGATAGTTTCAAGCTAAGCCTACAAGGGTATGACTTTAAGTCCAAGTTTGTAACTAGAAAAGTTCTAGACCCTGCTTGACCTAATGAGATGTCATAAGGTGTTTTCAAGGCCTATGAAGGATGTAAAGTAATGTTTGATCATGATATAGGTTAATTGAGTTTTATATTGAGGTGAAGGGTACATGGAAAAAATCTTGAAGGTCAGCTTTTAGGCCTAATATGGTTTGTAGGTCAAGGTCTAATAAAGCAAAAAGAGAGAGTGTGGCCTAATGAGGGGTCATGATCAGATTTAAAGATGTTTGAGATCATATGAGAATTTATGGAGGTTTTATATGTTGTTTGAATCATATTAATGAAGCTTTAGGTCATGGTTTATAATAAAAGGCATGAAAAGTGGTTTTGAGGTATCTTGAATCCACATAATGAAGGGTTCTCAACCCAAGAAGGACTTTCAAGTGTTCATTGGCACATGTAACCTCTGAATGAGAACATAAGATATTCATGGTAGATGGTGAAGGGTCCTATCTCAAAATTATATGCATTTATTTTTGGATTAAGGGGCTATGATTTATGAATGATTGTTAAGACTAGAAGATCATTTAAACCCTCAAAGAACCCTAATAGTAACCCAATATGAAAGAAGTTATTATAAAGCTCTAAAAATGGATTGGTATGGCTAGTTAAGTGATTTTAGGTTGAATTAAACTCTCCCAAACATTTCTAGGTGTGTGAGTAAACCCTATAGGAAAGTGTTAATTTCTTAGAAAATTGTAGTAGTAGTCAAAGTTGACAAAGTTAAGGTTATTAAATAAATAAATGACAAAATTTTAGACTTGTATTTTGTGTTCATAGTGGTTTATGGATAGGCCCTATCCCCCAAGGTTGATAAACCAGTCATCCAAGTTGACTAGTCGCTAACAGACCTAATGATGAAAATAGTGAGAAACCCAAGAAGTAGTGAGAAGATTCTTAGGGATGTGTTATCATTGAATAGGGATGAATCCAAGTGCATGGAGACATTATTCAATACTTTTAGGACATTTTTATGTTGAATATAAGTTTTGGACATTAGTGGATTGATGAAAATGGTGCTCATAAGTTGACCTATCTGGTTTAGATGAGATAATGAGATACAAGATTATGAGATTGGTCTGCAAGACCAATATTTCCATTTGAACATATTATCTATCTATCTGAGAATGGTCTAATTATATCATATGATAATATACATGCATCACAAGTCATTAAAGGTGTTGGTTTCTATTGGGACCAATATACCCCCATTTTTTTTGAAATTGGGACCCTTGAGAAACCTTGATAATAAAACATGGTAATTTGAGTATGATAAGGTCTTCTATAGAGTTTTAAGGTCATCCACTTTGTTTAAAGGTAGGCTTGTGTGGTTTTATTTTGTCTTAATCTAGACTAATAGTACTAATGATATTTAATTGGTTTTTATTTAGAGGTTTCATGGCGTGTGTTCTCAAGAATTCTATATTCTAAAACCCTAGCAAACCCTTGATTCAAATTTGAATAAAGGTGGGAACCAAATTGGCAGGAATTATTTTAAAATTAATTTATGGACTTAAGTATAAAATGCATATTTTATTCTTAGTCATGTTTTTTTAACACAACTTAATCAAAAAATAGGATCCCCTTTGTTATTTCCCCTTTTTCTAAAAGTTCCTAATAGCCTAAGTAATGTTCTCATGCAGGGTCCCTTCTAATATTTCCAAACTTAGCCTAAGGTTTTAATACTAAAGCCTTGATGTATTCATTAATACAATCATGACCTTATTCTTAATAACCTAAGCCTAAGTCTTTTATATCTCCATGGTCTTAACTTAAATTCATCGCATATTTTAAGATCCTATGATTGTCATTTAATCATGACATTTAATCCAACAAAGTGAGGATAACCTTAACTTTAGCTCAAGTATCATGCATCTTTGGTGATCTGATGATCTACACTTATTTTTTTTATCCCAATCAAATAGATTGAATCATAATTGAAAAATCAAAGGGAAACAAGAGGCTCAAAAGATGGACATATGGTGTCATTGCATTCAAAGACTAAAAGAAAAGAGGACCACTTGGTACAAGTGACCACTCAAAATCAATCCCCTGGATTATAATCAACCACTATCATTTAACCATGATATTCGATCCAACAAAGTGAATTAACATCGAAACCTCGGGGATCCCCACAAAAATGCCAAGTGGCATCCTTGCATTCAGTCCTAAAGATTTTAATAAGCTTAAAATTGATGTTCACATGACCATCATCTAAACATCCAAAAATATGAATTTGACACTCACATGATCATCGCTTTTAAACCCATTAAAATTAAAACTTCACTAGTTTAAACTTGACATCTATAGGACCATCAATTGACACCCACAAGGGTGTATTTGACATCTACGAGACCATCAATTTTAACCCAATGAAATATATTTCTTAGATTCAAATAACATTCCAAGATCCCATTGGAAGACTCAAAAATGGCCTCACAAGCTAAGGGAAATGCTTAAAATGTGCTTAGAATGGAAGGCTTAGATCTACAAAACATGGATATATGCAAGAAATATACCTAGCTTAAGTTTTTACTTTAAGGTCCATATTGAATTTCGCATAATGGACCTTAAATCACAAACTTACCCTTTATAAAAGTTAGATTATCATTTCATGTTGAACCTATTTTGAACATGTTTTATGACATATGGCATAAACATTTTAGCCTAATATTTTCATTGTGTTTATTAAACACAACACATACATTAACCTATAATATGTATACCTTGACCCACTTTTTATAATAATAAATTAGGTTTAAATTCCTTAGCCTAAGGTTTATCTCATGCTTAATAAACACAAAATAAACATTAGCCTAAGAAACATAAGTCTAAGTCATGACTTTAATAATATACTAATGTAACATTCGAGCATTTTTGTAGATCAACAGTTCACACTTTTTCATTGGATTTGATCCAATGATGTGAGGATGCCCTAAGAATTTTAAACAAGGCCCCTAGAGATCATATACCCGATGCATGCAAAAATTGTATGTAATGTAAAGCTAGTATGATGATTTGATGCTTCACGCTTAGTCCTAGATTTTGATCTAATAGTTAAAAGGTATTAATGACATTTTAAAGGTATATAAACTCTCTGCATTACCAATACATGTTCAATGAGTGACTGACCAAAAGATTTAGACCATGGATAAGACACTTAAAATGCCAAGTATTATGACCACAAGGTTCACAATAGAAAGACCCAATCTCATTCAAAGGCCCAAATTATGATCAATGGCTCATGCTAATTTAGGATTTTGATCCTATGGGGTGAAATGAAGAAGGTAATTTTAAATACCAATAGCTAGTATTCAAATGACATTTATGAAAAATACCACAAAAGGTCTAGACCAGTGTCACATAAGTGCCATGCAAGCAAAAAAATATAAAAATCAAGATCTTATGGGATAAAAAACATAAAGGAGTAAAGGCAAAGGTCTAAATTAAATCTAGGACATGTATGAGTTGAAGCTTGGATATCTTCTACCATTAAAGCTCCAAACCCTAAACCCTACATAAAAGGTGACTTAATTTATTCATTTGGTCACCATTTTGATTGAAAGAGAGCTAAATTATGTTTCTAAGTGTAGAAGAGTTTTCATAGAGATCATCTATGGTCCGATGTCAACAATTATCAAGGATAGAGACCATGATAGCTAACAAGTAGTAATTGAAGGAAGATATCAAGCTCTATTTGATAATAGACAATGAGGGTTGGTTATTCAAGGATAATTAATTGGACCTCACAACATTGAACATCTAGGGCATTAGGAACTAGCCCAAGCTCTTCTTTATGATAGAAAAATTACAACCCACCTCTCAGTAGGAGCAGAGGAACATCACCCTGAGCAGGTGAAACTATGACTTGGTTGTTATCTAGATGGCTAGCCTTCATCATGCCATGATAAAACTAGAGGTATTACATTATATTTATGTCTTTGCCCCCATATTTTTTATTGTAAAATGGATAATAAATGGATCATTAGGGAGGGGAACTCAAAAAGGGTAGCCTATATTTCCCCTATAACCTTTGAGAAGTACTACAAGCTACATCTCCCCCATGTGGAACTTTCTAAAATTAAGGAGTGGACCAATAACATTGACCTAGACTCTATCCTCAGAACCTGGCTACACCAAGGACCTCACATATTTGAGATCCTTGATGACAAAATCCCAATTATCTAATTTAGAGAGGGCATTAGGTTAATAATGAACCTATTGAACCAAGCCTTTGGTACCCCTTCAAATACGTATGTGAATAATATCTAAGTCCCATATGTGCACTTCATGATGGAGGAAAAACTTACCCCTCCAATTGGAGACTTAATCAATGTTTTCTTGGTCAAACAATTCAATGCCATCAAAAGAAAGACCTCAAATCAATTATTCATGATGTCATACCTCCTTGATGCTCTTCTTGCCTTAACCACCTTCCTTGGAATTAGGAATTGGTCCATGGAGGGAACACTACTATTCCAAGATGCACATCTTCAAGTACAGGAATCATATGTAGTTTATTTATGACTACGTTTATCTAGCTATAGTGGAGTCTATCAAGGTGTTCCTATGCCTATGTTCCACCCCCTCATCAAGAGATATGTTAAATTGATAGGAGATGTGTGGTATTACCATAATTGCACATTCATTAGGATAGAAGGAATCATGTCCCAACCATATAGGCTACTAGTGTATGTTCTAAATAAGCTTACAGAGTAGGAAATTGCTTCCCATCTCATCCATAGCATTGATAAGAATTGCAAAGGAAAAAGGAAGGGTCTAGTCCACCCCTTCCCCTTGAGTATTGGGAGAACTATAATAAAATATTAGAAATAGGTGGAGGTTATGTCCACACACAAGGATTTATTTGGCTTTTAACAAGATGAACTCTAGATGTGGGATCCAAAAAACATAATTAGGAACCATCTAAGGGATAAGAAGCTCCCAAATCTAGAATATACACATCAACTCGGTGTCTATGACACCATATATATTAGGGCTAATAACTATGAAGAGGTATTGGCCAAGGTCTTAGGCCATAACATTAATATGGAGTACAGGTTAATAAGGGATAACAAACCATCTAGTGAAACTTAGAAAATTCACCCCTTGCATTATCACTTACTACCAGTCCATCTATAATAGCCCTTAAATAGCTCCAAGTAGAACAACCTCAAAATAGCCTCAAGAATAGCCAGAGTATAAGTATGATGAACAAGGTAGAGGAAAAGAGAGAGTTGGAGAAATAATGCTAGAAGAAAGACCTAGGGAAGGGACCACATCTTCAACACTACCTCAAAGGCCCCCTTCCCCAATTCAATACATTGATATGATAGCCTTGGAATTAGGAGAAACACTTGAGGGTTCCCTCAAGGAAATTGTAGAAGCTTATGACTTAGATAAAGTAGAGGAGCTAAAAGAGGATACAAGAAAAGAACTTGTCCTAATAGTAGCCCATGAAAAGAGAAAGGCAAAGCTATCACTGCTCCCTATGGGGCCAAAAATGAGACCTAGATTGATCTTCACTCATCCCACTAGTGAAGTAAATATATTTAGTGACAAGTTTCTGATAAATGGACTAGTCATTCCTCACTAGTTCATCTATGAGAAGTTACAAAATATCCCCTCTCTTTTTCATTCTTGGGCCATGACAAGGGTCACTGATGTTGAAATATAAGATGATACAAAACCTTGGATAAGGGATATAATGAAGGATAAGGAAGAGAAAATAATTTTAGCCACCCAAAGATCAAAAAGTAATAATATGGATGCTCTAGGAGCATATAGTAGCTTAAGAGTGGAGGTCTTAGAATCTCCCTAGTTCAAGGAGCCAATTACCACAGTCCACTTTAACCCTAAAACAACTAGGTTGGAAAGAATAACTACTAGGACAACCATGGTTGGGATAGAAGAATTCACCTTTCATAAGGTGGAGCCATTTATAATATTAACTCCTATGGGAGGCCAATATCTTAGTGAGGTTGTTATTCATGAGGAAGATGTTGAAAATCTAATTGAAGCCCATTCAACACAAGATAAAGTTGGAGTCCAAGATATGAAATAGATAATCTAGAATTTGGAAAGGGAAAATGAGAACTTGAAATCTTAGGCAATCCTATCAGTGCTAGATACAATAATCAAGCTACTTGACAAGTCATTTTATGACATGTTTAAAGCACTTAAATCAATGAAACTAAGACAAGATGAATTGGAAGGGAAATATGAACTTGCCAAGAGTTTAGTCACCCTGTGGTAGGCATCAGAGGATAAAATAACCTAACTCCTCAATATTCAATCAAAGAAGCAAATACCAAACTTTAGGACCATCAATTTGGGGCATTTGAGCATAATTTTGGGAATTGTGATTGAAAAAGTTCATAGCTTAAGTGCATGGCATAATGGTATGGAAGGGGTCCTAAAATAAGATAAGGAACTAATTGCAAGAATTGAATAACCATTTGGGACCATGCTTATAGAGCCTACATAACCCAATGCCCTTGGGATCATTAGTGATGAGGAATTCAAGCATGGACCTACGTTGGTAACCTAGGAAATTAGAGGAAAAGACAAAGGTAAATCTAAGGGTGATAACATCAAAGTATTGGGCATGATACTTAATGTAGGGGAAATAATAAATGAATCCAAGAGTATCAAAGAGGCCATGGATAGGAATGATAAGGAATTCAATGACTTGTCAGATCAAGAAGAAGAGAAGATCATGAAGCTAACTATGGACTTAGACCTAATTAATGAACAACATGAGAGAACAAAGATTATCTTCCATCAGTGATAGCCAAGGGCCTCACCCTCAAATTGAGCATATTTTATTTTGTATAGTCTTGTAACATTTTAAAGTAAAATATCCCATTGTAAAGACATATGCTAGTTTGTTAGCATATTGGCCTCTAGGTTAGTTTAATTTTCAAAATCATGTGTATTATAGAGCTTTTAAGGAAAATTATCCTTATATTTGTACACCTATATTTTACAACTAGCCGATATACTTCCTAATCTTCCTATAAAGGAATGTATTACCATTTTAAGAAGGGAGATATTTTTGGAGTAATTTTCTATACCTGAAGCAATTAATAGAATCAAGGAATTCTGTAAGGATTATCTATATTTAATGTGTTAATTGTTAATATAGATTTTTCTCTCAATTGTTGGTAAATGTCTTGAATTTGAATAGTTTCTTTGAATTTTGAGTAGAATTATTTAATCATAGGGTTTTGTTTTGTGCTTATGTTGGATTGGTTGAAATATATTAGGTCCTACTTCATTTCATTTTGCTCTATATTCAGATGTGTAATTATTATTTGATTATAGTGGTAAATCCTTAAAGAGGGTCTGGTTCTTGTGATTTTTAAATGCTTTCCTTTGAAGTTTGCCTAATATGTAGTGATATTTGAGCTTAGGATATGTGGAATTATATACTTATTAAATGTATATTTAGTTACAATTGATACTTTGTCATAATGTTCAGGAATAAAATTGATAATCACTCACTTCTTTTTGCTCTACCCTTCTCTTTGCCTTCTTTTTTTACATTAAGATCACTTTAGTTTAGCTACATTATAAATATCCATTTAGACTAGTCTTTAGCTTAAAAACAAGGATGTAATGCACTAATTATTATCAAGGATTCACAAAGAATAAGCCAAGGTGGCTCTCAACCACCAAATTACATAAATATTGTAGAATAGTTATCTTACTTTGCTGATAATTCACCATAAGTAACTAGATTGCCAAAACTTGCAACTCATGCTCTAAATTTTATAAATTCTAAAAAGAGAAGTGCTTTTTAAACACTAAGGGGACCTGTGGTACATTTAGAAGCATCAATGGGATAGTTCCCATTGTAGAGAGAATTACATAAAATGATTAGTCAAACATTAGTCCAATAAATCTAAGTAAAAATGCATAAGGGTAAACCAAATTAAGCATATCTATTCATGTGGGAATTGCAAGTAATAGTAAGAAATAATTGAAAGAAAGCAACATCATATTACCTTACCAAGTGGATTCACCATATAAATACAGATCGAAAGCATGTTCTCCCTTGATCAAGAGCTCTTGTCTTCAACAACAATGGTGGCGAACTCCTCCAATGTCTCAAGAACTCCTTGTAAAACCTAGGCTCATGATTTGGAATCACTAAACTAGCCTATCTATAAAGATTGAAAAAAAAATGATCAAATGAAAAGGATTGTGGAGATAATTTGGAATTATAACATTGCATAAATCAATCTTTAAAATGATGTTGATGGCCTCTCTATTTATATATTTTTGAGATTGATCAGGATCAACCATGACCATCCATCTCAAGATCGAGATGTGTGGCCATGGATTAATCTAATTATGTAATTAAATCCATAAATATCCCTCATAAATATTTGGGATAGAGGGGCATTTAAGAGGCATGAGGGGTTTTAATGAGGCATGAGAGACCCATAATCTTGATATTTTATGCATTTATGGCTTATGGATGCCACCCCATATGATGATGTCACTAGGTGATGCAGAAATCAACAATCAATTTCCAATAACGAGATATTCAGTAACTTCCATGGAATTCTTACTTAAGCTCTTAATTTGGATTGATTAGCTTAAACAAGGTTAATCAAGTTAAGTGCAATTCTTTGGTTATTGGTTCATAATTAATCAAAATGGTCATAAAGTCATATTATTGGGTCATAATTTGACTGGAAAATAATTGGAAGGCAATGTTAGATGCATTGGAACCATATTCCTATAAGGATGTTTTTGACAAAAAATAACAAAGGTATGTGATGTGTACTAATGAATTAGAAGAAAAGAGTGATCCAGAGCATAAAAGGCAAAATCATAATTTTGACTTAAATGAATCGATCAAAGTTAGGTATCATATAAAATATACTGCCCCATTTAGGGATACATTAGCCTAAATCAGCACTTATAAATGATAAGCTCGAACCATTTAGTGTGTTTTGTGGATTTTGATCTAAAATGTGCATATGAGTGTAATTTGAGCAAGATTGAGAATTTCAACACAAATAGTGTTAGGAATTGGATGTCTACACCCTTTGGCACTAGAAAGAGGGCCAAATTCTTTAAATCTTTGATGATCTTGTTTTGTCTTACCTAAAGATCAGTATATCTTTGTGTTTTTGAGTAAATTCATTACTTAAAAGTGTAAATATCATTGATATTTTCTATTTTTGATGCATCCTCGTGATTCCTTTGAATTTCTTTGGGAATTAATGTTTTTTATGGTAAATTTAGATTTAACTTTGAAAATCCATAGTATCTAAGGTTAGAATGGTTTGTTTTGATCAAAGGTGGGCATATATTTCATAGATATGAGTTCCTTTAGACTTAGACTTGCAAACATAGGCCATATTTATGTAATTATGTGCATCTTTGAGCTAATTAAATCAAATATCAACATCCTTTTTAAGTTTCCATACCACCTTTGCAAAATAAGCTCAATGTGTAGGTTTAACTCTTGTTCTTCATAAAAGTTAACTTGACACATTGTATTTTAGGAAGGATCTTCAAATATCAAGCTAGAATTACCCAAGATTAGGACAAGATCACACTCAAAAACTATAGAACCTTTATTTGAACTTGAGGTTCATATAAAATCTAGACGTGACAAAGGTCCATGCAATAGATCTAAATCTCTTCCAAATTCACCAATTCAAGGTACATCTACCTTCAACCATCATCTAGGTATGGCATGGCTAGGGGATTCCTCAATTAATGTGCTAGGGGTGGTTCATGATCTCCCAAGAAACCCTAAGAAATATCTACCTAAATTTAGTCCAATGGGTATAGTGACTACTAAGGAACATATAAAGTCTTTTAAGGCTAATTTAAGATTACTTAATGTTGTGCATGAGGATGTAACTTATAGGTTGTTTCCATTTACTTTTAAATATGTTTCGTATGAGTGGTTCTTGAATTTTCCTAACAATTATATCACAAGTTGGAATGATTTCAACAATGTTTTTATTGACCAATTTGGCAAGATTATTAGTCCTTGTGTTATTTACCATCAATTCACTACCATTAGGAGAGATGCTAGTGATCCTATCAGGTCATTTAATTCTAGATTTCAAAATATGTATAATAGAACTATAGATCCTTACAAGCTTAATGATGTTCTAGCTTTGGAAATCTATAAAGATGCAGTGGATCCTATGACTTCAGTATTCTTGAAGAGATCCATTCCAGCTATAGCTTCATTGGCCCAAGCTTACTTTGAATATGTGACCATTAATTATCAAATGCAACCCCAAGAGCAAATGGCTTACTCGGTCTTAAATGTGAACCCACATATGCATGTGATGAACTTGTTTCCCAATAATAACCAAAATCTCCCATCCTTAAATCAACTTCTGGATCTAACCCAGTTGTCATTAATCTGTGTAGCTCCCAATAAAAATATAGGAATCTTGACTCACCCTACTAATGTTTTTAATGCAAGTGATCAATGAGATTTAGTACCAGCTGCAAGTGCTAACAATAACCATGTACATAATTTTGAAACCCCAAAAAATGAGAATGAGTTTATCTTGAAAATGGTTCAAAAATTAAGCACTGATTTCCTTCAATTAAAAAAATAAGTGGGTAATATTGGAAAATAATTTGGTAGGAATTTATCATTTTAAAGGTTCAATAGGCCAAATAACAAATTTGAGAATGATAGTTTTCACAAAAATAAGGCTAATGAACCATATTCTAGCAAGAATATGGACATTAATCTCACTAACATTGGATTACCTAATATTTTTAGGGTACACTGCATAACTAAACATGGGGAAATTGATTGTATAGAATTTTTCAAATCTTTTGAGGCTTTCCAAGAGGATTTGGATACATTTGAGGTGGTCCTAAATAAATAAAATGGTTCAGGTTCCTCTAGATCTAATCCATCTAAGTAGGCCTTCATGGTGGACATTTTTTAATTCCCCTTTCAAGATGAAAATGAACCTGATGAGGTCCCTGAGGAGATCTAATCCCTTTAGCAGTTCTTGAAGAAGACCTATCCCTTTAGGAATAGAGAGTAAAGGTAGCTTGTGACTACCTCAATGCCTCCAAAAAACTTCAAGACTCCTCTAGACACCTCTTAAAACAACAATCTAGAGCCACAAAAAGTGAGTATTTCCAAACCCAATGTTGAGATTCCTAGTTCTTCAAGCAAAATTAGTTATATCATAGTTGAGGACATGAATAAAATAAAGGATAATATAAAATTACATGAACTCACACAGATTATAGAGTAGAGAGATCTCTTTTTGGAATCTTTGTCAAAGAAGCACAATCCCCCTAAGACTGATCACACCAATGTGATGGTTCATAAATCCAAAGCTGAGTCACCTCCCTTCTTACTTACTGTCAGGATGTTTAGTAAGAACTTGCATAATTTCTTATTAGATTTAGGAGCATCTACCAATATCATGTCTGTAGGTATGTGCAAGTAACATGGTCTAACACCTATAGAGTTTGATAGGGTTGTCACCTAATTGGACAAATCTAGAGTCAAGGTTGTAGGAGAATTATTAAATGTTCATATGCAACTAGCTTCTAAGCTAAGGGTACACTAATTCATTGATATTCAAGTGGTTAAAATACTTGATGTTTATGGAATATTATTGAGTAGGGAATGTACCAAGGCTTTGAATGGTTACATGTCCACAGATTGCTTACATTTGTGGCTACCTTGGAAGGGGGTTCCCAATCAAATTAGGGTGAGAGGGAGCTAAGAATGAAGTATATGATAACTGAGTATAATTTTGTAAATGAGAGGGTTAACATAATCAAATAAAACTTAGGGGTCTTCACCCTAGAGTTTGATAAGGTATGTAATCCCAAGAAAGCTCATGTTATCCCTAAAATTGTGGAAATTACATTTTAATGGTGCTAAGTGTAATACTAGATTAGGGGTTGGTGTTGTCTTGACCGATCCCACTAATAAGAGGTACTATGCATCCTATAGGTTACAATTCCCTTGTACTAAAAATCTCACTAAATATGAATCCCTTATCTTAGGCTTAGAATTTTCCATAAAAAATAAGGTCAAATAACTACTAGTTTATGGGGACTCAGAACTAGTGATTAACTAAGTTAGAAGCAAGTACCAATGTAAGCTCTCATACCTTAAAAGGTATAAGTTTAGAGTTTGGGACCTAATTGATTCCTTTGATGCCTTTGGCATCATGTCTATCCTAAGAGGGGAAAACCAAGCTTCTAATGAGTTGACATCTATTATAGCCAACCTCATGCCCAATCAAGGTTCCCCTAATTTAAGCATTACACTAATCCCTTGTCCATCAATTCCTAATAATGTTAAACATTTCCAAGTCTTCAATTATGATCACTAGATATTGTATTTCATGACCAATTCTAGAGCATTTAATGCTCATATCATTGATAAGATTGATGAAAGTATATTTAGGGAAGATAAATTTGATGTCAAGTCATCTAATTGAATGACAAAAAGATCCCCAAGGGGATGATTGCTTTAGAAATACTTTTTGATCAAGACAAACTTATTGAGGCTTCCAAGGTTCCTAAGGTAAATGGGAAAGACTATAATTTTTTTGATCTAGGCTATCATGATCAACCCCATCTAACAAATATTGGAAAGGCCTATACAAATATTGAGAACCATAGAGCTAAGGAGCTTCTTGCCCAATACAAGGATGCCATAGCATGGTCTTATGATGACTTGAATATATTTGATCCAAGGGTCATCACACACACTATACCCCTTAAGAAAAATTGTAAACCATTCAGGCAAAATCAAAGGCCTGTAAACCCTATCTTGAAATTAATTATCTTTAAAGAGGTTAAGAGACTTCTAGATGCTAGGTTAGTCTTTCCCATCAGACACTCTACCTGGGTGGATAATTTGGTGCAAGTCAAGAAGAAGAATGGTAAAATTAGACTTTGTATAGACTTCGAAAAAATTTAAAAATCATCAGAGAAGGACAACTACCCCCTTCCTTCCCTAGACCAAGTAATTCAAGTTTTTTTAGGATCAGCTTTGATGTCCTTACTTGATGGCTTCTCGGGTTACAAGTAGGTATTGGTTGATAGAGAGGACAAAATGAAGATAGCTTTTAACACAAAGTGGGGGACCTTTGATTATAAGAGAATGCCTTTTAGACTAATAAATGTAGGAACCACATTTTAAAGAGCTGTGGACCATGCCTTTCAAGGCCTGATAGGTAAATGTATCATTATTTACATGGATGACCTAACATTTTTTTCTCAAAATAGGTAAGATCACTTCATTCATTTACAATAAGTTTTTGAAAGATGAATAAGGTATGGAATTTATTTGAACCCTAAGAAAAGTATATTTTGTGTGACTAAAGGGAAATTATTAGGTCATGTTATAACCAAGGGTGGAATCTCTATCGATCCTGAGAAAATAGATGCCATATCTAGAATAGAGCCTCCAAATAGTAAAAAAGAGTTAAAGTCATTCTTTGATAGGATAATTTTTTTAAGAAAGTTTATTTCTAGTTTTGCATAAATTTTCAAACCACTAAATGATATGCTGAAGAAGGATGCCAAAGTCACATGGAATGAGGATTATAAAAAGACATTCAATGATATCAAAAGGGGCATCATTCAAGTTCCAATCCTTATAAGTCCTGATTTCTCATGAGACTTATACCTATATTCCTTTGCATCTAACCACATTATGGCTATAGTGTTAACTCATAAAATTAAAGGGTGTGACCACCCAATTACTTTTATAAGCACTAATTTTAAGAATACTAAGTTAAATTATTCACTAATTGATAAACAAGCATATGCATTAGTATAGGTAGTTAATAAATTCAGGGATTACATCCTTAAAAATAAGGTGCATACCATCTTACTTGACCCAACTACCAAACTTATGTTAAGTCAAAATGAATTGGGAGAATATAGAGGTAAGTGGATATCAATATTGTAGGAGTATGACCTAGAAATGAAAATAACAAATCTGGTAAGGTGCCAATGTTTGACTCAAATGATTGCTAATACTAACCCTAGGCTAAGTAATATGCAAGTGGATCAACAAAACTTTCAATCTAGTGAGTGGTATGATCCAATCATACATTTGATAATTAATGGCACTTGTCCTATAGGTTTATCTAGGGAGCAAAAGAGGGCATTGAGGTTAAAGTCATCCCACTACTTGATCAAGAATGGGGTCTTGTATAAGATAAATTTTAAAGGAAACTACCTAAGGTGTGTCTCTCAAGAGAAAGCCACCCAAATCATGAGTACCTCTCATGAAAATTTGGGTACTGGACACCCATCTAGGAAAACCACAACCCATAAAATTCTTAGAGATGGCTATTATTAGCCAACTATTTTTACAGATGCCCATAAACATGTGAGGAAATGCCATTCATGCTAGATTTTTAGCACCAATGAGTCAAGGGTAGTAATGCCTCTATAGCCAGTCATGATTGATAAACCCTTTGATCAATGGGGGTTGGACTTTTTCGACGTAATTAACCCTAACTCATATGTAGGTCACAAGTATGTCCTTACCACCATAGACTAAGGTGGACTAAAGCTATAGCCACCAAATAATGTAGAAATAAGGAAGTGATCAACTAATTAGAAGAAAACATTTGTACCGGGTTTGGGACTCTAGTATCTCTAGTATGTGATAATGGTTTTGCCTTCATATCTATAGAGATGATTAAATGGGCTTATGATAATGGTATCACTCTCAAGTTTTCATCTAACCATTATTCCCAAGGGAATGGAGTCTCTAAGTTAACAAATAAAAACATAATGAAGGCAGTTAAGAAGTTTGTTAAAGACAAACCTAGGACTTGGCACAAGCTCCTTAGATTTTCACTTTGGGATGATAGGATAAGGATCAAGCAAGCCTTGATAGCCTCACCATTTCTGTTGGTGTATGGATAGGAACCCATCTTCTCCACCACTCTCAAGTTTACAACATACATATTTATGTAAGAATACATGGAGGAGAGCCAAGAGATATCCAATTCTAGATTGCTAGATATAATTAAAATGGAAGATGCAAGAGAGAAAGCCTTTGCTAATTTTAGTAGGAATCAAACCACAATCAAGAGATGGTTTGATAAAAGATCCAAAATCAAGATGTTTAGATAAGGAGACATAGTTCTTCTTTGAGACAAATCATCTGAGCCTAAGAACAAACATGGTAAATTCACACCCTTATGGATTAGCTCATATCATATTGTAGAAACATTGGGGAATAACACCTTCAAGCTCAAATACTTACAAGGATTAGAGTTTAAACTGCCCACCAATGGGTAGTACTTGAAGCACTATTTCTCTGCTACTTCTCTTGGGGTCTTCATGGAGTAAAACTATAAGATGATTAGATTAGTGTAGGTAGGCTTGTTATTTTTCCTTTCATTTCTTTCCTTCTCATCCATTGTTTATGCATAAGCATGCACATATTTATTTATTTATTTTATGTCTTTCTCTCCTACTTTTTATTGTGTGTTTATTTCCTATTGCTTGGTTCCATGATTATAATAAGTCTCTGAGGATAATATTAAGCTCAAAAGTAATGAAGTTTTCTTGAAAACATGCCCCCCAATTTATAATGGAAGGTATGGACCCCAGGCATAGGATGACCTTGGTTATGAAACATAGAGCATAATGTTATATCATAGAGAAACTGGTAAAGACCAATGAAAAAGCTAATCATTTCATGAGACCCTAACTATTGCCTTGACCTCAAAATAGTTTTAAGAATACTTGTACTTATGGGATGAAAACTCAAATTATTATGGTATACCCAAAACTAGCACTTAATTAACATCCTTGCCTAGGATAAGAGTTACAACCATACGTGATTTTCCAAAGATCAAATACTTGACCAAATCCTAAAACCTAGCTATCTTGGTTCCCAACCTTGTTGAAAGCATAAAGATCTAAGAAAATACAAAATAAGAATACAATGCAAAATCAAAAGATTTTAGATACAGGGGATTGTAGTAATCTCCATCGAGGCTATGGACACCTAGTGGTAGTGTAGTAAGACTATGAATGGAGCCAAAGGTATCTCTCTCAGGGTCATAGATGCCAAGCTAGTAGTAGATCAATTCTCAAGCCTTATCTAAGTTAAAAACATGGTTCATGATGAACATTTTAACATAGTATAAGTTAGTATGAGTGATTAAGGGCATGAAACCTAGAAGTTATTTCATGAACCCCATGGCAAATAGTAAGTGGAATCAAAGCACACACACAATATGGCTATGACTTGATGTTTAACATTAAGTCTAAAAGTGCAAGGTTTGTTTCAACCATAATCTCATCTAGATGGTGCTTTTGATAAATTAAAGTGGATGACCTAATCATTTGTCTAAACTATAGTCTATAGGTTTTAAAATATTTCTATGTTTCCCCCATGAGTCACCATTTGTTGGGGCCAACATACCCCCATTATTTTTGAAATTGGGACCCTTGAGAAACCCTAATAATAAAACACAATAATTTTAGTATGAAAATTTATTCTATAGAGTTATAAGTTCATCCACTTTGTTTAAAAGTAAGCTTGTGTGGTCTTGTTTTTTCTTAATCTGGACTAACATTACTAATGAGATTCATTTGGTTTTTAGTCACAAGTTTCATGATGTGTGTTCCCAAGAATTATATATTCTAAAACCCTATTAAACCCTTGATTCAAATTTGAATAAAAGAGGGAACCAAATTGATGGGAATCATTTTAAAATTCATTTATGGACTTAGTATAAAATTCATATTTTAGGCTTAATCATGTTTTTTAACAGAACTTAGCCAAGAAATAAGATCCCCTTTGTTATTTCCCATTTTATAAAATTTACTTATGGCCTGAATAATGTTGTCATGTAGGGTCCCTTCTAATATTTCCTAACTTAGCCTAAGGTTTTAATACTAAGGCCCCGATGTATTCATTAATACAATCATGACCTTAGTCTTAATGACCTAAGCCTAAGTCTTTTATATCTCCACTATCCTAACATAAATTCATCACATATTTTAGGATCCTATAGTTGTCACTTAATCATGGAATTTGATATAATGGAGTGAGGATATCCCAAACTTCAGTTTAAGTATCATGCATCTTTGGTGATCTGATGATCTACATTTACTCACTGGAGCCCAATCAAATGAAGTGAAGTGTAATTGAAAAGTTAAATTAAAACAAGAGGCCCAAAAGATGGACATGTGATGCCATTGCATTCAAAGACTAAAAATAAAGGGGCCCACTTGGAAAAAATGACCATTCAAAATCAAGCCCTTAGATTATGATCAACAACTATCACTTAATCACAGTATTTGATCCAATAAAGGGAATTAACACCAAGACCCTCAAGAGCCCCATGGAAATGCCAAGTGGCATCCTCACATTCTATCCTAAAGATTTTAATGAGCTTAAAATTGATATTCACATGACCACCATCTAAATGTACAAAAAGATGAATTTGACACCTACATGACTGTCGATTTTAAACTCATTAAAATTAAAACTTTACTAGTTTAAACTAGACATATACATGACCATCGATTGACATCCATGAGGGTGTATTTGATGTTCACAAGACCATCAATTTTAACCCAATGAAATGTCATAATCAAAGTTAAATAACATTCCAATATCCCATTTGAAGACTCAAAAATGGCCTCACAAGCTAAGGAAAATGCTCAAAATGGAAGGCTTCGATCTACAAAACATGGATATATGAAATAAATATACCTAGCCTAAGTCTGTGCTTTAAGGTCCACATTGGATTTCATATAATGGACCTTAAATCACAAACTTGCCCTATGTAAAATTCAAATTATCATTTCATGTTGAACCTATTTTGAACATGGTTTGTGACACATGGCATAAATATTTTAGCCTAATGTTTTCATTGTGTTTATTAAACACAATGCATATATTAACCTAGAATATTTATACCTTGACCCCTTTTTTATAATCACAACTTAGGTTTAAATTCCTTAGACTAAGGTTTATCCTATGCTTAATAAACATGAAACAAACCTTAGCCTAATAAATTTAAGTCTAAGTCATGACTTTATAAATGTACTAACTTAACATTCAGGCATTTTTTCAAATCAATGGTTCACATTGTGTCACTAGATTTAATCCAACATGTAAGGATGCCCAAATACTTTTCAACAAAACCTCGATATCCCACATACTCGATGTGTGGCAAAAGTGCATGCGATGCAAAGATGGTAGGATGATCCAATGTTTCATACTTAGTTCTATTTATTGATCTAATGGTTCGAAGGAACCAATGGCTTTTCAAAGGCCCATAAGCTTGCCACATGGACAATATGTGTTTGATGAGTGACTAACCAAAAGATTTAGATCACAAAGAAGACACTTAAAATTCCAAGTGTCACAACCACAAGGTTCACAATAGAAAGACCCAATCCCATCTAAAGGCACAAATTATGATCAATGGCTCAAGTTAATCCAAGATTTTGATCTACGAGGCAAAATGAAGAAGGTATTTTCAAATACCAATGGCTAATGTTCAAATGGAATTTATGAGAAATGTTGTGAAAGGTCCATACTAGTGCCACATAAATGTCACGCAAGCAGAAAAAGATAAAACTCAAGATCTTATGGGCTTGAAAACATAAAGGTGTAAAGGCATAGGTCTAAATCAAATCTAGGACATGTATAAGTCAAAGCCTAGATATCTTCTACCATTAAATCTCCAAACCCTAAACCCTACATAGAAATCAAATTAATTTTATTCATTTAGTCACCATTTTGATCAAAAGAGAGCTAAATTGTGTTTTTAAGTGAAAGAGAACTTTCATAGAGATCATCTATGGTTGGATGTGAAAAATTAGTAAGGACAAAGACCACGGTAGCTAGTAGGCAGCAATTAAATGAATATACCAATCTCTATTTAACAACAAACAATGAGGGTCGATTATTCAAGGATACAAAATTGGACCTCATAGCATTAAACATCTAGGGCATTAGGAACTAGTCCAAACTCTTTTTCATGATAGAATAATTGTAACCCATCTCTCAAGAGGAGCAGAGGAACATCACCCTAAGCAGGTGACACTATGACTTATTTTTTATCTAGATGACTGGCCTTCATCACACCATGACAAAACTAGAGGTATTACACTGTATTAACATCCTTGCCCCCATATTTGTTGATTGTAGAATAGATAATGAATGGATAATTAAGGAGGGGAACTCAAAAAGGGTGGCCTAAATTTCCCCTATCACTTTTGAGATATACTAAAATCTCCCTCTCCCCCATGTGGAGATTTCCAAAATTAAGGAGTGGACCAGTAACCATGACCTAAACTCTATCCTCAAACCCTGGCTATACCAATGACCTCACATCTTTAGGATCCTTGATGACAAAATCCCCATTATCCAATTTAGAGAGGGCATTAGGGTAATAATAACCTTATTTAACTGAGCCTTTGGTGCCCCTTCAACTACTTATGTGAATAAGATTTGGGTCCCATATTTGCACTTCATGATGGAGGAAAAACTTACCCCTCCAATTGGAAACTTAATCAGTGTTTTCCTAGCCAGATAATTCAATGCCATCAAAAGAAAGATCTCAAATCAATTCTTCATGATGTCATACCTCCTTGATGCTCTTCTTTCCTTAACCACCTTCCCTAGAATTAGGTATTGATCTATAGAGGGAAAGATAACCATTTCACACTACTATTCCAAATTGCACATCTTCAAGTATAGGAATCATATGCAGTTTATTTATGACTATGTTTATCTAGCTATAGTGGAGACCATTGGAAGTGTTCCCATGCATAGGCTCCACCCCCTCATCAAGAGATATGTTTAATTGATATGTGACATATGGTATTACCCTGATTTCACAATCATCATGATAAAAAGAATCATGTCCCAACCATACAAGCTACTAGTGTATGTTCCAAATATGCTTGCAAAGCAATAAATTGCTTCCTAGCTCATCCATGGCATCGATAGGACTTGCAAGGAGAAAAGGAAGGGTCTAGTCTACGCCTTCCCATTGAGTATTGGGAGAAATATAATAAAAGACTAGAAATAGGTGGAGGTTATGTCCACACACAAAGATTCATTTGGCTTCCAACTAGATGAACTCCAGATGTGGGATCCAAAGAACGTAGTTGGGAACTATCTAAGGGAAAAGAAGATCCCAAAGATAGAATATGCACATCAGCTCAGTGTCCATAACACCATAAATATTAGGGATAATAACTATGAAGAGGTATTATCTAGGGTCCAAGGCCATAACATTAATCTGGAGCATAGTTTAATAATGGATAACAAGCCATCTAGTAAAACTTGGTAAAAATACCCCTTTCATTATCACTTATTTCCTAGTCTATCTAAAACAACCCTTAAAAATCCCTAAGCAAAAAAACCTCAACAACAGCCTCAAGAATATCTAGAGTATAAATAGGATGTACAAGGTAGAGGAAGAGAGAGAGTTGGAGAAATAAGGCTAGAAGAAAGACCTAGGGAAGGGCCCCCATCTTCAACACTACCTCAAATGCCCCCTTCCCTAATTAAATACATTTATATGATAGCCTTGGAGCTAGGAGAAATATTTGAGGGTGCCCTTAATGAAATTACATAAGCTTATGACTCAGACACAGCAAAGGAGCCCAAAGAGGATGCAGGAAAAGAACTTGTCCCAATATCAACCCATGAAAAGAGAAAGGTAGAGCTAGCATTGGTCCCTCTAGGGATAAAAAAGAGACCTAGATTGACCTTCACTCATCCCACTAGTGAAGTAAATCTATTTAGTAATGAGTTCCCAATCTATGGTCCAGTTATTCTTGACTATTCATCTATGGGAAATTATAAAAGATCCCTTCTATTTATGATTCTTGGGCCATCACAAGGGTCACTGATGTTGAAATACAAGATGATATGAAACCTTGGATAAGGGATAAAATGATTAATCAATAAGAGTAGATAATTTTAGCCACCCAAGGATTAGAAATTAAGAAGATGGATGCTCTAAGATTATCTAGTAGCTTAGGAGTGGAGGTCCCAAAATCTTCCCAATTCAAGGAACCAATTACCACAATCCACTTCAACCCTAAAATAACTAGGTTAGAAAGAATATCTACCAATACAACCATAGTTTGGATAGAATAATTCACCTTTTAGAAGGTGGAGCCATTTATAACATTAACTCCTATGGGAGGCCAATATCTTGGTGAGGTTGTTATTCATGAGGAATATGTGGAAAGTCTAATTGAATCTCATTCATAACAACCTAAAGTTGGAGTCCAAGGCATGAAATAGAGAATCAAGAATTTGGAAAGGGAGAAAGAAAACTTGCAAACTCAGGCAATCCTATCAATGCTAGATACAATAATCAAGCTGCTTGACAAGTCATTTTATGACATGTTTGAAGCACTTAAATCAATGAAACTAAGACAAGGTGCATTGGAAGGGCAATGTGAACTTGCCAAGAGTTTAGTCACCTAGTGATAGGCATCAAAGGATAAAATATCCCAACTTCTCAATATACAAGCAAAGAAGCAGATCCCAAACATTAGGCACATCAATTTGGGGCATTTGAGCATAATTCTAGGAATTATGATTGAAAAGGTTTAGAGCTTAAGTGCATGGCACAATGGTATGCAAATGGTCCTAAAAGAAGATAAGGAACTAATTGCAAGAATTAAACAACTTCTTAAGACCATGCTTATAGAGCCTACACAACCAATGCCCTTGAGATCATTAGTGATGAAGAATTCAAGCATAGGTCTAATTTGGTAACCCAAGAAATCAAAGGAAAAGGCCAAGGCAAATCCAAGGGTGACAACAACAAAGTCTTGGGCATGATACTTAATGTAGGGGAAAGAATAAATGAAGCTAGGAGTATCAAAGAGGCCATGGATAGGAACAACAAATAATTTGATGACTTGGTGGATTAAGAAGAAGAGTAGATCATGAAGCCTATTGTAGACCTAGACCTAATTGATGAACAATTTGAGAGAGCAATGAGCATCTTCCAGTAGTGATAGCCAAGGACCCCACCCTTAAATTGAGCATATTCTATTTTATAAATTCTTGTAATATTTTGAATTAAAATATCCCATTATAAAAGCATATGCTAGTTTGTTAGCATATTGGCCTCTAGGTCAGTTTAATTTTGAAAATAATGTGTACTTTAGAGCTTGTAAGGAGAGTTGTCCTTATCTTTGTACACCTGTATTTTACAACTGACTAGTATACTACCTAATTTTCTTATAAAGGCATGTATTATCATTGTAAGAAGGGAGATATTTTTGGAGAAACTTTATATACTTGAAGAAATTAATAGAATTAAGGAATTTTGTAAGGATTATCTAGATTTGATGTGTTAATTGTTAATAAAGCTTTTTCTCTCAATTATTGGTAGATGTCTTGAATTTGGATAGTGTTTTTGAATTCTAAGTAGCATTCTTTAATCATAGGGTTTATGGTTTGTGCTTATGCTAGATTGGTTGAAAGATCTCCGGTCTTGCTTCATTAAATTTTTCTTTGTATTCAGATGTGCAATTGTTATTTGATTTTAGTGGTAAATCCTTAAAGAGGGTATAGTTCTTACTTATGATTTTTAAATGTGTTCCCTTGAAGTTTGCCTAATATGTAGTGAGATTTGAGCTTAGGACATGTGGCATTATATATTTGTTAAATGTATATTCAATTACAATTGATACTTTGTCATAATGTTTAGGACCAAAATCGGCAATCACTCACTTATTTTTCTCTACCCTTCTCTTTTCCTTCTTTTTTTACACTAAGATCACTTTAGTTTAGATACATTATAAATATCCATTTAGATTAGTCTTTAGCTTAAAAACAAGGATGTAATTCACTAAGTATTAACAAGGATTCACAAAGAACAAGCTAAGGTGGATCCCAACCACCAAATTATATAAATATTGTGGAACAATTATCTTATTCTATTGATATTTCACCATAGACAACAAGATTGCCAAAACTTGCAACTCATGCTCTAAATTTTCTAAATTCTAAAATGAGAAGTGTTCTTTAAACACTAGGGGGATATGTGGTACATTTAAAAGCATCAATAGTTTCCAGTTATACACCTTGTACACTTAGCTTTGCACACTTGAATAAAAATGGTAAGCAATGATTGAAACTCACTAGTATGTCATTGTAACTAAGGAAGGGTTGGCATCATGATTAGACCAAATGAAAAAAATTATTGAGAGGCACCTACATAAGGTATGGTTATCTCCCTGAAATAAGGTGAGAGGACCTATAGGGTAGCTTTCTCAAATGGAAGGATTTTACAATTCAATCTCCATGGGGATTTTTACACAAGGGACAAATATGACCAAAACATAACCAAGCTTACACACTTCACACATGAAGGGTTGTCCCACAAAATGCACAAATGCTCTATGTCATACACAAGCTACCAAAGGTAGATGAGAGGATAATTGCAATCTTTATTTTATAAAATATTTAACAATAGGGGTTAAATGGAAAATTATATCACTATAATTTAAAACATAAACTACAAACACATTTCAAATATGCAAGATCTTATGCATTTCCAAGGCAAGTAACACTTATATTATGTAACAAGGTGTGTTATTTTTAGGGTAGGATAGGGTACGACAAGTTAGGTGATAAAAAAAAGGAGGGTGGTGTGTTAGTGGTTTACAAATTGTATGATATCTAGTAGTATTTCATGATAATGTTCCTCAGTAAAGATGCAAAAAACTTTAAATGTAAGATAATGGTAAACACCAAATAATCCTTAAGAGACTAGAACATACACTAAAACTATAATCTCAAATAATTTCTCCTGCTAAATTCATGAACCTAGGGTGTGCTTAAGAGGTATTCAATAACACATTTCCAAATGTAATTGCAAAAAGGGATTTATAACTTAGGTACATTCTCATAATGACAACTAGTAATGAACACAAACCCAAATATCCAATTAGCATAACTTGTAAAACATATTATTTCATTTCATTAACAAGATACAATAAAGAACCATGAATTTTTTCCAATGACTTGAAAATGAATATTACAAACATAAACACTTAAAAAATATCTTTTGACAAGGGAGACATAAGCATGCTCTCAAAGCTTGCTAATGGCTATAAATTTATAACCACCTTAGTAAGGGAGACAAAATATACACACAACAATTGATCCAATTTTTTTTTTGTAGAACCTCAACTTGGAGGAAAAGGACACCTAAAATAATGACCTACAATAACCAACAACCAAAAACAACCTTGAAATAGAAGACAAGCCTTATATTTATATATTTTTTAATCCTACTCAAATTTGGGACTATGGGCTGTAATTTGTAAAAATTGCATAATAAACTTTCCTAGTTCCATCAGGATGCTCCCAATCAAAAAATGCTCTTTACTATGCCTGATATTTTTATCCATTTTTAAGAAACATCATTGTTGCAATTACCTCTACAAGGAATGATCAGGACTCACAACCCCTTGGAGATGTTCTTGATGGCTCACTTGCACAATTGGAGGGATAAAATTAATTGAGGGTCTAAACTGACTTTGTCATTATGTCAAACCACCTAAAGATTCCCCTTTACACCTACTTGGGAGGTAAATTACATAATAGAGGCTGAAAAAACTTTATTTCTATGTGTAACTATTTGGATATATCAGTGAATAGTTACCTGCATAGTTAGAACCTCTTAGACAACTACCTTTTTTTTATGCACACCATGAAACAACTTATTCTTACAATGATGGCTCAAGAATGATCTGATTGTTACATAAATCAAAAAATGATCTATGATCATGATTGGAAATATTCACTCTAGAATGGCTCATGGACCTTCATATGTGTGTTGACTCATTGTTCTACCGGTAAAGAGCCATCAAGTTTAACTTTTAGACCAAAAATTGCCACATACTGACATTTGGAATGTCACATTAGATCTAACTGGGCATCCATGGGCTCTAAGAGTAATTAAGTCAACTAATCAGCTCTAGTTTAGATACTTTTCACTTCCTTGTATAATTTGGGCCCTTTAAAAATTCTATCTCAGCTCACATCTTTAAATCATCTTGCTCTACATAAATGCATGTTTTAGATCTTGTATGAGATGCTCAATTTCTAATCTATGAGCTATACCACTTATCATTTTCACATTTTCCCATGAAATCCTAACTTTTCAACCTTGTATATGCACCATTAGATCTAGTTGGGATGAGAAAACACACTCTATCAGATCATGATCTGAGGGTTGGAGTGTTATTAGACACTACCTTTTACTTGGCCCCAAGGATATGTCACTTGGTAGTCTTGCAGGTTTCTTGTGTTCCTTAGACTATCCAACTTTGATTGCACATCATCAGATCATCTTGATCTATGAAAACACATGTTGTTGGATATACCTCCATTTGAAAACAAATGGCTACTTCATAAGGTTTAAAATTGACACTCATATGACTATCCTAGAACATTTGAATCATAAAAACTACTTCTCATAGCTTAAAGTTGACATCCACACACTTGTTATAAGACATCCATGAGACTATCATACTTGTAATTCAAAATTTTCTTTAGGGAGTTTGTTCCATGGTAATTTTATCAGCAAGCTCTTTATCTTTGACATTCTTGTTTGCTTTGGCACTTCTACTTTGGGATTTTCTTAGGCACAATTATCTCACAATAATTCTTCTGGTCATTATAGCAGGACAATTATCTTAGACAAAATGTCTATGACAATTTCCCTAAAGGATTTTGAATTTACACTTTTTTTAAAGAATTACGTCTTCGGCCTTTTATCTTCATCAGGACAATTATTTTGGATATTTTGTCTAAATTAATTTTCCCATAAAAATTGAGCTTTGTAATTTTCCTAAAGAATTACAATTCTTTCAGACTTTGTATTTTTTCCTTCATTGGAAAAATTATTTAGGACATTTTATTTGAAATAATTTCCCCAAAAAAAATGGTCTCTTGCACTTTACCGAAGGAATTGAGACTTATCTCCTTTTGTCTCTGTCAGGATAATTATTTTGGACATTTTGTCTGAAACAATTTCCACATAGAAATTGAACTTGGTACCTTTCCCAAAGATTTGTAATTATTTTAGACTTTTTACATGAGTAAAATTTTTAAACAAAATATGACTTTTTCTCTGTATCAACTTTGCCAAAAGTACCTTTCAAGCTCTTTGAGCATCCCCTTCAAAAAAAATGTCAAGGGCACTTACCCTAGAAAGTTACCCTTCAGCCTTTTGGAATGGCCTTTTAGATCTCTTGAAAGTGCCCTTTGAGAATTTTGAAAGGGAAAAATTACTGAAGGAAATGATCCTTTAGAAATTTTTCAAAGGCAAAATGACCCTTTTGCAAGTGTCTTTTGGAAAATTTTCAAGGGCAAAATGCTTGAAGGAAATGACCCTTTAGAAAATTTTCAAAGGAAAAATGACCCCTTAGACTTTTTTGTAGATACTTTGGCTGAAGTAAATAGGTCCTTCTAATTCTTTTTGGATTTTTGTGTAGGAAAAATACCCGAAGGGTAGGTGCCCTTTGGAATTTTTACCATTGACAAAAAGTTTGAAATAAATAATAATTTTCACCTTTTCTAAACTAAAGGATTTTTTTATGGGAAAAATACCTGAAGGGAAAATGTGTTACACCCTTAACCTTTGGCATGTCTAAGAATACGTGTGGCCAACTTGTGGCTTACATACCTATTTTATTTTCTTGTTACATTTATCTATGTTCTTAGATAGGTCAACCTATGGAATAACCATGGCTAAGTAGACTATATATAGGAGGTAGTGGTTAGTCTTTGATCATCATGTTAAGTATTTTACTCTTATTTCATTGTTGTGGAGGTTGCCCCCTTGAAGTGGCTATGCTATATTATCTAATATTTTGCTCTATTATCAATTATTATTCTATGATCTCTCATATTTTTTTATTTTGTGTGATATATAATTATTTTATGTGAACATCTAAGTGATTTCATTACAAGTGGTATTAGAGCTCTAATTTGGGCAAGTTTCCTATGGAAATTTTTAATGTATCTGGGGAGGTGTGACTTTTTTGAGCAGAAAGAGCAAAAAAATATAACTTGCAATGTGAGAAGAATTATTTTTTCTATTAGTCTAGTATTGTTTGAAACACTTTTTTGAAAAAAAATATAAAAAGAGTCAAGAAAAAAATTCCCTTTGCATAATTGCATTCATTGGAGTCATCTTGGCAAGACACTTGCAATGGTATATTCTATTGGTACAATTTTTTGGTGCCAAATTTTTTTGCCCTAGTATGTAAGTCCAATTGTTAGATTCATCTTAGCAAGGTGATCACCACGGTACCATCTCCTAATACACTTTTTTCAAGAAAAAACCCTCTTAGGATTTGTATATGGTAGGTCCCTCTACTCAAGGAAGAAAAGGGGGGAAAGAAACTCCTAAGACTCTTTATAGTGATAACAAGGAATCTAAAGCTTTAGATCCATTGATTTCTTAACTTCAAGCTAACATAAAGGGCTTGGTGTGGCATGATTAATTTGTTATTATTCAAACTAATGTTTCAAGGATGCACTAAGAGATTAATGGGGTTCACATTCAATTACATAAAATCACTATGCAATTGGTTGCCCTTTCATCTCATTTACAATCAAACACCCCTCCACTTCATCATTCAGGTCTTCCTCCTCTCAACACTAAAAACTTTAATTCTATTATAAAACTAATGTTGCCAAAATTGGACATGCATAAGGTTGATGGTAAGGATCCTCTCACTTGGATTACCCAAATTGAGAATTTATTTAATCTACATCAAACTCCTAGTTCTCAGAAGGTGATAGTGGTATCTTTGTATCTAGAACCTAAGCAGTTCATTTGGTATCACTGGTTATGTGCTCAAAAGAAAAATAATGGTGCTCTTGTTACATGGTCTATTTTAACTGATGAGTTGTTGGCTCATTATCAGAATAATGTCTCTGAGAACTACTTTAGCTAGTTAGCCAAACTGTGGCAAATAAGAACTATGAAGGTTTATATTCATTAATTTTAGAATCTATCCTTACCAGTAGAAGACATCACCAAGGAAAAGTTGACTGATCTCTTTTTGGGTGGTCTCAAATATATCATCCAATTTGAGGTTTGGATGTTTAACCTAGTACCTGTATCAGTAGCTATCCCATGGGCACACATGGTAGAAGAAAAAGAGATGGTCAAACAAAAAAAATTTACTACTGGTCATGATCACACCTTTTCAATACCATCATTTTCTCAACCTACCAAATTGACACCTAAGCAAATTGAGGAGAAGTGATCCAAAGGGTTGTGTTATGGTTGTGATATAAAATGTAGAAAATACCATCATTGTGCTAAAAAGAAGTTGTTTTACATCGAAGGTGTCAATGAGGATGAAGATGATGAGGAGGTAATTGATGATGATGAGGAATGCCTTGAGGAAGAATCTGAAGACTCTCAACCTACTATTTCTTGTCATGTCTTTTCTAGTATTAGTACTCCCCAAACTCTTAAGGTGGTGGGTTTCTTTAAGAAATAGAAGGTCACTATATTGATTGATTCTAAGAGCATACACGACTTCATCAATAGTAAGTTGGCTACTCATTTGAACTATTTCATTTATCTAGCTCCAAAATTTTAGGTCATGATTGTAGATAGTGGTGCTGTCAGTTATTTAGGAAAATGCCATAGTATTAAGTTGTCCATGGGAGACTACTTGTTAGACTCCCCTATGTTTACTATTCCTATGGGGTGAGTTGACATTGTTCTGGGAATACAGTGGCTCACCACTTTGGGCACTATTGAGATAATTTTTTAGGAATTATTCATGTACTTTCATTATGATGAAAGGACATTTGAACTAAGGGGATTAAGGGTTAAATCTCCATAACTTGTTAGCTCCCATCAAATGATAAAGATTCTCTAAAAAGGTGCTAAAGGATTTGTAGCTTGCTTATTTTCCATTGAAGTTTAGCCAGCTCAACCATCTACACCTCTTGATCTGTAACAAGTGATTGATGCCCATTCTATTGTTTTTGATAGCATGCTGAAAGGACTTCCACCCAACCACACACATGATCATGCCATCAAACTTATTATTGGTAGTACACCACCTAACATCAGGCCATACATGTATCCTTATGCCTAGAAAAGTGAAATTGAAAAGATGGTATAGGATATGTTAGATACATGAATCATTCACCATAGTCAAAGCAAATATTCTTTGCCAATTGTCATGGTGAGAGAAAGTTGACACTTAGAGGATGTGCCCTGACTACAAAGATTTCAACAAGTACACTATTAAAGATAAGTTTCCTATTCCTATCATTGATGATTTTTTAGATGAATAAAATGGTGTTTTTTATTTTACCAAGTTATATCTACATTATGGGTATCATCAAATCTAGATCTATGATGAAGACATACCCAAAATAGCTTTCAAAACTCATGAGGGCCATTATGAGTTTTTGGTTATGCATTTTGGTCTAATAAATGAACCATACACCTTTTAGAGTTTGATGAATATTATTTTTAAACCATTTTTGAGGAAATTTATTCTAGTGTTTTTTTTATGATATCCTCATTAATAGTAAAAATTGGGAAGACTATTTATACCATGTAAACAGGTACTCTCAATTTTAGAACAACATTAGTTATATGCTAAACCATCCAACTATACTTTTGGAGCTTGTGAGGTTAAGTATTTGGATCATCTGGTTTCACATGGAGTGAATGTGGATCCTAAAAAATTCTAAGCAATGGTGGACTGGCTAGTTTGTAAGACACTTAAGCAACTAAGGGGATTTTGGGGGATAATTGGTTACTATCATAGGTTTTTCAATAATTATGGTAGCATTGTAACCCCACTCAATTTTTTGTTGAAGAAAGACTCATTTTAGTGGACCAATATAGCTACCAGGGCATTTGAATAATTAAAACTGACTATGTGCAACACTCCAGTGTTGGTCACTCCTAATTTTTTTGAAGAATTTTGTAGTTGAATGTGATGCATCTAGGTATGGTATGGGTGTTGTGCTCATGCAAGAAGATAGACCACTTTCATTTTAAATTCATAAATTGAAAGGTAAAAATAAGCTCAATCCCATCTATGAGAAGGAACTGATGGCCATTATATATGCATTCAAATAATGGAGACCTTATTTAACGGGTCATCACTTTTAGGTAAAGATTGATCATGATAGTCTCAAATATTTTTGGAACAATGTTTGTCATCTAAAAAACACCAAAAATGGGTAACTAAGATGTTAGGCTATGATTTTGAAATAATCTACAATAAAGGAAAAGATAATGTGGTGGTAGATGCACTATTTAGAAAAGATGAATCAGTTGAGGCATTGCTATGTGCCATGACCATTTTGTAGGCAAATTGGCTAGAGGAAGCATGATCAGAATTGTTAGAATGAGAATCTCTTGTACCTAAACATGAAAAGACAAAGAGAAGACAAGGATAGATGTTTATCACTAGAATTCATCATAAATCACTTCACACACTTAGATAAGATGTTTGAGAAATTAAATAAATATTGAAATTATTATTCAAAGGATAATTACAACATCAAACAAATAGGTATTTTCATACTAGGTGTGGAATTTTATTAAAAAAGAGCAAAAACAACTAGTACTAGTAGAATGTGAGAGAGGAGGGAGAGAAGTGGAGATCAAGGGTCATAATTCCACTTGTCAAGGAATTAAAATTAGTTATGTTAGTGCTACCCATGATTTGATTTAGAATCTTCAACAAGGTTTGGTTTGATTTGAAAAATTCACATGGAAGGGTAATGCATTATGGTATAAACATAGATTATACTTATGTAATAATTCTCTTCTTAAATAAAAAAATCCTTCATGAACTTCATGTAACTCCACTTGGGAGCAATTAGGATTTTTGAAAACCTATCATAGAATCAAATAGGATTTTTTAGGGAAGGAATCAAGGGGGATGTCCAGAAATATGTGGCTGAATGTATTATTTGTCGAAAAAATAAAGGAGAAACCATGAAAACACCAAGTCTTTTGCATCCTTTATCCATCCCTAGCTAGCATTAGGAAGAGGTGTTTATGGATTTCATTATAGGGTTACCAAGATATGATGGTCAAAATGTTATCATGGTTGTTGTGTATCATCTTAGTAAGTATGCTCATTTGTGTTCTTTATCACAACCATTTATTGCTAGTACAGTAGCTTATAATTTTCTTAATACCATTCAGAAATTGCATGGTACCCCTAAGATCATTGGTAGTGATATAGATCCCATATTTACTAGTAATTTTTAGACTGAGTTATTTGCATGTTTGGGCACCCATTTGGATCATAGTTCATCTATCATCCTTAATTAGATAGATAAACTGAGGTAGTCAATAAATGTCTAGAAGGATATCTCTATTGTTTTTTTTTTATAGATAGGATAAATGGGTTTATTGATTTCCACTTACTGAATGGTGGTATAATACTTCTATTCATAGTTCTTCCAAAATGTCTCCCTTTATGGCACTATATGGATACCACCCTCCATCCATCACTTCAACTTTGAAGGTCCATCTTAAGGTTCATGCAGTTGAAAAACATATTCACCATCAATAAGAGGTCCTTGCAAGTTTGTGTGAAAATTTAGCCATGGCCCAGAATCACATGAAGCAACAGGTAGATCAACACAAGAGTGAGAGGCATTTTGACATTGGATATTGGGTCTTTATTCACTTGTATCCATGTAAGAAAATGTCCTTAAAGCAATAAAAAAAGGATAACAAGTTGTCCCCTAAGTATAATGGGCCTTATTATATCTTGAAAAAAATTAGTAGTGTGGCCTATAAGTTAGAGTTTCCTTCATCTACTCGCATACATCCAATATTTCACATATCATGCCTAAAGAAAGTTAGTAAACATAGAGTTTCTACTCAAATTGAATTACTAGAATTAGATGAGGAAGGAAGAGTTATTATTGATCCTAAGGTGATCCTTCAAATGTGCACTAAGTAGCTATAGTCTAGAACAATTATGGAGTACCTAATCAAATGAAAGAATCTACCATGTGAAGATGCTACTTGGGAGGATGAATCCTTTATGTAGTAACATCTAGAGTTGACTCATCATTAAGTAAAATGTTATTTTTAAGGGTAGGGGCATGATATGACCTTAACCTTTGGCATGTTTAGGATTAGGTGTGTCCAACTTATGGCTTACATACCTCTTTTATATTCTGGATGAATCCTTTATGTAGTAACATCTAGAGTTGACTCATCATTAAGTAAAATGTTATTTTTAAGGGTAGGGGCATGATATGACCTTAACCTTTGGCATGTTTAGGATTAGGTGTGTCCAACTTATGGCTTACATACCTCTTTTATATTCTTGTTACATTTCTCTTTGTTCTTAGATAGGTCAGCCTATGGAATAACCATGGATAAGTAGACTATATATAAGAGGTAGTGGTTATTCTTTGATCATCATGTTAAGTATTCTACTCTTATTGTATTGTTATGGGCATTGCCTCCTTGAAGTGGCTCTATTATATTATCCAATATTTTTCTCTACTGTCAAGTATTACTCTATGATCTCTCATATTTATTGATTATGTGTGATATATAATTATTTTGTGTGAACATCTAAGTAATTTAATTACAAATTTCCCTTTGGAACTTTTTTTATAGATAAAATTTTTGAAACAAATGATCCTTCATATCTTTTTGGAAACACTTAGCCAGATGAAAAACAAGACATTGAATTCCTTTGGACCTTTTGTAGCAGACAAAATGTCTGACATAAATAAGTCTTAAAAATTGTTGTCTAAGATAAAAATCCTAAAGACCCATTCCTATCAGGCATTATGTTCCTACATAATGTCTAAAAGAGTCTTAATGGAAAAACACATTCACCAAGTAAATACTAGATTAGGACTTAGCCAATTTTTACATGAACTTGATCTTCCAAAGGAACACTTGGAGATAGAAGTTGAGCTAAGGACTTAGTCATTCACACTTAATAAGGGCCCAATTACTTTAGTTTAATTTTGGGCACTAACATTGGCTCTCACCCAGGGATGCATACCCTTACAAGTGTGAAAATAATCAAAAAACATAAGACCAGGTGCCAATCCATTGGGCCATAGATTCAAGACACCACAACTTTTAACAAACATTCATGAAGGCTCTACAAAACATGGTATGTTAGGGTGTGGAGCTAAAAGCTTCAACTATTTGCACACACATGAAGAAAGGATGCTGAAGAACCAGAGCCACCGGCATCGGCAGTATGACTGACATCGGTCAGATGCAGTGGAGAAGGAGACCGGCGATGGCAGAGAGTCGGCCGACGTCGGCAGCACTAGACAAGCAGGGACCGACGTCAGTCGCCTGTGCGGTCCAAAACTACTGTTTACAAACAATCAGTTAGTTAAACTGAGTGTTTGCATGCTAAGAGACTATTTTAAGTCGCGAGCTGTGTGTCTAATTTTAGTAGTTAGATGTCTATTTTTGTAACCATGGATTTCTATTTAAAGAACCATGAGGCATGTATTGTAATCATCATATTGATCAAGTAAGAGCATTGAAGCAAGCAAGGTCAAGGAGATCTACAGGTGTAAGGTCAAGGAGATCAGCTATAGCATTCAAGGAGGGATTGTAACTCAGGTTTTAGAGTTGGTTTTGTGTTGAGCAAGAGAGAGGGAAGAAGGTCTTGAGGTGTGGCAAGCCTTTGAGGTGGAGGGAGAAGTGGCATCTTCCTTATTTGTATTTTCTTCTAGTATTATCTAATACAATTGTGTGTATTGTCTCTCAAATTCTTTGCTGTCTCATGTTTCTAGTTTCTTAATCATTCTGGTATAATTTCCGTGTTCAATTGCTCATATATAAGTAATCAATTGTGCTACCATTGGATAAGGGGCCTCCTAACAGTTGGTATCAGAGCTACGGTTTGCAGGAAGCAGGTTATTGTTTTTGATTACAGGTCATTCACAGGGTTTTCTGATTGAGTGGGAGTTTAGCAATGGCAGAAGAAAGCAAGCTACGAATGGAGAAGTTTAACGGCAAGAATTATCAACACTGGAGGATGCAGATTGAGGACTATCTGTATCAGAAGGATCTGTACTTACCGTTGGGTGGGGTTGCATGCAAGCCCACAGATATGAAGGATGAAGAATGGAGTGTTCTTGATCGGAAGGCTCTTGGTTCCATAAGGTTGAGTCTTGGAGCTTCTGTGATTTCTAGCTTATCAAAGTGCAAAACAATGGAAGAGTTGATAAAGTCCTTGGCAAATTTATACGAAAAGCCCTCGGCTTCTAATAAGGTATACCTTATGAAGCAGCTATTTACTTTACAAATGTAGGAAGGAGGTTCGGTACATACTCATCTCAGTGATTTCCATGGTTTGGTAAACCAATTAGCTTCAGTCAACATTGTTTTTGATGATGAGGTAAAGGCTCTCTTGATATTATGTTCTTTGCCTGAAAGTTGGGACGGTATGGTTATGGCAGTAAGTAACTCTGCATTTGCTTCTAAAATCTTAAAGTTTGATGATGTTGTGAGTGTGATTTTGAATGAAAAAATACGCAGGAGAAGCACAGGTGAATCATCAGGAAATGCTCTAAGTGTGGAAAGCAGAGGAAGGCAAAAGGAGAAGATTGAGCAAGGGAAATCAAGGTCGGGAAGGAGATCCGAGTCTAAAGGTATTACCTGCTGGTTTTGTGGAAAGAAAGGACATACAAAGGAGTGTTGGTTGAGAGATAAAGAGAATCAACATATAGGTATGGAAGAAGTAAAGGATGCAAATATTGTGGTACAGGATGCTCTCATACTTTCTTTGGATAGTCACGTAGGATCATGGATATTAGATTCTGGTTCATCTTTTCATGCATCCCCAAACAGAGATTTGTTTCATGAGTATGAACAGGGAGATTTTGGAGTTCTTTATTTAGGGGATGGTATGCCTTGTCAGATAGTTGGCAAAGGGAAAGTGCAGCTGAGATTGCAGATTGACAACACATGGGTGTTGAAGGAGGTCATGCATGTTCCAATTCTGAAGCAGAGTCTGATTTCTGTAAGAAGGTTGGGAGATGAGGGATGCACAATAACCCTCACAGCAGATTCTTGGAAGGTTACCAAGGGAGCACTTATTTTAGCAAGAGGTAAGAAAGTAGGTACTCTTTATCTATCTACTTGTACTATTGATTCCACTTCTGGTGCAGATTCGTATATGTGGTCTAATAGGCAAGGTCACATGAATAAGAAGGGAATGGAAGTTCTTGACTCAAAAGGTATGTGTTCAAATTCAGAAGGCATGGATAGAATTCATTGCAGGAAAAGGAAATTTGAGGCTTTTGACAAGAATAGGGATGTCTTGGTGTTCATGGAGGAGATGAAGGCCTTAGAACAGTTACAGGCAGCAAATAAATCTGAGCAGGGCAGCATGGATATAGATTTGATCCAAGAAGAGCTCGCGGATGAAGAATTCATCACTCACGGGAACACACAGGCACCGATGTCGGTTACTTGGAACCGACGTCGGTCATCCAGATACCGGCTTCGGTCATGTGCAGACCAGTAGGGTCGGTAGGTTGGACAGGAGAAGTCCGATGTCGGTCATCAGGACCGACGTCGGCAGGGGGACACCGGCGTCGGCCAGGGGTAATGACGTTGGCAGTCAGGATCAGTGTAGGGAATCGACATCAGTTGGGAGCAGACTGGGAGTTGGCCGAGATCGGTCACTGGAACGGATGTTGGGTGGATCTATGAGTCTCAAACACCCATACAGAGGTCAGAAAAGGTATGTGAACCTCATATTCATTGTTCACCTTCTTTATATTGCTTACTGTTAGTCAAGAACTAGGAAGATGGAGGAAGCAATGCAGGTAGAATCCAAAAATAGTGGGAGCTTGACATGGATGAGGAGTGTGAGTCCTTGGATTAGAGCCAAACAGGTACTTGTTGGTGGAGTTGTCAGCTGGATATAGAGGGATGGATTCCCGTTTTAGAGAAGAGAGTGGATGGACATCTGAGACAGAAGGCTATGGTATATGGTCTTGAGTTAGCTGTAGGGCAATGGAGGTTTGACCATTGTATTTTATCTTTACCAGGTTGGATAATATTAGCTACATTATCCTGTTACTGTACTGTGTTACTTTTTGCAGGGTTGCATATACAGGGAGTTTTTTGAGCTAAGGGTAGAGTTGGTTCAGAAGTATGTCATGAAGAATTTGGGAGCAGCAAAGTTCTTGTGGCATAGGTGACAGATATAGCATCACAGGTTTGCATGGTGGTTGGTCTTCAAGGGTGACTTTGAAGAGGGATACAGGGCCAAAGGAACAAAATAGATGGTGTACAGGTACAGGTACAGGTTGCAGCTATTTATCTCCAAGTGGGAGATTGTTAGGGTGTGGAGCTAAAAGCTTCAACTGTTTGCACACACATGAAGAAAGGATGTTGAAGAACCAGAGCCACCGGCATCGACAGTATGACCGATGTCGGTCAGATGCAGTGGAGAAGGAGACCGGCGACGACAGAGAGTCGGCCGATGTCGGCAGCACCAGACAAGCAGGGACCGACGTCGGTCACCTGTGCAGTCCAGAACTGCTGTTTACGAACAGTCAGTTAGTTAAATCGAGTGTTTGCATGCTAAGAGACTATTTTAAGTCGCGAGCTGTGTGTCTAATTTTAGTAGTTAGATGTCTTTTTTTGTAACCATGGATTTCTATTTAAAGAACCATGAGGCATGTATTGTAATCATCATATTGATCAAGTAAGAGCATTGAAGCAAGCAAGGTCAAGGAGATCTACAGGTGTAAGGTCAAGGAGATCAGCTATAGCATTCAAGGAGGGATTGTAACTCAGGTTTTAGAGTTGGTTTTGTGTTGAGCAAGAGAGAGGGAAGAAGGTCTTGAGGTGTGGCAAGCCTTTGAGGTGGAGGGAGAAGTGGCATCTTCCTTATTTGTATTTTCTTCTAGTATTATCTAATACAATTGTGTGTATTGTCTCTCAAATTCTTTGTTGTCTCATGTTTCTAGTTTCTTAATCATTCTGGTATAATTTCCGTGTTCAATTGTTCATATATAAGTAATCAATTGTGCTACCATTGGATAAGGGGCCTCCTAACATGGTAGACTTAAAAAATAGATCAGGATGATATAAAAATGAACACACAATAGAAACATAGAATGAAATTATACAAACAAGGCCCAAGTAGAGGGGAAATAAAACAATGTAAAGATACATCAACAAAACACTATATAATATGGTACACATGTTATAGATGGACTCAATCAAGGAAGTGTTTTTAAATGTCTACCAATGACTAGAAACTCTAGTATTTCACCATCCAAATCTCTTAAGAATAAATTATGCTCCCAAACCCAATAGTTAATGGAATAGGGGCCCATCCACAAGGCTTCAAATGTGCCATGCTTTCCTTTCTCCTTATGTATGTTGTTCCAAATTAGAACTAGATAACCTACTTGGAAGGTTTATGGAGTGACCTTCCTATTAAATATTTTATTCAACTTTTATTTGAACTTGAGGTGTCTTTCATGAGCCTGTCTTTAAATTTCATCAAGATCGATAATCTGGTTCATACTACTTTCATAGTGGTGGATCTACTCATTATCTCCTACTTGTTACATGAGTTGATAGGGAGGAAACTATAAATTCATAGGCAAAAATAATTGAGCTCTATAACATGCTCAAAAGGGCTTCTAACTATAGCTCTCTTAGGCATGATCCTATCAACCCACAAAGCAAAATTTAGTTATTCACCTCACTTATTATTTTCTTCTAATGTTCATTTGATGATCTTGAGCAAGTTCTTGTTACTTTATTCTACTTGCCCATTCCCTTGAGGATTGTAGTTGAAAGCATAGGTTAATTAAATCCCATAGTCTTTACATAATGCCACCAAAGGTTTAGCTTTGAAGCTCATGGCATTATCATCAATTATCTTAATAGGCACACCAAATATATAAATAATCTAGTTTAACAAAAAATTCATAACTACCTGGTGTGTTACTTTCTTTGTAGGGATTGTTTCAATCCATTTTGTGAAGTAGTCAGTTGTAACTAGTATCCATTTATTTCTAGTGCTTAATGAATCAATAATTTCTCCAATGAAATCCATTCCCCATTATCTGAATGGGCCCTCAATCATCATAGGTTACAAGGGAAGATAAACTGAAGCTTTCATCCTCCCAATAAAGTGCTGACATTTCTCACACTTATTGACTATCTGAGAAACTTCCTTGAATAATGATGGCCACCAATAACTAGCTCTCAAAATTTTATGATCTATAACTTTAGGTGAAAAATGGCCACCAAAAACTCCACTATGGAAGTCTTTAATTAGGTCAATAGTTTGTTCTTATAGCACACATCTTAGGAGAACCCCATATGGATTCTTTCATGATAGTCTATCCTCAGTCAAGTGGTATTTTTGGGACACAAGTTTGAGATTTCTTCTTTGATTCTTATCTAATTCAAGGGGTAACTTACATTTTTCAAGTAGTAAACAATATATCTATACCATGGATATATGTTAAATTGACTCAAATAATCATCAATATTAAAAACATCAATGTTTATCTCAACAACTTAAAAATTGGTCTCAACCATAAGCTTGGCTAGACCCATCCCCCTTACTAACTTGGTGGTCTAGATATCCATGTCATACTCTTGTAACTTTTTGACCCACCTGTACCTCTTATTGGATACTTTAGTCTGAGTTAAAATGTCCTTCACCATGGTGTGTGAGATGTAGGAATTAATATTTAAACTCATAATATATGGCTTGAATGTTTTAACAACCTTAAAAATATTGAAATTTTGTTTTTCCATGATGGTGTAGTTCATTTCAAGACCTTACATAGCTTTGCTAAAGAAAGCTATGGGCTTCTCATGACCATCCTCATTATTTTGTAACATAATAAAAATAATAGTTTTGTATGACACCAAAGAGAATATTTAGAATAACTTTGTGTAATCATGACTGGTTAAGATAGGTATATACTTTAAAGATCCCTTGATGTCACTGAATGCTTATATGACCTTATCCTCCCATTTGATGGTCTAGTCCTTCTTTAGCATGGAAGTAATAGGTAGAGTAATCTCTGTAAATTAGACATAAACCTCCTTACGAAGTTAATTTATCCAAAGAAAGACTGAATTCCTTTCTTGGACTGTGGGATAGGCACTTTGTCAATGGATTTAACCCTTTCATGTTCAATCATGACACCATCTATAGAAACTATATATCCTAGCAACTTGGACTTTTGTAATCCAAAGTGGCACTTCTTGGGATTAAAAAAATTTTGAACTCCCTATATCTGATCATCACCTTTTTTAGATGCTCCAAATGTTCTTGTCTAGTTTTGGAATACACATTAATATCATCCTAATACACAACAATGAATTGGTTAATTATCCCTATAAAAGCAACATCCATATCTCATTGGAATGTTGTGCCAACATTCATCAACTTGAAAGGAATCCTCATATATACATACAATCCCTAAGGCATTGTGAATGCAGTCTTGGATCTCATAGATTCCTTTATCATAACTTGGGTATAGCCTAAGAAGCCATCCAATGTGGGCAACATTTCTAATCTAGTAATGTTATGTAATAGGTTCTCCATATTGGGCAGGGGATAATTATATTTTAAAGAAGCTTTATTCATATTTCTAAAATCCACACATAAGCAGATGTCACCATTTTTATTTCTTATAGGGACTAAATTTTTAACCCATGATGAATACCTGATGGGTTGAATGATACCACCATCCTTTAGCTTCTTTAATTCATCCCTCATTGTGGTGGCCAATATGGAGTTAATGTGTCTTTGTTTTTGCCTGAAAGGCTTGCTATTAGGATGTAATAGGATGATAGACTAAAACAAGTCTTCCCTATATGCTTTCAACTCAAAATAAGACCATGCTAAGCAATCTTGGTACTTCTTTAGCATCTGCATGCAATCTTTCTTCTCAATTACACTTAAGTGAGTACTCAACCAAACTTTTCTTGGATTCTCATGAGAACTAAAATGACACTCAGTCACATCTTTAGAGATAAATGAATCTTTCAACTTGATTCTATCCACTCCATCAAAATATGCTTTTAAACTGACCAGTCCTCTTAGGATAGTGTTTATCTTCAATTGAATAATGTCCTTCCCAAATAAGGTATCCTTCCCATCACTTAATTGAAATATGGATTCCAAGTCTATGAGATGATTGTGAAACCCAACCTCATAATTTAAAAACCTCTTAATCTATTCATCATCATCAAAGACCTACCAGATATGAACTTTGTCTAGGATTGAAGTCCTGACAAGCACCTCCACTTGATATTGACATTGAGGGATAATGTTTGCAATATCAAACTAGGCACCTAACCTTGCAAGTCTGTCAACTTCCTGGTTAAAACTTATATCATGATAACACAAATTGATGCATCGAAAAATTTAGGAAAATCCTAAACAACATTTTGATATTATTTCAACCTCTTATTCTTTTTGGCAAAAACACTACAAACTTGATTTAACACTAGCTCAAAATCACCCTTGACCAATAAACATTTAATTCCATATTCATGGGTAATATTTAACCCAAGAAAGAGTGCCTCATACTCATAAGTATTATTAGTGCACTTAAAATAAATTTAAAAAGAAAACATAAAACATTTACCAGTAGGTGTATAAAAGATAACCCTAGCTCCACTCCAAGACTGGAACAAGCCCCATCAAATCACATCTTCCAAATTTCACCTTCTTTTTTAGGTTCAACATCAATAAGAGTAGGTTGTTTAATAGTATCAACATTCCTAACAAAGTTTCCTAATTCAACATCCATGTACAACACTTCATTTAGAAAATGCCTAGGATCTTCAATCACATGTAGCATCTTTAGATCTCTATAAAGTCTGACCATATTACCCTCCAAAGGAATGGTGGCATAGGAAAGGTCCATCCACACACTTTTACCCATGATAGCAGCCCATTTATGTGATAGCGGCATCCCCTATTTAGGTGGGTAGTCTAAAGTTACCACATCCATATTCAAATACTTTCCTGGATGCACTACCAATTGTACCACCAACCCCTTGTCTTGTCCAACTATTAGAACCTCTCTTGATTCCATGGTATAAAACTTTCCAAAGTCTAATGTGATCTTCACTCCAAGATCATTGAGGACACCTAAGGGCATCACATTACAAGCAGCTCTAGAATCAAACATGCAATTGTGAACAATCATACTATTGATCGATAGGGTCATATAAAATAGATCCACATCCAATTGAATTTCTACCAGTTTAGTCCCCAAATAGACCTTCAAAGTAGTTCAACAACCTCTTCTGATTCTTCATCTTATTTCAAGAGTGATTGGGGTAACTCAACTTCATTCATAGCTGACCTTTCACCAAATTCTAAATATTCAAAAGCCTTCTTCCTATGTTTAGGTATTCTTAATAACTCAATAAGTGGCATAGTGATTTTGATTTGACTCAACACTTGAGCCATATCACATACACTATACTAAGGAAGAGGTGTATTTGGTAGAAGGGTAACAACACCTTTAACTAGAATATAGTTGCTTAAGCTTTGAAGTGGAGTAGGTTGCGGTGATTTTAAATCTTTGAAAACAAATTTCAAAGATGGATTTTTCTTAAGCTCATTAGCACCCTTAGGGATACTAAATAATATGGGCATTTTGTTTCTCTTATCAGGTTCACCTTAGGGCTTAGCAGTTTGGGACATGAGTGTTATCTTGGAATTTTCTTGGACTATTGTAGCTATCTTTGCTTTCTTTCTTGAATTCCCTACCTTTTAATTTTTAGGGGTAGTGTCTTGAGGAGTAGCACCTGGTTTCCTACTTCTCAAGTTGTATTCCTTCTTTTGGGTAGCTACTGTATTAATTAACAGTTACCTATCCTCAACTAAAATATTTCCTTAAAGATATTTCTTAATCATCATAGATTTTAAGTGATCAAAATCATGGATGGGCAATTCATATGATTGTACCACATTAACATCATAAGGAAAGTCAAAAGTTGAGACACTATCCATTTTGACCATGCTCTAAAACTGATCAACCATAGTATCATCTAGTAATTCTATGGAGGTAGTCAATTCACATTGATGTCTTTGAAAATTAAACATAAAAATATCATATTAGGATGATGAATATTTAGGTTCATCCAGATCTTCATCAAATTATTCAGCAGTATTACTTGGAGGGTGTGGAAGGAAGCACTTATCACACCAATCAATGCCTAAATATAAATTCATAACATTTACCTTAGCATTTAAAGGATTAGACACCTCCTTTACAAACCTTCCATTCTATCTTCATGTGTAGGCCTCTTCCCTTTATCATTATCTAGATGGTGAAAAGTAAGCCCCCTTGGTGCTTGATTCAAATTTGGAGTCTGCTAATACTTAACCTTATAATCTTAATTAATATTTTGAAGGTCCCTTAGATGTTGATCACCATTCACTATATTATTCCCTTGGAATTTTGGGAGACATTTCCTAACTTTATTTGGGTCTTCATTAAGATAGCCTACAATTTCATCAAAGTTGATGGGCTTGAATCTAGGAATGCAGAGTGCAGGGCATGTATTCTCATCTTAGTCCCTATGCCTCATGATTGGTTCAATAGGAGATTCAAGAACAAATGGAAAGGGGATATGAGGGGGTGAACAGTGTGGACTTGGTGGATCAGACTTGGGAGGGGATTCAACTGGTTGAGAAGGAGCTAGAAAATAAACAAGAGTATGTGCTTTAAAATTAGTAGAAGAGTTGTGATAGTCCTTAATGATGGGAGGGTCAAAAAAGATCTCAAGATTATAAAAAAATTAGACAACCTTTGGCATCTGAGCTCTTCCCTTTAATAGGTTTCCAAACTTGTCCCCTTCTTCTTGAGGAATACCTAAGTGTGGAACAAGTTCCTTAGATGGGTTACCTTTAAAATATGATATTAGCTCTTCTAACTTTGCAAACAAGAAAATACTCAAAGCTAAAAGTTAGTAGAATATTAAGAATAGGCACCAATATTTTTTGAAACTAGAAAATAAATCTTGAGTCACCACTAAAAATCAAACTTAGAGAATAAGAGAGTTTACAAATTATTGTGATATAAGATAAAATTAGACTTGTTGAAGCTTAATGAAATAAATAACAAAGACACTAAAATTTTCAAAATAATGTTCAAAAGGGACAAAACACCTTTCAACATGAAATATTAATAGTTATTTTCAATAGACTCAACATAAGTCAAATTGTCAAACCTTAAAAAATTCTTGGCACATCCCCAGTGGAGTGTTATGATGTTGAAAACCAAGATATTTAGATCAGTGTAGTAATAACAGAGAGCTTCACAAGATTAAATACTCATGACTCTCTACAAGAATTATTAAAAACACAAGTGATCTAGACTTCAATTTAATCCCCAAAAATGGCACTAGAATAGCATGGGTTTTTAGTTGTACACCTCTCTAATTTGGACTTGCACACTTGAAGAAAATGGAAAATAATGATGAGAAACCTGCTAGTATGTCATTGTAGCTAGGGAAGGTTTTGGCATCAATAATGGACTAGGCAGGAGAAAATGATTGAGAATCACCTGCAAAGGGTATGGTCAGATCCCTGCTACTTTTGGCTCTATCTAAACCAATGTAAGAGGACCTATGGGGTAGTTTTCTCAAATGTAGGGATTTTGCAATTCAATCTCCATGGGGATTCATAGCACAAGCGATAAATATGTCCAGAGTATAACTAAGTTTGCACACTTACCCATGAAGGGTTGTCACACAAAATGCACAAATATTGTATGTCATACACAAGCTACTAAAGACAAATGAGGGGATAACTTCAATCTTAATTTTATAAAATATTCAACAAAAAGGGCTAAATGGAAAACTATAACACTAAAATTTAAATCAAAAACTACAAATACATTTCAAATATGTAAGATCTTATGCATTTTCAAGGCAAGTAACACTTATAGTATGCAACATGTTGTGTTATTTGTAGGGTAGGACAAGCTAGGTGATAAGAAAAAAGAGGGTGGCATACTAGTGGTTTCCAAATAATAGGGTATCTAGCAGTATTTCATGATAATGTTCCTCAATAAAGATGCAGAAAAACTTCAAATGCAAGATAATGGTAAACACCAAATGATCCCTGAGAGACTAGAATCTCAAATACTTTCTCCTACTAAATTCAAGAACCCAAGGTACCTTGAGAGGTATTCAACAACACATTTGAAAATGTAAATGCAAAAAGGGATTTACAAATTAGGTACATGCTTAGAATGACAACCATTAATGAACACAAACCCAAATATCCAATTAGCAGAAATTGTAAAACATATTATTGCATTTCATTAATAGGATACAATAAAGAACCATGAATATTTTCCAATGACTTGAAAATAAATATTAAAAACATCAACACTTCAAAATGATGGCATGGGGATAATTATGGTGAGATTTATCTTTTGACAAGGGAGACATAAACATGCTCTCAAATCTTGTTAATTCCTGTATAACTACAACCACCTTAGCAAGGGAAAAAAATCTACACACAAAAACTGATCCAAATAAAATTATGTAGAACCTTGAATTTGAGGAAAAGGATGCTTAAAACAATTACCTAAACAACCAAAAACTAAAAAAACCTTGAAATATAAGACAAGCCTTCTATTTATATATTTTTAAATACTTCTCAAATCTAGGACTATGGGCTACAATTTGCAAAAAATGCATAACAAACTTTTCCTATTTTTTCAAGATGCTCCCAGTCAAAACATGCTCTTTTCCATGTCTGATATTTTCATCTATTTACAATAAAAATCATTGTTGAAAATGCTTCTACAAGGAATGATGAGGACTCACAACCACCTAGATATGATCTTGACTACTCACTTGCATAGTTGGAGGGAGAAAATTACTTGAGGGGCCAAACTGACTCTATATTTATGTCAAACTACCCAAATATGCTCCTTTACACCTACCTAGAAGGTAAATTTCATGGTCGAGGTTGAACAAACTGTGTTTCTATGTAGAACTACCTAGAGATGCTGGTGAATGGTTACCTGTATAACTAGAACCTCCTAGACAACTGCATTTTTTTTTTGTGCACACCATGGAACAAACTATTCTTTCAATGATGGCTCAGGAATGATCTAGTTGTGACATAAAATAGAAAATGATCCATGATCATGATCGAAAATATTCACTCTATAACAACTCATGGACCTTTTTTTGTGCTTTGACTCATTGACCAACTAGGAAAGAGCTATCAAGTTCAACTTTTAGACCAAAGCTTGCCAAATACCAACATTTGGCACACCACATCGGATCCAAATGGGCATTCATGGGATATAAGAGTGATTAAGTCAATTAATCAGCTCTAATATGGACACTTGTCACTTCTTCATGTAATTTGGGCCCTTTGAAAAGTATGCCTTGGCTTGCATCATTGGATCATCCTAATTTGTGTAAATGTGTGACATAGATCTTATGTGAGATGCTCAATTTCTAATCTATGACATGTAATTGTACCACTTATCATTTTTGCATTTTCCCATGAGATCCCTAACTTTTCAACCTTGGCTATGCACCATAAAATTTGGCTAGGGTGAGCAAATGTGCTTCATCATATCATGATCTAAGGGGTGGAACATTATTGAATACTATGGTTTACTTGGCCCCAAGGATATACCAATTGGTAGTCTCATAGGCTTTCTATGTTCCCTAGACTATCTAGCTTTGATTGTGAACCATTGAATCATCTTGCTTCATATAAATTTGTGATGTTGGATTTGCCTCCATTTGAAAATAAATGATTACTTCATCAGGTCTAAAATTGATGCTTATATGACCGTCTTGAAACATTTGAATCCTAGCAGCTACTTACCATAGATTAAAGTTGACATCCACATGCCTATCAAAATACATCCATGAGACTGTTATACCTTCAATTCAAAATTTTCTTCAGGGACTTTATCCTGTAGCAATTTGATCAATGGGTTCTTTATATTTTTCATTCCTATTTGCTTCAACACTTCTGCTTTGGGATTTTCATTGGCACAATTATCACACAATAATTATTTTGGGCATTCTATCAGGATAATTATCTCAAACAAAATGTCTAAGATAATTTCCCTGAAGGATTTTGACTTTACACTTTTCTCAAAGAATTGTGTCTTTGGCCTTTTGTCTTCATCAAGATAATTATTTTAGACATTTTGTCTGAAATAATTTCCCCATATAAATTGAGCTTTAAAATTTTCTTAAAGAATTGTAATTCTTTTAGACTTTGGATTTTTACCTTCATCAAAAAAATTATTTTGGAGATTTTATCTAAAATAATTTCCCCAAATAAAATGGTCTCTTGCACTTTATCAAAGGAATTGAGACTTATCTCCTTTTGTCTCTGTTAGGACAATTATTTAAAACATTTTGTCTGAAATAATTTTCTCATAGAAATTAAACTTGGTACCTTTCTCAAAGTTTTACAATTCTTTCAAAAATTTTACATGGGAAAAATGTTTGAAAGAAATAGGAATTCTACTCTACATCAACTTTGTTGAAAGTACCTTTTGGGTCCTTTGAACATACCCTTCAAAAATTTTGTCAAGGGAACTTGCCTTATAGAGTTGCCCTTTAGCCTTTTGAAATGGCCCTTTAGATCTCTTAAAAGTTCCTTGAAAGTGCCCTTCGAACTTATCCTTTGGAATTTTTTGAAAGTGCCCTTCGATAATTTTGTAAGGGCAAAATCCCTGAAGGAAATGATCCTTCAAAAATTTTGCAAAGGCAAAATGACCCTTCTGCAATGCCCTTTGGAAATTTTGCAAGGGAAAAATGCTCGAAGGAAATGACCCTTTGGAAATTTTGCAAAGGAAAAATGACCCCTCAGACTTTTTTGTAGATACTTTGGCCAAAGTAAATAAGTCTTTATAATTATTTTAGGTTTTTTGTGAGGTAAAAATGCCCAAAGGGTAAGTGCCCTTTGAAATTTTTACAATAGATAAAAAGTCTAAAACAAATAAGAATTTGCACCTTTTTTAAAATAAAGGATTTCTTTTCTAATTTTTGTACGAGAAAAATACCCAAAGGGCAAGTGCCATTTGGAATTTTTGTTATGGACAAACAGTCTAAAACAAATTACCCTTCTAATCTTTTGTGAAACACTTAGCCCAATGCAAAAACAAGACATTGAATTCCTTCAAACCTTTTGTAGTAGATAAAATGTTTAGTGGAAATAAGTATTCAAAAAAATTGTTCAAGAAAAAAATCCCAAAGACCCATTTCCATCAAATATTGTGTTCGTGAAAAATTCTCAAAAGAGTCTCAAGGGAAAAAAAAATTGCCAAGCAAAGACTAGATTAGGACTTAGCCAATTTTTCCTTGAACTTGATCTTCTAAAGGAACACTTGGAGATGGAAGTTAGACTAAATACATAGTCATTCACACTTGACATGGGCCCAATTTCTTCAATGTAATTTTTAGGCACTAATAGAATTTATTTACATAGGTGTTGAAGGTTAGTTTCATCATGATTATGCTTGAAGGTATTCTGGTAGTTCTAAGTGGGCTATTTGTAGAGAAGGGTTTGAGTCCTTTTACCCTAAGTTATGAAGTATAAATCATATGGTGATGTCTTTGAGGTCATATATATTATGTATATGTGTTTTATTTTCATGATTTATTAGCTAATTTTTGTTTTATCTTCAGTAGTTCAAGACAAACTTTATGGGTATGCACAGGCCTAATTGTGAACAGTACTAATGGCATGCTTCAAGTGGTGGTTGGAGATAAAATGTGACATATATCTAAGATGAGAATAGTATGGGTCTATTTTAATGACATATGAAGTTTTATTTCTATATGTATTTTTTGAAATAGTTCTAAGAATATCAAAGGGTAACATGCACTAATGAAGGCCTAATTGAATTAGGTCTCCTTAAGGCCTAAAAGAGGTTTTGGTACTATATGATATAGATGCCATATTATAATGATTGATTCATGTATGAAACATATTATGATACTAATTTTAAGGTTTATCCATGTGTGAAATTAAGTATGGACACCCAAGAGGTGTATCAGCAAGAGCCTAATATAAGAACAAGGTCTAATAGGCTTAATTGACTAGTTAGAGTATGATTGAGTTATAGAAAAGAATGTCATATTTTAAAGAGATAAAGGAGTTCTTTTAGACCATTAAAATTGTGCATAGAAACTATCATGAATATCTAATATGGTTACTCTATACAAAAATCAATGTCAAATGACCTAATCAAGTCAATAAGAGGGTTAATTGAGTGAAGAGGCCTAAAAGATAATTTGAGAGGGATATGAGTGTGAAGAGATGAAGAGGTGATCATCATAATTTGGTTAAGAAATAAGGTGATTTGAATTATATCAACTCAATCAGGTGGTTGAGTTAGTTCTAAGTCATCTAGGGGGTTGCTGCCTCCTTGCAACTTTGTGCTTACTAAAGTCTAGTTGGGTTGGTGCGTAGATAGTTGGGGTTGGTGATCTATGTGAAGTTGGTGCTTCACTAAATTTGATATTTTGAATTATAGGACTATATTCCATTTGCATATATCAGTGGGTTTTCTTCCCCTTGAGGTTTTCCCACTCATATGTGTGTTTCTTGTGTTATTCTCATACGAATGACTCTTTATACATTGATATATCTTTTTATTACTTTGATGGTTCAAAGAATGTTGAAGTACATGTGAAATAAATTTTTAAGAGACTAATTCACCCCCCTCTCATTAATTGTGTTTACAATAGTTTTGTCATTGCAAGAGAGTCCTATTACAACTATAATTTTATCTTCTCCAAGTTGGACACAAGAAATGATGAGGTTCCTTCGAATAGGTGAGTGTCCTATGGATCTAGATCAAGCAAGAAGAAGATAATTTAGATTGTAAGAAATACATTATGTACTTGTATATGGGGTTATTTTTAGGAAATACCTTAATTAAATGTTGCTAATATGTGTGGAAATAGACTAGGTTGATAATCTTATACAATATTTTCATGATGGACCAACTGGAGGTCATTTTGCACCTAAAAATACAACTATAAAAATAATGAGGTCTGGTTACTATTGGCCTAGCCTATTCAAGGATGCATATGTTTGGGTTATAAGATGTCAAAATTGTTTAATTTTTGTAGGAAAACAAAGACTTTCATCCCTTATTCTTCACCCTATTTAGGTTAAATACTATTCATGAAGTGGGGACTTGATTTCATTGGGGTGATCAATCCTCCATCTTTTATAGGCCATAAATGGGCCCTTACAGCTACTGACTATTTCACAAGGTGGGTAGAGTAAATGGTCCTCAAGGAGGATAATGAAACTTTAGTTCTTGACTTATATGAGAGCCTAGTGACAAGGTTTGGGGTGCCTACAATAATAATTCATGATAATGCTATGGCTTTTTATGGTATAAGAACAATGGAATGGGATATATAATATGGCATCTAATTGAGCACTTATAATTACTATCCTAAAATAAATGGGATATCTAAGTCCACTAATAATAACTTGATTAAAATTATAAAGAGGATATTAGAAGATAATTAAAAGGATTGGCACACTAAGTTGAAGACAACCCTATGGGTTGATAGGATCACCCCAAAGATTTCCATTGGTAACTCACCTTATATGCTTGTATGTAGAAGAGAAGCTAAGCTACCCATTTAACTTGAGTTACTATCTCTTGATTTATCCCATCATATTTAGATGATGGAGAATGATCTTATGGAGATAATATTAGCAAAAATAATAGCATTGGAGGAAGTAATAGATCATATTATGCACACCATGGAATATCACTAAGCACAAGTGAAAATAAAATTTGACAAGAGATCTATCTTAATAACATATTAAGAAGGAGATATTTTCTTAAAGTGGGATGCTAATATAGTTAATCTTGGTAAGTATACTAAGTTTGATGCATTATCGAGTGGACCTTATGTTATCATTGCTTGCAAAGAACACAATGCCTTTCAACTTGTGAGACTTAATGGAGAAGAATAAAGTATCCTAATTAATGGGATACACTTGAATCCATGATATCAATGTTAGTATTACAAATTTGTAAATATTAGAGTAGGTCTTTGTGTTCCCTAAGTACTTCATGCACAAGTGTGTGTCTTGTTTGCTTAGTGTTGTTCCTTCCTCCAAGTCTCTTATGACACATGTGTGGTGTGGTGTTTTGTTTTGTGTTTGTCTAGTTTAGTTTGTTTAAAGGTGGTTTATAAGTCTTATTTTTAGTCATGACTCCAGATCCAAATTAATCTACTAATCCACTAGTCTAGATGCATAGTCAAACATGCATTCCCACAAGGTCACCAAAGATTTTAACCAAAATTTGACGATCATAGACTAGGTTCATTAAAAACTTGATTTATCATGTTTTATGACCTTTTTCATATCCCTTACATGCATTTAAGGGTTTTTAAATGGTCTTGTTAAGATCTTATTAGCAAACATTAAGGTTATTTTAACAAGATTAAGGTAATGGTTTGTATATGTCTTATGTTAATCTAGTCATAAGGTAAACATGAAAAGATGGACTCAAATGATGTCAAAGGTTTAAAAATGTCTCTCAAAGTCATACCATGTTTTGACCACCTTTTATGAACATCTTACATTTTTATGGAGAAGTTAAGGTTCTTTTGTGAAGTTTAAGGTAAAATGTCATATAAGGGAAAAGTGCATAGAGTTAAGTTCAACACATGAACAATCCAAAAAAGATAAAATATCCATAAAACACAATTGTAAAATATTTTTAGGTAATTATCTAACTTGCATATATGTCAAGAATTTCAAATTATATCATTTTTATAGGTTCAACATCAAAATTGAGAGAATCACTCCTTTGTAAGTAGTTATAGGCACTTGTACGGATTTGGGAGATCCATTTAAAAGTGAAAATGGTTCAAGGGTGTCTCTTCATCTTCTTTAGGACATATCCATGATTTACAATCTTTCACAAGTCCTGAGATTCCAAAATTTGCATCAAAACCTCCATCGTTCCCTTGGCAAGCTCATAAAGGCTAATTTTAAGTGTTCATTCCATACAGTATGGTGGGAGTTGGGACATGAGATTTTTACCAAAATAAGGGGGTATATAGCCTTTAGTATTATGGAACTACTTCTTAGATTGGTGCCTCCATATTTATGAACAATCACCAAGACTAACAGGTGGTTTTAAACCCCATAGGCTCATGTTTTACACCAATTTCATGTAGTTTGGAGCTATTTAGAGCATGATGAATGTTTTTTAATGATTTTATAGGTATTTATAACCATTCCACACTTTTTTCATGGAGAATGTATAAAAATGTACATGTCAAATTTAAGATTAAAAATAGATATATTCATATAGAATCTAACCTCTCATAGTAATCTCATTGCATGACCAAATGCATTGAGGAAGTAAAGAACCCAAATAAACCTAAAGGTAGAGTAGAATGAAGTAGACATGTATGAAAGTGAAGATGCAAGGTCTTGAAAAGGTTTAGAAGGTTAAAAATAATACATTGTGTTCTCAAAATTGTAACAAAAGTCATTTAATTACTCAGTGATTTGTATTGAGTTTTTAGACTCCAAAATGCAACCAAGACACCAAATGATCACCTACATGATTGTTTGAGAAAATCAGGTTGGTTTCAAACTTGAAAAGAATATACAATACATAATAGTGGAGTTAAAGTTTAAATGAATAAAAAAATCAAAGATTCACTAGAGGACAAATAAACCTAAAATAAGATCATAGAGATAGTTATCCAAAAACAAATTCACTTCAACCCTGTAGTCACATAGTCAAGTTCTCTTACAGACCTATCTAGTTTTGATGAAATATGTTTGCTTGTTTTAAAATTCAAAGAGGTTTGAAGGTAAATGATTCACATGAAATGAATTTATTATGACATCATGACTTACATATTATCCTCATATCTAATGAAGAGGATGTCAAGGTTTATACATCTATTTAGGCCTGGTAAGCCTAAGAGCACACACACAAGCTTGTAAGTAAAGTCAAAAAAAGAATGGTTTTTGAGATTAAAATGGGAAACCTAAGAATATTGATAAGTTTCATAATTATGGTACAAACCCTAGAGGGGCATCCATAAGTATATTAGGATAAGAAGAGTGGTAATTTGGCCTATGAGACCTTTTCAATCTATTATAAGTGTAGGTTACAAATTAATACCAAGGTTATCTTGCTCAGTGTGACCCTGACCTTGTGCATGGGATCCAATGGTTTTTTGGGATGGTGAATGGGTACCCATAATTCAATATTATACCATCATATATTAGTTTAGGTATCCAACCTTTATGAACAATGGTTAAGACTGAAGATCACTCTCTAATGGCATAATATAGACCTAAAGAGCACTTTCTCAAGATAAGATCTATATGGACAAGTTGCAAGGGAACATTATCACCTAGGGGTAGTTGAGGAAATTTTTACTCTTGAATTTTTTGGCATTGGTTTAAGAGTTAATGCTTTAGTGTTTATGAACTATAGTTAAGAGCTTGAACTATTCTAAACCCTCCTAAACCCCTAATAAGAACCTAATGGAAAGAATTGGCTTCCCAAGTGCCTGAAATGAGTTTTATGGATCTAGAAACCACTTATACATCATCCCTCACTCTATAAATAATATCAAAATGACATTTTCTTGTACCTATAACTGTATAGATTTATTAAATTCTATGATTTTACAAGGATTTAGGCTTCAAACAAGGTTTTTGAACTCATAGACATATGAAAACCATTGGGGAGGATGTAATTAGGTGTCTTGTACTTAATCATTCCCAAAAAATCTATACATGTCACCCTAAAAATGCTCCTACATTTCTGATTGTTGAAGGTAGTGTGAAAAAGGCTTGTGGAAGACTAGTTTTTTGGTCATTTCATGGTTCTCATATCTACATAAGGTCTCAAAATCCCAAATTTGACATGAAGAATATTCATGGGGTAAGGAAATTTAACAAAACACTTAATGTAAGTTTCACATGTGTGGGAGGTTTATGGATCAAAATCTTAGTTTTTAGGCTTAGAGACCTAATTGAGGCCTAATTGGAAAGAGAGATCAGGTGAATAAATGTACTTCCACTCATTTTGGATCATTAAATTAATAAAGGCAATTGAGAGGTTTGGGTGTGAAATAGAGTGATATAAAACATATGAGGCACTAATATTTGTTGATAAAATTTTATATGTAAATTATAAGTGTTTCATGAATTTATTTTTTAATCATGAGTTTGAAAAGCAAATTTTAAGCATTTTGAGCC